>OZ014534.1:38819759-39391615 GCA_963966105.1 Volucella zonaria | reverse complement strand
GTACACAAAATGTTTGTGCGCGAACCAATTCTAAAAAAAATGCGCTTTCGACTTAGAAATTTTGTAGAAAAATTAATTTTCGAATTTATCTACAGCAGTCCCAGATATCCTGTCGAGTGGATTTGTAGAGAAGGCAGTTAATATGGGAAACCCATACTAAAGAAGATTAGCACAGCTGAGAGTAGTCTAGAGGCAGCTCTATTAGAGTATAGGAGTACTCAATTCTCCAGCGGAAATGCTTATGAGCAGTAAGTTACGGACATGGCTTCCAGATGAAAATCTGTTACCAAAAATTCCTTTGCATTTGCGGGCATTATTAGAGGAAACAAATTATTAGGAAAAATCATTTAAATATAGCAATCTAGGTTTACCGCACGCGAAATTGAGTTAAAGGAAGGAGAAAATGTAGTGTATAGGCGCAATGCTAGAGTAGATTGAAAGCATGAGTTGCCGCGGTCTTACTGGTTGGTAAATGAAAAAAAAGCGGATAATGCGGAGAAGCACTTTCCATTTACCGAAGTCATTTCACTCTCCCCATATAAAAATACCTAAAATCATGGACAAGTGAACTCCTCTCAGTGAATCGAATACCGATGATAGGGTGCAAGATGTCTCTGCGTCGTCCCAAAATTAAAATCATGTCAATCACGATTTATTGCCTCAGCCTCAGGAATATACCATATGACGAGATCGGTTCGAATAAGTAAAAAACCTGAATAAAATTGTAACTGCCAATTCTTAAATGACATTATTTTAAATTCTCTATTACAACAATATGAATTTATCTTTGTATTATTATTTATTATGTTCTTAAGTTTACATATTTGAATTTAATTTTAATTTGCCTTTCTTTCTCAGTTGTAATTTGTCGCTGAATAAAGACTATTCAGCGTTAATTAAGGCCTAGTGTTTCCGTTCATGAACGGGAAATAGTATAGTTTCGAGGAAGGTACAAATTTAGGTAGCACATACCTTCAACATCAGCCTAAGGCGGTTTGAAAGTAATAGCTTTAGTTGATGCTAAATATTTTTATACCATGAACCTGGAAATATACGCCGGAAAAGAGCCTGCAAGTCAATACTTTGTTAGCAACAAACCGTCTTGTTCGGAAGTACAACATACTTTATTATTGAAATTATTATCTTTGGCTTGTTAAAACCATAAATTAATTACTTTGCTTGAAATTAAGATAAACTATGTAAATTGAACTTTTAACCTAAATGTAAACGGATTAACGTAACGTAGAGTTCAGATTTTGCCTTGTATGACAGTTAATGTAAAACGTAAATATGGAAGTAATTTCCGGATGACGAATAAAGAGCTCTCTTTGCTGTAACACTTGAAGAAGGAACAACGTGTTTTCTTTTAACTCGCATTTTTCTACCCCCGTATTTTACCCTACACAAATTACTAAATTTAAAAAACTCTACACACCCCAACATTTGGTCCTTCGAGCCGGATAATTTAACAATTAAAACATTAAACATTTAAAATGAATTAAAAAATTTTGATAAAAAAGTGAAAAGTACAAGTTCAAGGACAAAGTGCAAAGTGCAATATATATATACATAAAAAAAAAAAGACAATTAATAGACTACACAAAACATTAAACATTTAAATTTGAAAGAATAAAAAATTAGAAAGTACAAGTGCAAATGCAAGTGCAAATGCAAATATATGTATATATATATATATATATAACAATAAAGTACATACATAGATTCCCTCGCGGTCGGTGTCTTGCCCTTGTCTTGCCCTTTGTCTTGTTCCCTTTAAAGACTTTCGGTGGTTGTGCATTTATCGGGATTCCCGCGCCGTGTAAAATTCATCAATTTTTCAACTTTAACCTCAACTGTCACCAGCTGGGCAAAGCTGACCAAAGGTCGTAAGTTGCTGTAATAAAATATGTTATTTAATTAATAAAATATCATCTGTATCTAATAATACTTTAATAAATATTGTACTTGATACATACAAACACATTGGGTTATAATTAATATTACAAAACCTTTAAAATGTCTAAATTGTCATCGGGTGCAGATCAGAAGGGTGTTCTGGAGCAGATTCGTCGAGACCACTCCAACTTCAAGAAGACTGGAGCATCACGTCGTACAGCCAGCTATCTTTCAGGTCGTTTTCTTGTCCTCGAAGTGAACTTCAAGAACGCACTTGAGCATCAAGCAAAAATTCGACGAGGAGATGTCGAAGAAGGTCTGGAAGAGGAAGATTTTGATGAAATTTTTGATCTGCTTCAAGAAACATATTTCACTTACCGAGGTGAATTGGTCGATGCTATCGACAATGCCAAGTCAACATCTAAGGAGAAGATTGTGGAAAGTGAGTGCACAGGTGCTTCTTGTAATGAGCTTTCATTACCCCAAATTAAAATTCCGCATTTCGAGGGCTCGTACACAAAATGGCGGGCTTTCCATGATGTCTTTTTGTCCTTAGTCCACACAAATACGAAGCTGGGTGAGATTCAAAAACTTCACTATTTGAAATCTTCTCTTGACGGTGAAGCTGCTCGTTTGTTGCAGCATTTAGGGTTGTACTCTGGCAACTATGACAAAGCATGGGAACTGCTTGTCGCCAGGTACGACCACAAGCGAGTGCTGGTAAACGCACACTTCCAACTTTTCTTTGACCAGCAGCAGTTGACAAAGGAGACTGCAAGTAACATAAAGTCCCTACTGGACACGTCCCAGGAATGTTTCCATGCCCTGGAAAATCTAGGATTGCCGGTTAGTTCTTGGGATGACATATTAATTTATATACTAGTACAAAAATTACCTGCTTTTACTCAGCGTTTGTGGGAGGAGAAGTTAGGTAGTTCGAAGGAGTTGCCCACACTTACACAATTTACAGCGTTCCTAGAAACGCGTTTTAGGACCTTGGAGGCAGTAGCTGGAACTAGTGGGCTAAAGGGCAGCGGTTCTTCTCCACACAAAGGTATTGCAGTTGAAAAGAAAATGGTGCTGCATGTTGGTAAGATGCAGTTTGCATGTAAGGTTTGTGGTAAAGGTCAGCATTCTCTAAGGACTTGTAAAAAGTTCATTGACTTGGAGATCTGCGAACGATCTAAGTCAGTGGACAGAATCGGGGTTTGTCGAAACTGTTTGGCATACAGCCACAAGACAAACCAATGTCAAAGCAGTGTGCGCTGCTATTACTGTAAGCAGAAACACCATTCTCTGCTGCATTTTAAGAATCCCAGCTCCAAATCTACAAGGAATCATGAAAATACGACTATAGGTACACAAACTTTCCACATAAAGACAAAAATAAATACTAACCAACCCAAAATTGTCTCTTCTGGAGTTGATCACCCAAGTGTTCTTCTGGCAACAGCAGTTGTTCGAGTCAGGTCGTCGAATGGTAATTATTTTAATCTGAGGGCGTTAGTCGATCCTGGATCTGAAGCAACATTTATCACAGAGTCAGCTGTTCAATTGTTAGGGCTTCATCAACGGCGAACACTCATTAAGGTATCTGGATTGGGAAAATTTAGCAGTGGTTCATGTCAGCGGTATGAAGTCTTACCTTTGGGTCGCTGGTAATACCTTTCGAGACAAATACCCCAGCCTATGTGTTCAAGTCGCTGACTGGTCTTCTGCCATCCAAACCTTTAGATCTGCAAAATTGGGAACACATCCAGGGTTTGAAGTTAGCTGATCCACAATTCGACAAGCCTGCGACTGTTGATATCCTCCTGGGAGCCGACGTTTACTCTGACTTTATTTTAGGATCAATTATCCGTGGCATAGATGAAAGATCGCCAATTGCACAGGAATCAGAGTTAGGCTGGCTTCTCCTTGGGAAGGCAATTTCACAAAATAAAGAATCTGTACATAGCTTCTTACAGGTTCTCGATAACACTCAGCTGCGAAGGTCCAGGGAACTGGAGGAGTTGCCTGTGAATACTAATGAAACTGCGGAAGACAAAACAGGTAAAAAGCATAATATTAACACAAAAAGAAGATTAGCTGATGGTCAAGATCAGCAATCGCAACCATTTAAAAACGGATGTAAACCTGGGTTTGGTGCCTCGAAGTTAGGTGCCTTACGTAGGTTTCATCAACTGGAAGGAAGATTCCAGGAGAACCCCACACAACACAAGGAGCATTCCAAATGTTTAAAGGAATGCAAGAAGTTTCGTCAGATGGCCGTAGTTGACGCAAAGAATACCATACTGGATACACGACACCATTTCTACATTACTCACCATGCGGTATTCCTTGAGTCAACCAGAACTACGAAACTTCGTCGCAGTCCTGTGAACTACAAACGGTTTATACGAAACTGCCGGGCACAAGCTGGAAAAAGAGACAGAGGTCCACTAAAGGCAGATGTAATCGGCGAAAGACTCGTCGCAATTCCTCAAGGAGACACTGCCTCGGAAGGGGTAAGTTACCTTGAGCGATGGAAGCTGATAAACTCAAACACCAACGACTTTTGTCGAAAGTGCCGCATCCTGTCCAGGATGAAACAGCGCCCGAAGTGGACAAGACGGAAGCCGGGAAACAAACGCGGAGACTTAGTTCTCATCAACGATGAGAGACTACCGCCTTTGCAATGGCGACTCGGACGGATAACCGATACACATGCCGGGAAAGACGGACTTGGACGAGCAGTTACGATATGAATCAAAACCGGATAACTCAAACTGTCACACGGAAGGCAAGACAATTGAACGACACAACACAAAATTCATAATACATACACTTTAAATAAAAACGTATAATGTTAAAAGCATTTATTTTCTTTTTAAAATAATTTATTTCCTTAATTAAATACAAATAATTATAAAATTTTCAACCTAGGTTTCCCTACACAGCACAACACATACAGTCCACTCACTCAACCACACAATATCATTTATATTGGACAACGCTGTGGAGTCTGAGATTCCAAAATACCGACGGGAATTGAAGAATCGAAACCCCGACGGCATTTGAAGGTTTAGTATCCTCCCAGGTTATCCACTCAATCACACTAAATCATACAGGACAACGTCGCAAAGTCTCGAAATTCCAAAATGTCTACGGAAAATGGATAACCAAAATCCCGACGGCATTCGAACTTTCCGTGACACGATCAACGTTGTCCACTGAAAACACAACACAACACTTCAACGTATCAACAGGTATTAATTTTCAAAAATAATTTTAAAATAATTTAAAAACATACAAGATAATAACACAAAACAATAATAATAAAAACCTTAAAAGCTAAATACATACAATATATTTTAACATAAATTACATAAAAAAAAGAAGAAAAAATCAAAATGTAAACAAAAGAAAAATTACGTAAAAAACTTACCGCAGATGGAATTGTTTACGTTTGCATATTGCAGCAACAATTCTACATATCCACACACACACGTTGGTCAGCAATTCGGCCATCATACTTAACCGTACACTAACAAAACGTTCGCGAAAATTTCGTCGCACATCGACGCACTGCACAACCAAAAAAATGCGTACGCGAAGAACAGTTACCGCAAAAATAACACCACAAATTGTATGGACTTTGCTGGGAAAATAACGTAATGAAATTTTTATCTTTTTTCATTTTCCCATTTCTTTTTTTTCTTTATTTTTTTTTGTTGCACTTGCACTCGAATATCACTTCCGCGAAATCAAAACAAACGATGTATATCAATATATACACACGCACGTATATACGGTTGTGTATTCGCGCCGGTTTACACAACACAAACGAACTCGAATTTCGCGAAGGAAGGGGTGCAGACAAAAAAAAAGATAAAATAAACAATTAACTAATAACACTTACCTTTTTATTCACAAGAAAACTAAACAAAAAAAAGAAGAGGGTAAAACCCACGAAAACTAAAAAAAAACTGGACAGCACTCGCGACACAAAAATTGACCTAGTTTTGGTCAATGATCAAAACAAACTATTGCACAAAGCAAATTACGCATGTTTCATCTCCCTTTGTTGCTCGTTTGTTATTCGTCATCCTTGTCACCTACATGTAATGTTTCAAATTATTAACTTACACGATTTTTGTTTCATTCTCATGTAGATAGTCAACACACTCGCACTCACACAACACACAACTCTTATGTCAGAAGAAGTACTACATACTCCAACTGCAATTGAGTACACTTGCGGACGAAAGTCGTCCACCGGGCGGGAGCATGTTCGGAAGTACAACATACTTTATTATTGAAATTATTATCTTTGGCTTGTTAAAACCATAAATTAATTACTTTGCTTGAAATTAAGATAAACTATGTAAATTCAACTTTTAACCTAAATGTAAACGGATTAACGTAACGTAGAGTTCAGATTTTGCCTTGTATGACAGTTAATGTAAAACGTAAATATGGAAGTAATTTCCGGATGACGAATAAAGAGCTCTCTTTGCTGTAACACTTGAAGAAGGAACAACGTGTTTTCTTTTAACTCGCATTTTTCTACCCCCGTATTTTACCCTACACAAATTACTAAATTTAAAAAACCCTACACACCCCAACACGTGTGATGTTTCCAAAGTAATAGAATCATAAGCTTTGCTAAGTGGTTCACATGTTATGAAGAAGTCCTTCATCTACTAAATGAGAATATATTGACATCTGTTGGTACTGTACGCAAAAATGAGAAACAATAAAATTTACTAATACCATATACATGTCAAAAAAATAAATTCGTATACCTTTGGCTTTCAAAATGATGTTACGATTGTGTCTCATGTTCCTAAAAAGAACAAAGTGGTTTTGCTAGTATCCAGTCTGCACCATGATAAAGGAATGGACGAGTCAACAGAAGAGAAAAATAAATATATTTTATAAGTTAATGACAGGTGGGGCAGACGTTGCTGACGAATTCTTGTCTATTGTATGTACATACAACGTAAGCTGTGACTCGAAAAAAATGGTTGGAAATAATGTTTTATGGCATACTAAATATGGCTGGGATCAATGGGGTAATAATAACAAAATCCATGAAACGAAGCCAATTCCTGAAAAACTTAGGTCTATCACTTATAAATGATCACTTGAACACTCGAAATGATATCGTCCAATTACCGAGGGAAATGCGAAAGAGAATCATTAGTTTTATCACTGGAAAAAATTCAAGGTGAACTTTTGTCGTTAAGGGATTGAAAAGGTATCGAATATTCCAGCATACAATTGTGAAAGTGGTATACATCCAACTCTGTTTTCACATGGTAGATGCGTTCCTAAGCAAACTGTGTAAATACAAATCCGTGTAAAAAAATATATGCTGCATATGCTGCGTATTTTTGGGAATATATTCCGCAACTTTAAAAAATCGTGTAAAATGAAAAAAATTGTAAATATTTAACTTCAAAACCGTGCAAAAAAGAATGACAAAAAGTATATTATGTATTAAGAAAAAAAAAGCAATTCATTTTTACTTCGGAAAAAATATTAAATTACTACACATTTAGTAAAAATTCAAATCTATACGTATGTTGTAAATTAGAGTGCTCCGGGTTCGAGGTTTAATTAAAACAAAATATGTGTATTGTTTTGGCGTTTTAATTCCTAAATAAAGAGAAACTTGAATACATATATATATGTATACATAAATTACATTTACGCTTTTGTGCGCCCTCTCGCCTCCAATGATTTACAAATTATGACGATACAATGCACAATAGCAGAACAAAGAACAAAGGAATTTTCGTTAAAACCTCGAAACATCGTCAAAGGCGAGAGGGTGCTCTTACAATTGAGTTTCAAAATATGTTAATAAAATTAAAGGCAACAACGTATACAATAAAAATGTAAATTAAAATTAAAGACTCTTCGCAAGTGGTATTAATCGCTACTTGATAAGCGTGGACGTTCATTGCGGACTGGGTTAAATATATTACCATCAGTGGACGAGTTTGCAGCAACCGCCGTTTACTTTGACTTCTCCGCAGTAATAAAGTCCGTCATTAGACATTGTTTTTTCGGCTTCTGCAGCTGCTTAAATAATTCTTGATATCCAGCTACACAAGACTTTAAATTTCGTTTAAATTTTAATGCACGCTCCATATCAGTACCATGAGTAAGGAAATGATATTCCAAACTTACAGCAAACTTCAATCTTTCGCGTATTGTATCAGCCGTTAACGTTCATCTTCAACTTCGTCATTTTCCGAGTCATTTTCTTTGTTGTCATTAACTTCAATTAAAACCTAATCATCCAATGGACTTTCAAGAATCAATTCATCGATGTCAACTGTTTGCATGTCGTGAAAACCTTCGCCACCAATTTGACGTGATAAAGTTATAATTTCAGTGTATTGAGCTGATTTTTGTATTACATAACATTCACTTTTAACGCATGATGACCAAATTTTTTTCCAACAAGCATTTAAAGTAGCCTGGCGCAGTTGTTTAATAGCGTAAGAAGCATGTGTAATACACTCCATAATTGTGAAGTTTTTCCATGTTTCCAGAACCGTTAAATTTTTTTTTCTATAGAATCTAAAATGTATTTAAACGCTTGTTTTATGTTGTGCATTTTGAATGCTGATATAATCCCCTGATCAAGTGGCTGAATCAGCGAAGTGGTATTAGGCGGCAAAAATAGCAATTGAACATTTGGATGATCAAGCACTGGGTGGCTAGGCGCGTTGTCAATAAGCAAAAGTATTTTGAAGTCCATTCCTTTTTCTTCCATACATTGTGAGTGATGGAGTGAAAAGTGACCTAATTGGGAATTAATTTTTTTTTTTTTAAATGTTTTTTTACATATATTATTCAATATAGTCCGCTCTTAGTTTGATATACTTATTCCAGCGATTTTCCAACTTCTTGATCCCGTCCGAAAAGTAATTTTCTGGAAGGTCTGCAAAATACTCCACCACCAATCTTTTGAGGTTTGGTAAGAGATAATAGTCCGAGGGATCCAAATCCAGTTACCAATCGACGCCAAAAGTCCGCCCGATTCCGCATCTGCAAGTCCAAACACTCTTTCGAAGTGCTCTCGCGTTCGTGTTTTTGCTCGGGAGTGAGCATTCGCAGCACCCAGCGGCAGGATAACTTTTTCATATGCAGAATATTGCGCAAAATATGGCGTGTGCGCTCAGTACTAACGCAGTATTTTGTGGTATCTGCTAGCTCGCGCACCTTCACTTTCCGGTCAGCCAACACCATTTCATGTATTTTTTTGACATTGTCCTTTGTAACCGCATCGGAGGGCCTGCCGCTGCGGAATTGATCGGTTGTGGAGTTGCGGCCACCACGAAACTCTCGAACTCTCTTTGACGGTGTAATCTGACGGAGCATTAGCCCCATAATGGTTATCCAACTTTTCTTTTGTTTCCTTCGCTGTTTTGCCTTTCAAAAAATAATGTTTTATGCGAGAACGAAAATCGTTTTTGTCCATACTCAACATGATGCCAAACACGTCAACAACAATCAGCTGTCAAAACAAAACTAAAGACAGTATCGCACTGAAATTTGGCATGTCTGCCTAAATATGAACGGACTTCAAGGCACCATAACCTTTTTTGCAGTAGCAGCGCATTCTGGCGGTCAAGGAGGTTACTTTTCACTCCATCTAGTATATTTGCGGACTTCAAGAATAAAGTATTTGTTGAACCAATTTGCAAACAATTCTGCCGTCTTCCAAGCCCTTTTATTCGCTAACAAATAAACTGGAAGTTGTGTAATGTTTTAACCTTTCATAGCTCGATTAAGGGATTTGTTAATTAGTAGAGGCTCTAACATTTTATCACCAGATGCGTTGCTACAAAACGTTACTCCATCTTTGGCCGCCTTAAAGCCACTTGCTGACTTTTCCGATTTTGCTATATAGGTTCTTCCAGAATAAATCCGTTTCGTCGGCCTTAAAAATTTGATCTGGAGTATAGCCGCCCATTTCAATTGCGTTTTTTAGTTTATCCGGAAGACTTTTGTAGCGTTTTCATCTGCTGATGCTATTTTACCTTTTAGTTTTACATTGTGAAATGCATGCCTTTTTAAAAAAAATCCGTCATCCATCCCTCATTTGCATTAAATGCCAGTTGTTCAGTTGGCTGACGACTTGTTGATGGTTCCAAATCGTGCAAATGGTTGTACAATCTAAGA
This sequence comes from Volucella zonaria, assembly GCA_963966105.1. Taxonomy (NCBI): domain Eukaryota; kingdom Metazoa; phylum Arthropoda; class Insecta; order Diptera; family Syrphidae; genus Volucella; species Volucella zonaria. The sequence goes on along the minus strand of OZ014534.1, from coordinate 39,381,535 downwards.
GCTTTCTCTTTAATAATTCTCCCACTAACTGGTATTCTTTTTTTCTGCAAATCTTCCATCCAAAACACCAGAAGTTTTTAGGTTTTTTCTTTTAGGGGATTTCTACAATAAGATGATATTTTCGAACTGAGTTTTGATCCAGAAATTACTGATTGTCGAATGGAATTCTCATTTTTTCGTATTGTTCTTATAGTCGCTTCACTAAAATTAAAGGTTTTACACAAGATGTGGTACCTTCACCTCTCTTTAATCTGTCTAAGATTTTTACTTTGATTTCTAACGATATTGCCTGTCTCTTCGAAATATTCCGCTCTTTCTTAGACATTATGGTTGTAAGGTTACTATGAAATTATGTAAAAAACTTACACTCCGCACACTTCTAACACAAAATAGAAACTGACATTCGAACTGCTCCGATTAAACAGATGTTCATAAGCACACACGGATAAATTACGGTTAAGAATTTTGATGTGTATACTGAATTGAATTTTGCAGATGTACATAAGTATAAATTAGCAGAAATGCACTTCGAAGAATAAGAAAACTTTTTTAGTGAATAGTGTTAGGTCGAAAAATCCGTGTAAAAAAGGAAAAATTATTTATTTTTGCGAATCATGTTATTTCAAATTCGGTGTATGTATTTGGATTATCAGTAGATCCCCTCTACACTATCTATGAAAATGTAGATGTAGTGCTATGGATGCATCCGAATTTACCTTAACATTTTACCGATAACCTCAAAAACCACTTCTCGTTGCAATCGGAAACGTACTCGTATCCATTCGTAATTAATTAAATTTGTGTGAAGGTGGATTCCATGATAAGGCTTTTCTTGTATGATGGGATCCATCGAACATAACTCTAATTTGGCAAATGAGGACGGATATCAAACTCTTCCCCATATATGTTCAATTTCGGCCATATGTCCCAGAATAAAGTTCGTTTTCATAATTGTTCTATTCTCAAATTAAGATCAAAAAGTCTAAGTTAAGTACCAAAGATCATATTAGCAAACATAACTCTTATTGAAAAGGAAATTTAACCCTTTTCGAGTATTTATTGTCCGAAGTATGAGAAAAGGTTTAAGAAAATTAGCAATCTGCTCCATCCTCTCCAATATTATTGTGTGGAACTTTCTCAATTTCGCAAAAGGATTTTAATATTATGTTAAAGCTAACAGCGACGTGCGCAAAACCCATGAGAATCCATTCAAATAGCGTTTCATGTACACTCCCATTTCCTTTCTTATCCTTTCGACGACCACCTTAAGGAGTACCCCAATCTGCTCCAAACAGTATATCAATGGGACGAGAATATTGAATTCTTCGTCAGCTAAATGGGAGTTTTCGAGGAAAGAAATTTCATTAAGTTCAAACGAATGCAATAGCGAGTTTCAAGTTATTTTATTCATATTTTTGGTGGATGTGGACTTATAGGAGACATCAAAGTGAGATTTGCAGCACATTGCGTTAAAACAGGTTTAACCGTTTAAATTCGTGATATAGGAGACCGAGTATGGCAAAAAGCAATCTTTTTATTGAACTAAATCAAGGAAACCAATTACCCGGTATCTAGATAGAAGAACTAAAGCAAATCAAGTATTCCCAATTAAGTGAAACACCCCAACTAAAATTACAGAGAAGGAAGAATCGTTTTCCTTATGATTCCTTACAATTGACATTGTACTGCAATTCCAGTATATGAAGGATTAGTGACAATTGCAAAACCGATCAGCAAGCGCCAGCACGACATAGCTCCGACGGGTTTTTAGTAATTTAATTTTTTTATTTTCATTTCATTTATTGATACGAGTATGTGCGTGGTATGTACAATAGGATCGATATCTTTTCTAATACTAAGATACAATATTATAAAATGCATGGTTTAAAATTAATAACTTAAGAACTACGATAAGGTAGAGATTGCCAGGAAAACAGGAGGGCTAATGCTTAGGGTTGAATTGTTGAGAAAGAAATGTGAAGGACGAATGCACTTTTAAAGTTTGCACCGTTAGATATTAATTTGATTCGCGTTGGGAGTGAGTTCCAAAGTTTGACAGCATGAATGAAAAATAAACGTGAGTATGGGGAACGATACAAAGATTTCTTACGCAACGATTAAAAAAAAAGTTGTTAAATAAATAGGACAGAGATTTATTGTTAATAATTTTATGCAAAAATATACAATTTCTTGCAATAATATGTTGTGCAGTGTGCAACCTAGTAGCTTTTTAGAATGTTTGAAGATACGGTCGTATCTTCTAGGGCCATATACAAAGCGGACCTCATCCTTGAATGCTACTTGGAGCCTATGTTGTGATAGTGAATTAAGAGGGCTATAGACCACCACAGCATAAGTAATGAGAGACACTGTTAGTGTCAATGCCAACTTACGTCTCGTTTCCATAGTAGTAAAATACGAAGCAAGCCACAGATTACGTAAACATTCATAGACCCGACTAATAAAAGCGTTAGTATAACTATGACCTGAAAGGTTACGATCGATAATAAAACCTCGACTAGTGCAATGTTCAACAGCAGTAATTTTAGTATTAAATCTGCATTAACCAAGAGAGCCAGTTCATCAAGCTTGCTAAAGGGTTTGTCTAGATGGAGTTCTACGTCATCTGCATAAAGATGCACAGAAGTGTGGGTACAGACTGATGAGAGATTGTTGATTAACATGCAGAAGAGTATTGGACCAAGAATTGACCCTTGTGGAACACTTTGAAGTAAGGCCTTCAGTGAAGAGGATTTGTCGCCAGAAGTGGCTCTATGGAATCTACTTGATAAATAGTTGCCGATAAGTTCTACAGCCCTATCACTGAGACTAAAAAAGTTTTTAAGCTTCCACCTTAGAACGTTTTGGTCTACCCTGTCAAAAGCCTTCGAGAAATCAAGTAAGCAAAGTAGGCTTATATGTCCCTCATCTTAATCTTGTCGTATTTCATCAAGTAGGTTTATCATAGCCGCAAAGCAACTATGATTTGCTCCAAAGACTGATTGTTTCCGGTAAAGCAAGTTGTTGATGATCACATGGCTTAATATTTGTTTCTCCATGACTTTTTCAAAGACTTTCGATAGACAAGGTAGGATGCTTATTGGTCTGAGTGAATGAAACAAACAATTACTTGTCTCTGGCGAAGCTGCAAAGTGAACAAACCACATTAGAATAGAGTGTTGAGGACTAAGGTAGAATTTGGGACATAATAAAAGACGCCATAGCAACATTTTAACTTTCGAAAGGTTTGACAGACAAGAATGCTTGAAATGACATTATATTTCGAAATATTTGATTTTTAAGCGTTAGCCTGTTAATCTAGGAAATCTATTAGTTATACATACAAACTTTCAATATTAATAGATCGAGCTCCACAAGTGCTAAGATCCGTCTTGATAACTAACGGGCTACCAGAGTGGGTGGCAGTGGCTCAAGTGGTAGTGGACTGGCTTCCAAATCGGAAGGTTCGGTGTTCGAATCCCAGCCTCGCCTGAAAGACATATCATCCATTTTTCAGTTAACGACAATCAAATGAGATGAGTAGTTGACTAGAAATCAACATCAAGCCAACTTCCACTAAGAATTTAGTTTCCCCATTAAATGTTGGACGCCACCCATGGAGCGAAATAACCACTGAGCCCAAACATCTTTCTTTCTCTCTCTATCCCATTTTCCAAAAAACTTAGCACTTGCTGAGGCATTATAAGTGTATTCATACCCACTTAAGTGTTAAGTTAAAAAAAAAAACAGCTGTCAAAGTTAGCAATGACATCCAGCTGAAAAATATATTGGGTTAGGTTTGCCAATTCATTATGCATCATTTTACGCTTTCCGAACGTGCGGAAATTATTAAAACATATTATCGAAATTCCGGCTCAGTTCTATTGTAATTACCCAACGTGGATTTCATCGTGAAGTCGATCGTCATAGTGGCTTCAGTGTGCTGGCAATTCGTCGTACCGTGGAAAAGTTTGATCGTGAGTACACTATTTGGATCGTACGGTATCAACCAGACAGAGATCGGTGCAAAATAAAGAAAACATAGCCGCCGTCGCGGCGCTGATCAACTGAGTCAACTCAACTTATTGCGATTGGATTTCGTATTTCATTGATTATGCTGACGCAAGAATTGCAGCAGGGAGGCCATAGATTGCTCTGAGTTGGCTAATCTGGAGCTGAAAATGTTGGCTGAAGATCTGAATTTTGGACAAAAAATCATCTTCTCGGACGAGGCCAATTTTTGGCACTATGGTCACATGGGCGGCTAAGTCAACAAGCAAAATTGCCATTAATAGAGTGAACACAATCCATAAGTGTTCGGCCAAGCATCAATGCATTCACAAAGTTTCACTGTTTGGTGTGGTTTATGGCATGGCGGAATCATCGAATCTTATAATTCCTTCGAAATGAGGAAGAAGACGAAAACATCGATATATCCGAAACGGCGCTACATGCCATACAAGAGACGCAATGCTCGAAGTTGTGAAGGCGAAATTTGGCGACTGGGTCATCTCACGACAAGCGTTCATCAATTGGCCGCCGCGATCATGAGAAGTGACACCACTCGATTATTTTGTCTGAGGCAACGTCAAGTCCTTAGCCTACGCTAACAAGCCAACCACTTTGGATGAGCTCGAAGCCAACATTCGACACGCTATTGCTGGAATAACACTGCACATATTTTACTGAGTCATCAAAAATTGGACCGACCGCTAAACCTAGGCGGCCATTTGAATGATGTGCTATCCCATACATAATGACACGAACGTAGCTTCAAAATAAAGCTAGAATCAATTTTATATCTCGCACCGTTGTTGTTTTATTTAAAAAATGTTCCTATCAGTCTTTAGTACAAAAATAAAACACAAATTTCAGGTTTCACTGCTTTATCGTCGAATTACCTCATCCGCCCCAAAAAAAAACGTCTTCTGAGCTCAGGTTTGATATTATTCAAATTAGTTTACGAAAATATTTATTATTAATACCATATATAGAAGTTTGTCATGCACGCTTGCAAATATAATCCGATACGTTCACATCATTAAGTCTTAAGAGATTATACGAATTTCATCGTTAATCGACATCGGAAGAAAGATTTTGCCAATACTATTAATCACTTATTGTGATGTCTGCGAGCACAAATAATCCAAATTTACTTATAACATACGTATTTAGCAGAGCAGGGAACAATGTAATCCAATAATAAGCAGTAATAGGATAGCAAAGTGCTATTACTGTTCTTTTCTTCCATGTAACCTTTTTGATAAAAATACATAATCAGCCCTCAATCAGAAGAACAAAATCAAACAAAAACGAAATCCAAATATCCAGACGAAGAAAAATAAATAAATAAAATCTTGGCGCGACTGTTCGAAGTACTCCTCCCATCTCTCATCCGGACGAAGAAGGACCAAAGTAATAGTGATTGCTTCAAGACAATGGCCAAATTCAAACTAAAAAAAAAAAAAACAAAACAATTACGATAAAATTTTAATTTTGTTGGCACCTAAACCAATAACATAAATAAAATTTATTTTTTATGGTTCGACCCATTCGTATAGTGGTTAGGTTAAGTTAGGTTGGCGGGTTGATGAGTTATATGGAGCCGAGTCTATTCTATTCCTCATCACACTTAGGTCTGTTTAGACCCATTGTGATGCCCTTGTGGGGGAATTGGAAGGGTATAGGCATTTGATTGCGGTTCCTGGTTCTGGTTTCCGCTTTCCGTCCCGGGTTGATTGTCGTTTTGAACTTGAACGGGTATAAGCCATTTTGTTGCATCCGCGAATCTGAAAAGATATGTAAGCGAAGCAGAAGATATTTCTGAGCGGTGGTAGAAGTAGTAACTTCCTAAAGTCCTTTGCCCTAAATTTCTGAGACTGGAAAAGTGGCACAGAAGTGAGCTTGCGTGAGCCAATGTCCTCACAACCTCGTCGTCGTCATCGGTAAGGCGCGGCTTTATTGCATGCGTCCTCTGAAGATTAAAGCCTGTGAGCAATCCACCAAGCGCATATACTTAGTTGAACTTTGCTTTTCAAAAGAATCTTAATTGTTTTTGTTTGCTGAGTTCAGGCGGTAATTGTCTTGAGGTCTCGCAGTTTGAAGGGTATTTCCACCTTTCATGGGCTTTTATTTGTATCGTTCGCTCCATTTATGTTCTTAGAGTGCAGAGTGGAGGTTTGATACTTTGATCTATCAGTTCCCTTTCTAGGGAGAAATTTTGTTCAGCTAGTACGTCTGCATGCTCATTGCCTGCCACTACTATGTGGCCAGTGACCCAGCATAGCCTGACCCAGCTTTAAGCTCTTCGCAATAGTGCTTAAAAGCCTCGATTTGATATCGTCTGCCGCGATGGCTTTGATGTCAACCTGGCTGTCGATAAATATAGTAATATCCTCGTGGAATATTGCATTTATTTCCGCAAGTTTGGCTCAGCTTGGAAGATACCCCTTTAGTCCGGCAGGCGTCGTGAGCATTGTAAGTTCAATTGATCGGAGAAGATCTCGGCGCCGGTTGCTGTCTTCATCTTTGATCCATCCGCGAAAATGGATTTCGAGTCTTGTACCATTTAATTCCTGTTCCATTACTCTCTGCCTGAGGAAATGCAGGCGAATGCGGTTCCAAAGTCGTGATGGGGTATTACATAGTGCGTGTTGGAGCATAGACCTAGTTCACATATAAGGATCGAAGCGTGGGGTCTTAAGTTTGCTTTCTACCCACTAAGTTGACTCAATCCGCTGCAGATTCTTGCACGGCCGCTGCAAGGCCTGGTGCCGTGAAATAACGCTGAGCGTAATAATACCGAATTCCAAATGTCAACAACTGCCAGGCAGGAGCCTATAACTTATTAGCCATTGTATTTGAGTTATATTTATATAACTTAACAATTGTAATTGCTCGATTTGACATTTTACCGTTAATTTTAATCATTTTTAGCATGATATGATGACAACTCATTTAAATTAAAGCAATATTAAAAACAATGAAAAGTGGAATAAAGCCGATCGCTAATATTCGGCCTTACTTCACTTTTATTGCGTTATTGCACTCGACGTTATTTCACGGCACCATAAAAGTCATCACCCTATGGGAAGATGCTATAATTTTCGCAAATGGTGGCAAATGTCAATTCTACTTTCACATTTGTGAAGCCAACAGATACAAAATACACGGCCACAAGACATAAATCGCGCGGAATAATTGTTACGATTTTTTTGCGGAATAATTCGTCGATGGTGTTGGCGCAGCATGAATTTCGGTGCAGATTTCCCGGTCATCCGACACTAACTAGGCAAAAACTACCGACATTTAGCCGCTCGCCTAGAAGAGATGCTGCTAGGTTTGGAATATCGCAGCTGTGGTTGCAGATGTCGCAGAGCACCCCGGAGTATCGACTAGATGACGTGCCACGCAATTGGGCATCAATCAATTTTGGTGAAAGACCATAAGATGTTCCCTTACAAAGTGCAGACAGTGCATCAGCTGTTAGCTGTTTACCGCTAAGCACGTGTAACCTAAGCTCAGGCCATCCTGTATCTCGACCACGGGGGAGACAACTTTCATCCAAGATCATCATGAGCGACGAGTCCCATTTCCATCTCAGTGCATATGTGAATAAGCAAAATTATCGCTTCCGGGGCACCGAAAGTCTGCGTATAACACACGAAAAGCCATTACACCCGCTCAAGGTTACTACATGGCATCATTGGGCCTTATTTTTTCTTTTATAATAGGTACGAAGCCTAGTACTATTAGTACTCCTCGTTAGAATTCGAGAACCTCCATATGACTCTAATTTTGTTGTGATCGGCCTAATTTATATGTTTGATATTTTCAAGCGCTAAAATATTAACATCAACAATGGGCGAGACAGATATTCTGGTCATTGAAGACTTCAGTGGAAGAGTGAGGAATGATCAAGTTCTAAATTTTGAGCTAGAATTGCTTCAAGGATCGTTGAGAGAAGTGAGAAAGCCAACAGATGCAGTTACCGATGCAAACGGGGAAAAAATCATCGAAATGTGCGGAACTATAGCCCTCGCGTTACTTAATGGACTAACCAATAGTGATCAATAAGGAAATTTAACTTTCTTAAAAGGTGTCGCGTGCTCAACAATTGATTACTGTCTGTTGCAGGGGAACTGGCTTAAGTATGCAACAGACCTAGAAGTTTCCGAATCAACATACTCAGACCACCTACCAATATCCGTCAAAGCAGAGTTAAATTTGCGACAAACCAATACCGAAGTTCAGCAAAATTGCCTTCTTCCAAAACTACGCTGGAATGACGGAATCTTAGAAAGGTACAAATCGAATCTTACTCTGGAAATCAATTAAAATAGGAAATAACGAACTTTTATCTGTTATCTGTTAGAGGTACGGAAATCCTCAGGAACTGCATCTTGAACGCAGCTAAACCCTTGCAAACAGAAACAAGAAGACCAGAAAGGCAGCCCTGGTATGATTGGGAATGTGAAAAAGCCAGAAAAAAATCATTCGCCTACCTTCGTCTGCTAAGACGCATAGGCACCGACCACATAAAACGTATGTACCAGCGAGCAAACAGAAGCTTTAAAATCATATGCCAAGAAAAACAAAAACTCTACATCAATAATTTGTCGCTAAAACATGCGCACACCAAAGACAGCAAGTTCTTTTGGAAATTGGCTAAAACATTGAACGGTACGTTATTTGCCCAAGGTATTAAGGTTGAAGCGACTACTCTGTTGAATCCACCAGCGGACCGGAATGAAATACAATTTGCACTGCCGTATTCCGAAGTAAACTCCTTAGACTCCCTCATAACCCTACAGGAAGTTGAAAAAGTTATAGATAGGTGCCGCCTGAATAAGGCTCCAGGGGAAGATCGTATTGCTTATGAGTTCCTCAAAAATGAAACTGATCACTTCCTGCAGAAGCTCACTGAAACATACAATTATATATTTACAACCGGCGAAGTTCCAGAAGCTTTCAAAAAAAAGTATAATTTTTCCGATTCTCAAGAAAACAGATCCAACTGATCCATCCAAGTATAGAGGGATTTCGTTTCTAAATGCTCTTACCAAAATTTTTACAGGAGTCATCTTGAAGCGCTTAACAACCTGGATATGTGAAAACGACCTGCTGAACGAGTTTCAAACCGGGTTCCGTAAAGAGTACTCCACGTTTAACAACATATGGTATTTACTCTCACAAACATCGCTCGGATTTACTTCGACCGAGTGAAAAAACGGTCGCTTTCTTTGTAGACTTTAAGGCGGCTTTTGACTCCATGGATAGAAGAGATAGATATTTCTTAAACTCAGCAACACAGGAGTCTCAACAAAAGTTCTAAAGGTTCAACAACAATTTTACGAAGGCAATACAGCAGTGGTGTGGGACGGGAATATCTTGTCTAATCGGTTCCAAACAAACTCTGGAGTAAAGCATGGATGTCTTTTGAGTCCTCTTCTGTTTTCAATATTTCTTCCGGGCGGGTTGCCTCTTGAGGGATTTCCTATAAAACTTAATTTTCGCAGAAACCCCAAGCTGCAACAGTATTTCCGTATGTGGACCCTGGAAGTTAATACCAGCAAATCCAAAGTCTTGATTTTTCGAAATGGTTGAGAGCGTCACGCAAGGAATAAAAAATGGACCTGGCAGAACGTGGAACTGGATATAGTCAAGAAATACAAATACCTCGGAGTTCTGGTCATGCGATTCATTGCAACTGCAAAGGAATTCTGGGGAAAAGGAATGTTGCACAAAGTGTGAAATACAAGATATTCGAGGCGGTAATGAGGTCAATAATGTACTATACAGCACAAGTGTGGGGGGCTTGGCATTTTGAAGAGGTAGAAAAACTCCAAAGATACTTCCTTAAGAAACTGTTTAGGCTGCCTGAAAATACACCAACTTACATGTTGCATATGGAGACTGGACTACCAACGCTACATATCTTCATGCTTAGACTGCACTTCCTCTATATCAGAAAAGTTTTTGCTCAACCAAGTCATCGTCATCCCCACAAAGTTGCTATGTATCTTAAAAACCGAAACCTTAATTTCCTTGAATGGTCAAGGCTTAGCCAAGAACACAATGTGCCCTTGCACGAGCTAATCGGAAATGAAACAAACTGGGAGAGCACACTGAACGAAATGCTTAAAAAAATCCACTATTCAACACGGGAGCTTTTCGTGACGCAAAGTCAACAAAGCCAATCAACATCCACGTACAGAATACTACAACAAGAACTTGGAGAAAACAGCTACTTTAATGACCGGAACAGCGTAGAGTCCATCTCAACAATATTCAAAGCCAGAGGCGAACACCTGAACTATATGCCATACAGAAACAACGGAGGAGACGAATGTACACTATGCAATCTGGGAACGAAGGAGGATGTTCGGCATTTTATTGGAACGTGTCCCATATTAAATTCAATCAGGAGATCCTTTTGGGGAAAAAATGCCCTATCACTAAATGTGATCACGAACATCCTAAACGGCGCAAACTGGAACACTTTACACAACTTTCTAAAATGTGCATTAAATTATGGGCTAGGAAGCTTTTTAGTAATTTCAAATTTATTAATTGCTTCTCTGCTGACCTCAAAAGCCAACGCTTATTTTTGTTAAACTTGTAAATATTGTAACAGAATAAACAAATATTACTATTACTATTAACATCAAGCCAATTTAAATGTAATAAAACTCTTTCCAATCTCAATATTTTCAAGCCAACTCATGCAATCTTGTCGAAGCCGATCTCTTGAACCGAGGCAGCCACCCGAAACATCAGTAACCACTTACGATTCGTCAGTATCCATCTTGTTAATATTCATGTTATTAATACTTGTTAGACTGCTTCAACAGAAACATTTTGTTGTCATACGCCGGACAGTTACCCCAATTACGATTTCTATCACACTTGTCACACTGTTTTTGTTCTCCATTAAATTGTTGGTCTCGTTTCTTTATTACATGCATTAGTGATCTACAGTTCGATGGTCAACTAATATAATTCTGCTGTTGTCCTTTTTTCTTAGAGATTGCTGCAATTGGTGGTCGCTCAGCCTACATTTGTTGATGTTGCACACTTGTTTGCTCCGCGGCACGGCAAAGTTCTATGGCCTTAGCAAGATTTAGTCCACCTGTCTTCAACAACTTCAATCATATATTCTGCTCTGCAATACCCATGACCATTCGGTCCCTTATCATCGATTCCTTTCGTTCGCCAAATTCGCAGTTTTCAGCCAATTTTACGATGTTCGATAAAAATTGCTCGGATGGCTCTCCTTCCCTTTGACCTCAAGAGGAGAACAAATAGCGCTCAATTTTGGTTCTGTCATCATCATTTATTGGTAACGTTTGGAAAATTTTAAGTCTATAATTTAAGTGTGCTTGTAATAAGCTTTAATAAATCTCTTAACCTCAGATTAAATCAAAATCAAATAAGTAGTCAATAGGATCTGATTTATCCGCATATTTCAACGCTTTCAGGTGACTTCAGAATATATTCGAGAGGTGTCAAATCCCATTGTTGGAGGTCAATCGACAGGTTTATATTACAAAATCACATTTTTGCCAAGTTGTGATTTTAATAAGCCAATGCTTTAAGAGTAAATCTACTGAAATAAATATTATTTTTAAAATAATAAAGATTAATGATACCAAGGGCGTGCAATTCGGCACACAAAAGGAGGTTATACTAGTATATGTTTAATAGCGTTATTCGTTTATCGGTTATCCGCCGAATAGCTTCCCAGATGAAGGATTAAGCACACCAAAACATGATGGCTGCTTTAAAGGTTTGACGAACAAAATTAGAATTTTGTGAGTTAATTTTCACGACATGTAAGCGCTTTAATTTTTTAAGCATAACTATTTACTAAGGTAGCGCTACAGTTCGGGGTGGACCTGGGCCTCAACCAACAAGCGTCTCCATCTTGCTCGATACTTAGCTTGCTGTCTCCAGGTTTACACGCTAAGGTCACCTTCCATTTGCGTGCTCCACCTGAGTGGCTGTCTTCCTCTCCTGCGCTGTCTCTCGGGGGCGAATTCGAAAACTTTCCCAACCGGAGCATTGTTGTTCGTCCGCTCTACGTGACCCAGCCATCTCAGTTCTTGGATCTTCAGTCTTCTGGGTAAATTGATGTTGCTTTACGGCCCGTACACTTCGTCGTTGTATCTCCTCCACAACACACCGTCTATGCAAACGGGACCGAAAATTATACGAAGAATTTTCCTATTAAAGCACCCAAGAGTACCCTCATCCATTTTTGATAAAGTTCATGCCTCTGCGCCATACAGCAGGACTGGGCTTATTAAGGTCTTGTATACGGTCACTTTTGTCGTTCGAGACAGGGTTTTGCTAGTCACTTGCCTTCTTAGCCGAAAGAAGCAGCGATTGGCAAGAGTAATTCTTCGTTTGATCTCAGCGCTGGTGTCGTTATCTGAATTGAAGGCGGAGCCTTAACTACTTATATCTGTCGAGGGTGACGTTCTATCCGAGAGATCTGTGTTGGGCTGTTCTTTCTGGTTGACAGCATATACTTGGTCTTGACCTCGTTGACTGTTAAACCCATCCTCGCCGTTTCCATCTCAATACTCGTGAAAGCGCCACTGACATCACGATGCTTTCTTCCGATAAAGCCTATGCGAGTAATTAGATTGACTTTTGAAAGATTGTGCCTCTTGTGTTGATGCGTGAGTTTTGCACTATTCTTTCATGATGTTAAAGAAATCGCATTGCAGCGCATCGCCTTGCCTAAATCCTTTTTAGATGGAAAAAGTTTCGATGAGTTTTTAACCGACCTTGATGTGACAGCTGGCAGTCTGCATCGGCATCTTGCAGGGGTTCATCAAACCAGGGGTTTCATTGTAGTGGCCGAGTGACTTTTGGCAATGTTGCCACTCGTCTTCGATACTTGATGCTGGCGGCATAGGACTTCTTAAGAGGATTTGAGGATCTTTTGCGATTGTAGCCGTCCGAAGTCGAACTTCCTTCTTATTACTAGTATAATTAGGTAATTAGGTATTAGCTTGCCTTTGCGATATTCGGAACAGCCGCAACCGTACCTTGGTCTGGTTCGTGGACTTAGGACACCCGTATACGTTCCGCTCTATACAAGAGAAAAAGGTAATATCAGAGCTTGTATATTAGTGAAACGTAGCCTTATTGCATTTTTACTTCCTAATCTCAGCGACCCCGACTTAACCGTTGCCAGACTAAAGACTGCCAAAGGCTCCTACTGCCTGGCATCGGCTTACCTTGGCCACGATCATGGGAACCCTCTCCCTGGTGATAAGCTAGAAAGGGTGGTACTGGAAGCTGGAAGGCAAAAAATTGGCCTCATTATCGAATGCGACACTAACGCTCATCACACGGTATGGGGCAGTACCGACATTAATAACAGAGGTGAGTCACTTTTTGATTATATTATAAGTACTAACCTCTTTATTTCCAACATTGCCAATGAGCCCACTTTTATAACTAGAAACCGACAGGAAGTGCTAGATATCACTCGTGTCTCCGACAGCATCACTCAAATGCTAACGAATTGGATGGTATCGTCTGAATACTCTTTTTCAGACCACAGATACATTCAATTCAGGCTGCTTGATACTCCTCCCAGATAACCAGCATTCCGGAACTACCGGAAAACTGATTGGACAAAATACAGAGGAATACTGTCAGAAACGCCACCCTATAGACTATCAAGTTGCCCGCGTGACACCAATGAGCTTGACATGAAAGTCAGGGAATTCACTCTCATTCTGAATCAGGTTAGGGCCGGTTCCTGCCCTCTTATTCAACCTAGAGACTAGAAAAAGCCACATTGGTGGACTTCCGCACTGGGACTGCAGAAAACTTTTCAACGTAGCAAAAAGCCCAAAAAAAAGTGACTGGCTGAGACTCATACAAAGAATCCCTCAAATTATATAAAAAAGAACTGAGGAAGGCAAAGCGACAATCCTGGAGGTCTTTCTGTGACAAAATCACGGAAACTTCTGAGGCATCACGGCTAAGAAAAATCCTCTCTACAAATCATATGATGCCTAGCTGTTTGAAAAAACCCGGTGGCTCTCGGACAACCTCAAGTGATGAATCACTCAACCTGCAGGTAGACGACTCACTTGGCAAACTGATCAGTCGTATGCTAAAAAGCAGAATAATCAACTCCAAACTTCTGCTAAAGATGTGTCTCTCCTCTTCTCTGGAACTTAGCAGTAAATGAACTGCTGATATATCTGGAAGCGGGTTATAGAAAGTGAGGTAAGGTAAGCATCTTAATAATTTAAGAACTCCTTCAAGTAAATCTCAATAGGTTAACCCATTGGGCAAATCGCTATGAATTGGGAATAAACCCCCATAAAACTAATCTGGTCCTCTTTTCCGGGAAATACAAAATTCCAATTATGGACCCTTCTTCAATAAACGGTACCAGTTTAGTATTTTTCGGTACAGCAAAATATGTAGGTCTCATTTTTGACAGGAAACGAAACTGGAAACCAAACATTCAAGAAAGAGTCATTAAAGCTACTATAGCGTTATTCTCTTGCAAAAAAACCGTTGGGAATAAATGGGTCCTTCCACCCCGCATAAACCACTGGCTATACATCTCGGTCATAAGGCCGATACTCACCTACGGGGTTGTCGTCTGGTGGACGGCCTTGGACAAAGCGGTCAACTGCATTAAACTAAGCAGGGTCCAAAGATCACCATGTATATGCATAAGCGGAGCACTGCGGTCTACCTCTGCGGAATTAAACATTCCGTTTCATTTGACACACCTCGATATTTTCAACAGGTAAGTACCTGCGGCTGCAGCTGTTCGCCTTAAAGCGACCAGCGACCAAACAATGTAGAAATAATTCATTTGGTCAAGCCAGCATTCTTAACACATTAGGAATCCTCATAGAGAACATCGATTACACCACACCTGAACTTTGGTTTGACAAAAACTTCCATGGAAGCTTAGCCTCTAGATCTTCTGGGAGGAAGATATCTACACAGATGGATCTAAAACCGATAGCGGAGTTGGTGGTGGAGTTTTATCAGATAAGCCAAATCTAAGTCTTCCTTTGCGTCTTCCAAATCACTTTAGCGTTTTCCAGGCGGAATTTCCAGCGATTAAAGGAGCTCTGTCCTGGCTGAAGAAAAACGTTATATCTGCTAAGGATATCCGCATCTTTTCGGATAGTCAGGCCGTTATCAAGTCACTGGACTCGGTCTCATTAAATTCTAAAACCGCCCTTGAATGCCGGTCATCTCTTATGGAGATGGCGAAGCAGTTCAACCTTTACCTTTGTTAGGTGCCAAGCCAAAGAGACATTCCAGGGAACTATAGAGCCGATGAATTCGCCAAAATTGGAACCACTCTACCTATTCTACCGGAAAGGGGTAGCATAGGTATACCAATCGCTACGTGCAAACTAACATTAAATCTGCATGCCAATAAAAGAACAGACCGTAGGTGGGCTGTTGGACCAACATATCTAGCGAACAAATAGATCTGGGTAAAACTGGAATCGCTCTAAGTTTAAGATCCTTCTAAATAAGAAATATTTCAGCGCCATCAACATTGTCATCACTGGACACTGCCTCATAGGCCAGAACGCAAGAGGACTTGGCGGCTTTACAAACGATTTCTGTAGAAGCTGCATGTACTAGGAGGAGGAAGAGACAATACGCTACTTACTCTGTTCATACCCAGCCCTCTCGTAAAGAAGAAAACTTCATTTAGGAGCTTTCTTCTACAACGACCTGAACGATCTAAAAAATATAGACGTAAACAGTCTCCTACGCTTCATTATAAACTCAAACTGGTTCCATTAGTAAGAGGATCATAGATCCACGTGGCATCACAATGGGCCAATAGGCCAAAGTGGGTTGGTGTTTCCAACAGCCACTCTTACCTATCTACCTACCTACCTACCTACCTACCTATGTCCCTATTGAAAGCCCATAAACTCATTCAGATATCAGATATCCCTAAAGAAAAAGAACACAATTTATAAATAACGCAGTCTTGTATCTAACTACAATAACTAATCAAAATTAACGAACAAATTGCACAAGAAGGTTTGAAGTCGCTATGTTCGTTAGTTAGTATTACTTATTAAATTTAACTTTTGTTTACTGGTTTTGAATTAAAATTTTTCAACTGCTTAGTCTAAATTTTTAATTTTATTTAAACTAAATAGAATCCTCTTCGTTGAGCTTCGTTTTTCATTAGAACTTGTTTTGGAATTTGTCTGGTTTCAAATTTCGAAAATTATGAAAATTTTTTTTTGTAGCTCTCGTAGTTAATTTTCTACAAAGCATAGAAGTTTCAGTTCTGATATGGAATTCTGTGTTCCTCTGAAAGTATTCCTTCTTTTCCAGCTTTTTCGAGGTACTAGTACCATCTAAAAAACTTAAATCTCTGAAAACTAGAAGGTCAGTCCTGAATTTCTTAAAGATGCCGCGATCTTAAATGTATACATATATGTTAAATGCTTGGAATAGAAATTTGGATTTTTTTTTCAGCTTCTCTGTGTTTGAGAATTACGAGTATAATTATTTAAAAATTAAATTTTGGTGCAATTTTATCCATCTATCTTTTTGATTGATTCACCATTTAACAAACAGGAAGGTGATTTATTTTTTAACTTTATATAAAGCCAATAGTTACCTGCGACTTGTTTAGAGTCATATGTATGAGAAAGTGTTGAGCAAACTAAAAAAACTACCTTGAAAATAGGGAAACCAAATATTTGCAAATTATGAATTTTCTTTGCAAAGAAAACATAAGATATTTCAAAAATTATAGTTTTTAAGTAAAAAAAAATATTTTTTTGATCTTGGTATGTCTTGCTTTTTTATGAAAATTGATTAATTAAATTAAATGAACTAAAATTCTTGAACACACTGCTGGGACGCTTAATTGTTGCAGAAGGGCATATCCGCCAAAGAAACCTACTTTTTTGCTTTTTTTTACTTTTTTTTGTAATCAAATCCTCATATTTTTTGGGACTGGGGCGAAAATGGTTTGGATAATACATTGTTGGTTGAAAAAGGTCACCTTGTAAGTTTGCTTTTGCTTCAATATCCTATGTGGTCAATGGTCTGTAGTGTTTGCAATATTTGCTTCTTTTTCATCTTTGCTTCAAATCTTCGTTACTTTGAAATGGTCCATTTACTTCTATTTTTGTTGTTTTCGAACATTTTGCCACAACGTTTTGGTAATCTTTTAGTAGACAAAGGCGTTGTTTCGTTTTTCAATCCCCCCCAAAGAGCGATCGCATAGCAAAAAACTATGTACCGGTTCTAGCTATAACTTGATAACCGTGTCACTCAAAAATGTTTTATTAAAATGTTGCAAAAGGCTGATGGTTTCATTATAATATATTGAGATTAATAAATAATATATTGAAAAATACAAAAATTAAAGACTCATATCTGTCTTATACAAAGAAAAAAGGAAGCTGCAAATTTTGTTGACAATCAAAAACTAAGCACTCAACTGTTGAGGGCTTCTTCTTTTCTTGATGTTTTGCCGCAGGCTTGAGCTCATGTCGTTTTTGCTCAGAACCAGCTGCTGCTCTTTTTTTTCGTGACTATCGCACGTCTGGCAAGTATCTTATCTTGGTAATCCAAAAGAAAGCTTCAAAGGTGTATTTTGGGGAACTTTTTATATGGCTGTCAATATTTTGGATAACCTCCTCTGGAATCTTGTTATATTATTAGTTAAAAACTTGAGAGTCGTTCGATTCCACTTTTGTCAACAACACTGCTACTTCAAATTTTATGCCTCATATAAAATATTTATTATGATGTTTACTCACCTCATTTTCACTTCGATACTCGTACCTATTCGCCATGTTTTTACATGTTTCCTAGCTTATTAAAATACTTAAAAATCTGGCCCACTCTTTTTCCTGAAACCGTATATATCTTGACGTTTGTATACTTCTTGCCTGAGGTTTCGCCAAGTTTTGCTCTTATATTTAGCGTCAAGCGTAGTCGGTGAACTTTGAGCCAGAGCAAGGGTCGTTTTAGTGAGGTAATTACTTCGTCAACAGGGAGCGTTTGTCGAAAATTGCGGCAAAAATGGACCGTGAGCTTTCCAATAACCTGTTTTTTAGCAGATATCTTGCATTTACACTGCTTTCCTGTTTAACCACTGTACACCCATCATCCCAGAATATGCTACAGACAGTGTTGTCTTCTCACCTTCGCTTTTCCGCTCCCACTAGGGGAATCCAGAAAAAATATTTTGTCATTATTTCAATACACGCTTTGCAGGAATGTGTTATAAATCTATCTTTGCTCGGAGACACATTTTGGAATACAGTAATTAACGATATTAAACGTCGCCCCTGGGCTGTAATTCACTTCGATGGCATACTCTCGGCATCGGAAAGCCATTTAAGGTGCCATAATCTTTTACCACCAAAGGAAAGGACAATATCTTGAAATGAACAGAAACTACTATTTATAATGTCCTCCAGTGCTTCTAAAATCTCTTCTTCCGTATGAAGCCTTAAATCCATTGAACACCAACATGGCAGCAAATAGATGTCGCATGTTACGATACGAGAGTATCGTCCCAGTATATGACACGCCCTACACACCGAATCAAATGTCTTCAGGAACGAAAATGGTGTTGTGCCTCTGTTATTACGATGTACCATGTACCTAATACCTAATGCATTGTCCTTAAAAACTCCAGTAAAGCCTTCCACAGGGCAGCCGTGCCGAAGTTTGCCTAAATGCTCCTCTTTTCTTATGATACGTGTAGTACTTCTTCGTACGTCAGGGTCTTGACGAAATTTATAAAATTTATAATATGCCAAGATCATTGCTTATCTAGAATTTTCAAAATGCTATCTCACGCTATTGGGAGTAAATCCGTTGGCTACTTTTCAAATGAACATTCAAATGCGCAATAATTGGACGCCGGTCATGTATTAAGTAGACCAAAATCCTCCAAACAGCTATTGATGTACATATGGTATATAGTGACCAGATTTGTATTGGGTCACCTCGCTCGATAAGTATGCTGAAGAGTAAATGTAGCTTAGTCGCTTCCTTTATTCGTGTATTCGACTGCACAGTTGTGCAGGACTGCACATTAAATCGTTATATGTGGTGACTTAAACCTAAACATCTTAGAAAAGGAAAATAATGCTTTTAAACACGAAGGGACTCAGTCTGAGTTTCGTAAATAGTATCCATCCTACTTATTTTATACACAACAAAACACCATCCTTAATTGATATTGCGTTAGTGTCTGAAGAAAATTTCATGCTTCGGTACGACCGACTTCCTGTTCCAGCATTTTCGCATCACGACATGATCCTTTTAACAGTCAACATACTTTCAGAAGTAACGAATAATGATTTCTTCGAGTCATCTGATTATACAAAACTTAATCTAGTAGTACTCTTTCACGCCTGCCAGACGATTAATTGGCAGCCGATATATGCAACAAGTGATACCAGCTTTCAAATTAAATATTTCAATGAGAATATTTTATACCTTTTTAAAAAGCATATGCCAGTGGTAAAAAGAAGGTCCAAGAAATGCACATTACCTTGGCTTGCAAAAGAAGTCTTTGATCTCATGAAAGCCCGGGATATCCTATACAGGAGATGGAGACGGTACAAATGTCCTGAAATACACACACAGAGTTCAAAGTTGTTCATAATGCAGTAACCTCATTAATCAGATCTAATAAAAGGTCATTTTATGCAAACAAGTTCAATATCTATTTAAAAAAAAATAATTTTCCGCGTAATTTTAGAATGTTGCAATTAATCATTCCAAGATTTAAATATGTTAATACATCTAGACAATTTTTTGTTAACTCGATTCGCCTTTGGAATAGTTTACCCGTAGATATAAAGCGCCCGACGAACAGAACCGCCTTTAAGAAAAAATTGTTTCTTTATTATGCTACTAATTCCTAATAGATTTGCCTACTTTCCTATCTCGTCCTTTTCTTATGTTTCTTTTTCTTGGTACTTTCTTTTCCTTATCTCTTTCTTTTATTTAAACTTAACTCCTTAAACTAAACTCAAATTAAAGTAATGTACAAAGGCTTGTTCTATTTTTTAAAAGATGTGTTTTGTACACAGTTCTTATGTGAACAATGAATTCAATATTAATAATAAACTAAACTAAACTCAACTAAATATTTATTTAGAAAGTGCCCGCGAATACGGAACAACCCATCTATTGTCGATTTTTACCGTCTGCCTGTGCATGTATACTTCGGTAATAATTCCATCCTCAGTGGGTAATTGACGACGGATTAAGAGGTATCCGTCCTTGCCAGTGATAATTTCGCCTGACAAACTTCTTCAGAAACCTTTTTGAGGTAGCGGGGTTTATTTCAGGGTCAGAATACTCAGAGTTAATGACTTGGTCAATGTCGTTTAGCCTGATCTTTCCTTCCAACCATGAAAGGATATGTGCATGTGGCAAACCACGCTTTTGCCATTCGACTGAATACATGTACGAGGCATCGGGTCGCCCCAAACACGTTTTCTTTTGTGAAAAGATCCATCAGGTGTTTTCATTTCACATGAAATACCCCAGCTATCAAATCATGTCTGTCGTATGGCATTTACCCTGATCGAAGCTTCGTAGTTACTTCAGCCCACTTGGGATTCACCATGATGGTGATAAACACATTGGACCGACCATATGTTCGTGCTGCGTGCGTTCATGCATACCATCCTAAACACCCTATTTGCATTAAAGTCTTGCTGTATAGCGGTTTTTAAATCAGTGCAGTTTTCTACCCGCAGTTTGTGTTGATTTTTTTCGAATAAATATTAAAAAAACTAAGAACTGACGATAGCGATGTATATGAGGATTATCATTCAATCTCAGCTGGGCCAAATAGCTGTTAAACTGCAAACTATGTATATCCGTTTTCCCCGCGGCAAAATATATGTAACTGGATATTGCAGAAAATCGTAGGAGCGACGGGTCTCGTTAATCTTTTATCATCATGCGTGCGCAATACAATATCTCTTAGATCACATTTCTAATCGACCAGAAGTATGGCTACCTTATTAGTCGTCGGCGACCCGGGTGGGCTGAGATTCAACTCTCATTGGAACTAATGACAAATATGAAATCATCAGACATAGACTCCACTGTTGCTTTGAGCCTGCTTACGTAGGGATTAACATTATGCAGCATCGTCTGCAACTTACTAATGAGAACGGAATCCAGCGTAATCAGCTATAAAACTATAAAATATGTTGCCAAAATTGTTGGCATATCTGTGGGTAACAAAGCGCCCGCCCATGAGATGGTAGATTTGTCCCTGTATTTTGAAGGTCGTTATGAAAGATCTTTCAACTATTTCATTTGATGTCATTTGAAAAGCCTTATTATATACTCTTGCGTTTCAAAAGAAATCTTTGACTTTGAGATGATCTCCATTCAAGAGTGTCTTTAACATCTCCGATGGCTCTTGCATTGGATGCAAATGAACTTATCCCGATTCACAACACAGCCCGTTCGGCTTCCCTTTTCATCTTAGTGATAGACAGTAGGTACATAGCCAATATTACCGTAATTAGCATACTTAATTGGTACATAGTAACTAAGACCATTTTTTCGTCTCGAAAAGTTGGAGTCCTCACATGATAAACTTGTCCGAGACGTTCGAATTAATCGATTGTCTTCACTATACTTGTGCAAGAAGGTGCTCTATGATGACCAAAAGTAGTGTGAACTTAACGAAACGTTTCCGCGATATTTCTACATTTTTTGTAGTGAATCTTTACTATTTCAACACGTTGTGAGGGTTGAAATATTTAATAACCTCCAATGATTGCTAAATGTTGGCAATTCAATAATGGCGTGCAATTTAAAGTGACACCTTTTGTTGGATGACCCTCTAGTATGAAGATATAGAGATACAATTCCTTGTATGGTTTCCGACAGAATGAAACCCATTAAGTATAGCCATAATCATCACTGCAAAGCAAATACATACTCGTATATGTACAAGTGAATATACAGTTTTCCCTACGTGCAGAAAAAAAATTAAAATTTATAAATAAAAAATTGATTGACTCACTCGCATTATTACAAGTGTATTACAATCCCGAAATGCACTTCTAAGAATTTAAATCGAAAAAATTCAATTTCATTTTCAACTTTTTAAATTTGATCATCAAAAACACTTTCCAAAATCATATCACCTAATCAAAACACATTCCGTAAACCTCAAAAGCCTTAGCTTTACAAAAATATGTACGTACATATGGTGTTTACGTGTTTAATAAAATATTTCCTGCTATTGTTACTTCGAAATAAAAAAGGAATCATTTCTATATTGCTACAAAGGAAAAACAAAAACAAAAAACAAAAATCCAAGTGTTATCCCTTAATCCAATTGAAAAACTTTGCCTGTCATTCCCGTCTGATTCAGGCAAACGCAAAAATGTTTGCGCCTCTAAACTGGAACCACATAAAAATCGATCCAATTGGATCAAAAAATAAAATACATATATTTTTTTTTCAAAAACAAAAAAAAAACGAGCTAAAACAAGGCAAGAAAAAACACTTATCCACACCATCACAAAACAAAATTACAACATACCACTTTAAAGAAAAAAAGTAGGCCACCCTCTCTGCGGCAAATACACCCTACCCGCTGCTCGCTATTCGTACTGCTTCTCTCTTTGTTATGGTCCATTTGGTGGGCCTACACTTTCGTGTTGAACCCAGAGAAGCATCTCTTGAGTTCCACAGAAAAAACAGAGAAAAAAAAAATTATAATGGTTAACTTTTGGTTTCAGTTTTTCAATAATAAACTCCCAACAGCATCATTTCGAATGGCTCCAGCTAACAACTTTGCCACCAACAGATTCCCCAAAGGATTCCGATTCACCACTAGAGAAAAACTTTGAAAAGTTGGGTGTAATTTTTTTCGGTTTTTTTCTTGCTTCACTTTTGCTTACCACCCAAAACGCGAACCCAAATGGAAAAATTGGATTCCATTGCCATCTGACATGGCTGCGTCGTGAATTATAAACACGATGAAACCCAAAAGCGGAAATAGCCCACTAAATTTCAGGAAACATTACAGTACTGGCATTCTATTGAAGCATAAAATACGATCTCCACAGGACCCTTTGTGCGTCAGTGTCCTAGATAGGGGTTTTGTCACAGGTACATAACGGCCAAATGGTGAGCGCATTCGTCCATAAATAGAATGATTTGTCCTAAGCTTTTGTGTGCAAATGTCGCGGAATTTATTTATGGTGCATTCGAAACACGAAACAAGCAAACGAGGGCTAATCGGGGCGATTGTTGCCTTTTTTCGATTTTTTTTATTATTTTTTTTTTAATTTTGTTTTTTGGTGCGAAGGATGTAACCGATGTGAGAGCCTTTTTGTACTCTATACTGACTGTGCAATTCCCGGATGCATTGTAACCCAGTGGCACGATACGAATCCCGGAAATCTCTTACTCGTACATTTAGACGAGGTGGTAATAATTAACGAATATCCGTTTTGACATTAACTCAGTCCTTGGCTAAAAGGGTTTCCATGTCGCCAGCATAATAGAACTAAATCGTTTTTTGTTCGTGTTTTGGTGATTCTAAGGCCATTGGATTGCAGGGATTTGGTATTTGAACTGTGAACGAGGGCGAGTGTCGATGTATTAGCTGATGGTCTATCAATAAAATCAAAAATGGTATGTAGTTATAGTATTTGTCGTGGCCTGAAAATTATATACATAGAAGTTTTTACTGCCATTTTTTTCAACTTTCAATCCGCCAAACCACAAACCATCTAAATAGATCACTCTAACCAGAGAAGCAGCTGCCCAACATTGAATTTCTGGGGTACAACGCTGATCTTCATTCTATCGCCGAGAGTCTTTAGACTTTAGAGTAACATTATAATGAGATATCTTCACTTCCGCAGCTTTTATTCGCAAACATGTTCTTTCGATAATTAGAAAGATCTTAACACCATAGCTAACAGTTGGAAACACAACTGAAACTTTGTTTGACTTTTCTGAATACAGATCTGTAAACCCATCTCAAAATTCATCCTATGATCAATTCAACCTGATAAGTCTGCATTCCCTTTTATATCATTCGTGAGCTTGATTCTGAGCGAAAGTTTCAGTCTCAGCTTGTTTCGATGGATTCTGTAAACGATCATTGGTTCTGGCTTTACAGCTGTAAACATTTGTAGAGGACGCTTAAGTTCAGTATAAAAGAATTCATAAATGAATAACATCGTCCTATAAACAAAAATACGAAGAAGACTTTTAGAACCATTTGATAAAATCTCTGATAATTCCGTATGGTTGTTTTTGTATTTTCGCTACTTCTTTCTCCTTTCGCGTTTAAACTAAATTGTAGGTGGATCAATAAGTACCATCGAGTGCTACTATCTTTGAAAGAACGGTTTTCAAAATTTCGGACTGATTTGACAGCCATTAGTGTGGCAAGGAGCAATATTGGTCCATATTTCGATTTTTATTTTTGGATGGAAACACGAGCGAAAAAAGAAAAGGAAAGTTGGATGTTGTCTTTGGTGACCCTCCAGCATCAATGACACCCATGAGGTGTTTGTTTAACAAATTTAAACACGGGCATATATCTGTTTTTGATTAGGAGCGCCTTGGCCGCCTAACAGACGTGATTACTGAGAAAAGTGTAATCAACATTTTACATGAGAGAACTGCCGGCTAGATGAATGCCGCTATTGCTCATAATTGACAACAAGTGGATACGGCCAACAACTTCGAAGCAGTGTTCTTGCGCCGCAGGACTTTTTGTGCCGAGGTTACCGTTGATGAAACCTGGATTCATTACTACATGTAGGATACAAGCGACAATACAATGAATCCTCCCAGCTAATCTGCACCGAAGAAGGCAAAAATGGTGCCATCGGCTCTGAAGTTCACGGCTACGATTTTTTGAGATTTGAAGGAAATAATCCTCATGAACTTTTTGCAGAAAGGAAGCATGATAAGAAGGCAGTACTTCAGTTACTTTTTGAACCTATTTGATAAGAATTTAACAGGGACATAGGGCAGTTTGGCAATAGTATTGTTCCACCACAACAACGCACCAGCTCACTTATTCGGAATCGCCGTGGTCAAATTGCATGAATTATGACTCGAATTGCTGCCACATCTATCATACTTGCCCGACTTGCATCCCTGTGACTTTTTTTGTTCCTTAACACGAAAATGTGGCCCGCAGAAAAAAAAAATCAGCACGAACGAGGAGGCCTGTTTTGAATGGTTTGAACAAATTCCAGAATGTTGGGAAATATGTATTTCCTTAAAAAGAAAATGAGAAAACCTTTATTATCACCAGGAGATCGAAGTAAGCTGCACTCTTTTCATAATAAGCGCGCGCGCACAATGGATTGCGCACAGCCATGCGCAAACAGAAGACAAGTTAGGAAGAGGGATAGCGATGCAAGTTGGTTTTAAATCTTTGTTGGGTGTAATGAGATTAGAATACTGATTTCGTCAAGGCATTTTGTAAAGGAATTGTATAGGGATGAACATTCATAGCCACACGGGTGTTACGGTTGAAGTTTTGAAATAAACTTCCAAGGAGCAGTGATGATGAAAATCGTGTTAAAGCACGACATTATGTCGGTTTTTGAAGGGGGTCAGTTGACTTGTACAGTAATTTATATGTCTTTTTACAATGTTTTGAATTCTATCAACAATAGTATTATAGATGTTTAGAGATGTGTAACCATCTGACCAGATGTGGGTATTGCACTTAAATTTGGTCATCTGGGAAAAATATTTCTTACATAGCTTGAAGATACCTAGCAGTATTTCTGTCGCCGCCAAATTGTCATTCATATGTAGGTTGTCATTGACACATTAACCGATTATGAAAAGCTTTTTTTTATATAATTTGCGGACGCTCAAGGGATTTACGCACCCTTAAAATGAAATGTTTGCACACAGCGCCGGCGAAGGAAAGTCAGGGAGGTATAGAGAGAGGTACCGGTGAACGTTGGTTTTAAATGTTTGAAGGTTATAATGACTAGGAAATAAGGAGCTAGGCAGGACTTTCCATAAGCGAGTTGTATGGCTTAGAGTACGTCCGAAAGTGAACTTGAGGGTATATACTGATGAGCATTCATAGCGAGACGGGTGTTACGGTTTTTTTTTTTAAAGAACTTAACACTCAAGTGGGTATGAATACACTTAAAATGCCTCGGCATGTGTTAAGTTAAGATAGAGAGAGAAAGAAAGATGTTCGGGCTCAGTGGTTATTTCACTCTTTGGGTCGCATTTAATGGGGAGACTTAATTCTTGCTGGAAGTTGGCTTGATGTTAATTGATTTTCGTTAACTGAAAAAATCGATATGTCTTTCGGGCGAGGCTGGGATTTGAACAGCGAACCTTCCGATTTGGAAGCCAGTCCACTACTACTTGAGCCACGGCCACCCACATCCACTGCCTTGGATGTGCTATACTCCGTCGTATTATCTAGCTCAGACAGTCTTCTCTGGAGCGATGCAATTT
The DNA here is from genome assembly GCA_963966105.1 of Volucella zonaria. Taxonomy (NCBI): domain Eukaryota; kingdom Metazoa; phylum Arthropoda; class Insecta; order Diptera; family Syrphidae; genus Volucella; species Volucella zonaria. The sequence continues at coordinate 39,355,018 of OZ014534.1, read as the reverse complement.
CTTTCCTTTTCTCCACGATTTCTCGAAGTTCTTCCAGCTGCTGAGACACTTGTTCGAGTCCTGCATTGTTATCGGTTTGAGCTTCGAGGTTAAAGACATTTAACACGTCCGCTGGGAAAAAAAACCTCAATCTGCTGCTTGTCCAGTTGCTCCATACTTTGTTCCGATGTTGCCAAACCCATTTCAGAAAGCTTATATTTCAATTTTCGCACAGTGGCAAATTGCATAAATCTATTAGCGCGTAAAACCATCATACACTTGAGGAAACTTAGATATTTCGCAGCATTTTTGACGGCACCGAATATGTGGTCATTCCAACGTAAGTTTTCATTGACACACATACCGAGAATGGAAAGTTTATCGGTGCAATTCATGGATAATAGCTGTGTGTTTCGCTTTAATGACGGAAGGCAGCATTGTGTTTTGGAAGCATTAAATTCTACTCTGTTAGTGTTTACCCAATTAGTTATGCTGTTAATATCAGAATTTAATGAACTTAACATACGCTGCCGTTCCCGTTCTACAGCCGAAGAGCAGGGACGTAAGTCCGGGAAGGAATATAAAAAGCAGAGAGTACTGTCGTCAGCTTGTCGGTTTCAAGACTACAAGTAAAGAGTAAGCCAACAGCTTGTGTGGAATCTTTCATTAAATTAAACACACATTTATTTTGAAATCAATGTAAAATTGTATTGATTACTAAGGTTCGATCTATGCCAAATATGAATGGAGCATCACATCGTTCATGTGACCGCCACGGCTTCTGTTTCAAGCGACCACCCCAAGGTCAAGATTATTGATGACTTTTTGCGGAAAAATATGTCAATTGCCGCAATTTAAGTTTGGATGTTATGTTTCAGATCTTGAATTGTCACTGGCTTATTGGCAATAGATCTTATTTTTTAAATAACCCACAGGTTGTCTGAAGGTGTAAAATGGCATCACCTTGAAAGCTAATCAACTTCTCCGCTGAGCGAAATAATACGATCTTCAAATTTCGTATGCAATAAATTGATTGCTTGATGGTTTGTGTGGATGGTAGCACCATGCTGTTGAAAGCCGCGATAGTCCAGACCCAATTCATTCAATTTTGGAAAAAAATAGCCGGTAAACATGTTGCGGAACGTTCAACATCCATTCAAACTGTCTCTCCAGCCTCATCTTCGGGCCAATAATGCCGCCAACCCATAATCCGCACCATACAGTGACTTTTTTGGAATGCCGATGGATATTTTTACTATAACCACGATGAACAGTGGTGTTTCCAGGACGATCCTTCCACAAAGCGTCAAACTGCTGAATGGCGCAGTCGCCGAAGAACGGCTGATTAAGGTTAGTAAAATAAAGACGAAGCTGATAGTCTAAGAGCCCGCAGTATAGATTTGGCAGTGAAGGATAACCAAAAAATAGTATTTATTAGCGTGATATCAAATAAGGCAGTCTGGTAGTCCTCACTGGCGGACAAGGATAATAACAGTACTTTTAAAATGCGAGATTATGCCCAAAGGGAATAGGGGGAGATAACCATTTAATTTTTATTGAAAACGATAGAGCAGAATTTACTAGCATTAGATTCATTTATGCCAAACGTTTAGGATGCGGCTAAGGCCACACCAGACGCCATCAAAATGTTCGAATTATGCCCAATTTTACATAATTAAGGTAAGCATGTCAATTTTACATAAATCGTTACTGGTAACCCAGCTTTTAGCTAAAAAATCTGTTTCTATGACCAATAGTTCACCATATTCGTCATAGCTATCCTCGGCTGATTCCTTTTTATTCCATAAACCAGGGCTTATCCGGGGGCCGCATCTAAAACAAAAACAAAAATATTTATTACTGTTTAAATATGTTTTATTATATTATTATATTAGACAACATTAACAAAATTATGTATTTCAATGAGAATTTTGCGGTAACTCTGATTCTTTAACTAATGTAGCTATATCAATATCAATGTTTGTAGTAGCAAACAGAGTAAATTTGATAACGATTTGTCAGTCATGGAACTTCTATATTTAGATTTTATAAATTTCATTGTTGAAAAGGTACTTTGACAAAGATAAGTACTGCCGAGCATTGACCCCATTCTAAGGCCAAAGTCTTGCACTTTAAGATACTTTCCTTCTTATAATAATTTAAAAAAAAAACTTCTCCTGTTACACATTTGTTACTAAGGGATCTGTTTGCAAATCACACAACTCTAACTGCAAATCGGATTTTACGTTTGTAATATTTATAGTTCAAGGTTGACTAAAAAGTAAAATATGATGTTCAAAATTTCCAAAATTGAAAAATCGTTCTTCGAATTCCTTGATTATATCTTTAATATATTCTACCTATACATGAGATGAAAATTATGTTTCTTCTAAATTCTTCTTTTCTTCGAAATGTTCCTTGCACCTAGAGAAAAAAGTGAAGCCGCTATTGATAAATGTTGATTTGAATACCTGCATCTTGCAATACTTTGACATTTACCCTGCAGTTGTAAGTTGAACTCGTTCAAGTGACTAATCATGTCAGTTAAAAATGCAAGGCCTGATAAAAATGTAGGACCTTGCATTTGATGCTCAAGTTGTTCTGTATCAGACTTCTCTCCATTTTGAAGAAATATTGGTATTTCTTTCCGAAGAACAAAAAAAGGTTTTATGCTTTTTCTGGCACTCAACCAACGGATATCTAAATAGAGAGTTAAGTCGCTATATCCAGCATCCATGTAATTCAAGAAATCACGAAATTTACGATGTGTCAGAGATCTATTACCACCTCTTATAATTATTTTTACAGCTACCATTGACTTTACGTAAATTTTTTCCACAGAGTGCTTCTTGGTGTATTATGTAATGAAGTATTGGGCAGTTAATATGATTTTGCTTTAAGAGTCCAAAAAAGCTGATTTGTGTTCTCGTCATAGATTTCACTCCATCTGTTACAATACAGGAACACTTATCGAATCCTCCATATTTTACAACGGAATTATGAACAGCTTCAAAAATTTCGCTATCTTTTGTAGCCCCATGATTCAAGTCTAAGGAGCTCTTCATTTACAGTGAAATTTTCTTGAATACTTCGAACAAATATTAAAAGTCTAATATCTGTCGAATCAGTGCTCTCAAGCAAACACAAAGAAAAGAATTTACATTTTCCCATTAAATGCAATACCCTTTTGAAACATATTGGTCCATATCATCTACTCTCTTTGCAACAGTTTGATGAGATAAAGCCACTGTGTCGAATTTTTCCGCTATTTTCGGCTCATTAAGTTGTTTAGCGATTTCAATTGCACATTTCTTTATTAGTATGCCATCGCTATATGGTTTATTGGCTTTCGCTAACTCCAATGCAACTGAGTACGAAGCGGCGAGGCTAAATATTTCTGTGGTGCTAAGTTATGTAAAAAATGTGGTCTGGTGCAACAATTTTTTTTTATATCCTGCAATAATTGCAGTTCTGGATTCTCTAACATACGCGCCAAATGATTTGCTATGAAGTGATTTTTAGTGCCTTTTCACATTATATTCCTTACAAACAGGCAAAAGTTGCATGCAGATTAGGCATTGAATTGTATTCTTATTGCCTATAATCAAATAGTTCGATTCCCATCGGATCTGGTACATTCGACTTTCATTTCCAATTCTTCTTCCCTTTTAAAATAAATAATAAAAAATACTGCAGGCATTCATAATATCCATAAAATGAAAAATATTACATACCACCTTGATCAAAAAGAATTTATTCAGAAAATTTAAAATACAAGTTTATTCATCTAAATCTATATTGTCCCCTTCAAAGTAATCCTCATCGACTGCAACACACTTATGCTAGCGCTTGATCCAATCCTCAAAACATTTTTTATATTCGGTTTTCGGTATGTCCATCAGTGCTTCCTGCGATTTTTCCATTACTTCCTCTCGGCTGCTGAAAAGCGTTGCCCGTAGCGGTTTTTTTTTTTAACTCGATTGAACAGAAAGAAGTCACAGGGAGCCAAATCAGGTGAATACGGTGGCTGTTGAATGGTATTTGTTGCATTTTTCGTCAAAAAATTACGAATAATGATGGCACTGTGCGACGGTGCGTTATCATGGTGCAAAATTCTATCCACAATTCTGGTCTCGAATTGCTTCACGCAAACGTCTCATAACGCCCAAATACTAGTAATACTCTTACTGTCTGGCCTTCTGGCGAAAATTCATGATGCACTACACCGTTGTAATCCATGAAAACCGTAAGCATTGCCTTATTTTTTGACTGAAAACGACGTGGTTTTTGATATCGGCTCATTTGCTGAACGCCATTCACTTGCCTGATGTCTGGATTGCGTATCGTACTTATAAGCCCACGTCTCGTCCCCAGTAATGATCCTTTTGATGAATGTGGAATCGGATTCAGCCTCGCAAATCATCTCTTTTGCGACGTCAACACGGTCTCTTTTTTGCATGAAATTGAGGTCTTTTGGCACCAACTTTGCTGCTACACGACGGAAACCCAAATCATTAACTAAAATTTCTCGGACGGATCCATAGGCAATGTTCAAGTCCTCCGCTATTTCTCTGATATGTATGGTTTTATATGAAATTTAATTTGCAAAAAAAAAAAGTTTTTCTTAGTTAAAAGTACAAGCAATTTATTTTTTATTTTTACTAAACTAATATTAATTCGAGCCTCATTTCATTAATCCGAGACTAATATCATTAATCAGCTATTGAAAGCACGTTTCGTAAATTTTGGGGGAAGATACGAATCTAAATGAAATCCTAGTGTCGAGACACGACACAACATGCGTTAATCCGAGTCGAAAAATTTATGAAACGTGCTCTCAATCATTTATTAATGAAGATAAATAGAGTAAAGAGGCAATGAATTAATTACGTATCTAGAGATTTGTTAACAGCAACGTTCACAGCATGTGTATTTTAACAAAAAATAACAACTTTTACTTTTAAGCTAGCGAACTTTATAGCTAATGATGAGCCTAGCTTGTTAATCTAATGCCTGCGAAAAAGTTTGCGATCCTTTCGTGGGTTTCAAAAATGGACTGTGATAGTTTGTGATAAAAATTCCCTTTTATAGAGCTTGGTTGAGTAGTGAATTTGTTTTCGTCGGTCGCAGCTACCGCTACTTGGGAGCAACAATTCGATTGTGAATGTTGTTCGTCCTTGTTTTCCTTGTTTTCCTCGGTCGGTTTTCGGAGAAAAGCATTTTGAAGTTTGCACGCTTATCTTCCCTTGCATCTTCTGGACAAATAGATGACGTAAGCGTTTATTATTTGATGCCAAATAATATTTAACGTTCCCCGTTCGCGTGCCGCATAAAGCTCCCTTGCGGCACGCATGTAGCTCGCGTGCCGCGTTTTGGACAGCTCTGCCCTAAGCTGAAGAATGGCCATGAAAATAGATCGTTTTTATGACGACGGTTTTTTGATGGATTTACAGAGGATCTATGACCGTTCAGTAAGTTGCATAGAGAGGATGGGGTGTTATGTTGAAAATTGAGTAAAAAGTTTGTGATAACATGTCTGTTATTTTTAGAAAAAATTAGTTCCAGAATTGTTTGAATAGTTTGCGTATGAAAATATCCATCGATCCCAAATGCACGTACAATATTTTTGACAAAATAACCTGATGAACAATTATTTCAAACTCTTCTGGAATATCAAGTACAATTATCACGGTGAGAGGCTCAATGCCAGTTTCATCAGTGTTACTGTGACGGTGGTAAAATAGGAATTAAGTAAAAAGTCTGTTGGAGTACAAGGAAGAAGGTTCACACCCGCAGTGTTGGTCTCAGTAAGTACCTAGATGGGTGACCACATGAGAACTCGGTACACTGCGTGCTGTTGACAGAAAACGCCACATGGACATAGTACCCCGGCGTAAAATCCCGAACTTTATAAATCAATTTGTATTGTTCCTTTGAAAATAATAATAATAATTCGTATTGTCACATAATTAAGTGCCCTTTCCAATTCCCCTGAGTATGTAACCTCGTCACGCTTGTCGCTTGAGCATCAATCATCAAGCGTGCAAAAGAGCTCATACAAATTATGTGGTCTCCAACATTATCTTATCAAGAAGATAGAGTTGGAGAGCACGAACTAGATTGTAAATTTAGATCGTAAGTATTTATCGTAAGACTAGCCTCTAACTTTAGTTATTAAGGAAATGGGGCAGTCTATTACCGGAGTCAATTTTGAAAATAAAAATAAAAGACAAGTTTAATTTCAATCTCAAGTGTGTTTTATTATAATTCAATTGTTACAAGAGTAACAAGACTATATATTGAAACTTTTTTTTTAACACTCTTCCGAAGAGGATAGTGTGTGTGATTAGCACCGGCATCCTAGCTTTTATAGGGGAGCATAACGACCAGTTAAAATTCTTAAAGAAGGTCCTAATTCCGCTTCAATCGCCATTCCTCTTTTGTGGTTCTTGAAGGAATCTGTAGAAATGTGATCTGACCAAGTGTGTGGTATGATAATATTTTGGAACACAACCAATAATATATGTTTATTACTCATTACAAAAAAAGTTAAACTTTGAGTTTGGGTTCATAATTTTGCAAGGCGCTGACCTTCACTAATGAGAGAGAGAGAGGGGGAAAAACATGTTAAATATTCCTGACCTCTTCAAATCAAATCTATCTAGCACAAAGGGATGCAAGTTGACACACCTGAGTTTTTACCTATATATTTTCTGTAGAGTTTATTTCGGACCCTTTCGAACCTTTTTTTCTAAGCTCAACCTCTCAGTGTGAAAACTGCGCCGGAAATAGCGTCTTAAAAAACATTAAATTAAATAGTTTAAAAAAAATTATAAAAAAAAACTGCGTCCAATTCTGATTTCAGAAATGAACAGGTATATCACACAAAATGAAAATGAAATAATTTTTTGAAACGCTTTGCCTAGTTTTTGCACTCAAATCTAAAAAAACAAAATTTAAAAATCTATTTTTAGGTGACGTTAAAAGTTATTCAACTTTGAAGCACCCGAAAATTGAATTATGCAAGCACTTTTCCTAAATGGACCACTGTGCCCGGGTCGTTGAAAGATAATTCAAAAGCAGAGCGGCCCCCATTTCCATTATATACGAAAAAATTAAACGCGTTCGGCTCGCTCTTTCCTCCAATCAACAAGCCACGAGCAACTAAATATTAGCGAAGGGAGCACTTCTGAAACGGAAGGGTACTACCGTAAAACTATGTTGAAAATTGAATAATTGTGTCCGAATTCGTTTGCTCTTTTTAAAAAAAATTAGTCCCGGAACTTTTTGAATAAAGCGGATAGGTCCCTATTTTATATTGAATACAAGTAACTCGTGGTGATTATAATATCGCGATTATCCTTTAAAAAACACCTACAAGAAAAACCAAATGAAACAAAGAAGGCAATTAACTATTGCTGGAGCAAAATACTTTGTAAAAGTATATTGTGCCTTAAGTATATTGTGCCTTAAGCACAAAAAGTAAAACTTACGAGGCAGTAATGAGGTCCTTTATGTGTTATGCATGGTAAGTGTGGGGCATATACCAGTAGAAAATCTGTTAAGGTACTTCATTTTGAAAATCTTTAGGCCGAAAGTACCCCAGCAATGATACACCTGGAAACCGGTGTAACGCCACTGCAAATCGACCCACTGCACCTAAAAATAAAATCACTTCCAAGCCAGCGCCTACCTCACATCGTTGCAAATCATCTCATATGCCACAAACTCCAAGTTTTCAAAGTGGTCTCGATTATGCATCGAACATGACATATCGTACAGCTAACTAAACATAATGCAGTAATATCGGAAGCAAACACACAGAATTTGTGGAAAAACATGGGTATACGAGTATCTTTCCGAGCCGCATATAGAGTCAAAGACTAATAAAACCTCTCAAGAATCTCGTACAGGATGGTGCAGTACGATCTGCATAGATAAAATCTCTTTGTTACAATACTAAAGACCAAAGTAGAGCTCTTGCAGCTATGTTACAGTCCGCATATAACCAACCGTAATCTACGAGCAATTGTACAGCACGTGCATCACCATATCGGGATATGTCCGATATTCAAAGTGGGTGGCAATGGCACAAGTGGTAGTGTGTCGCACGGTTCGGGGTTCCATACCAGCCATGCCCGTAGGACATCCTTCTTTTTCAGGCAACTAAAGTCTCGTGAGATGAGTGGTTGCTAAAATACAACAACAAGTCAATTTACAATAATAATTTAGTCTCCTCATTAAAAGTTGGATGCCCCCCTACGGGGCGAAATAACCGCTGAGCCCAAACATCTTTCTCTCTGTCCCTATCCAATTTTCCAAAATACACTCTACAGTGGTAATACACTCTTGAGTGTTAAATTATTTAAAAAAATTTTCAAAGCGTAAGAAGAACACATTGAGGGGAAAGAAACTATTTCTGGATAGGAAATAATCTCAATTCTAAACGGTCAAAACGGAATTTATTTTATAACTACTTAAATTGTTCAGTAAAATACTGGCACCAAATAGTGGACGAAGCTTTCTGAATTGTACTCGGTATTTAAAATTATTTCAACTCACGTATTGTAATGTTGGAACAATTGTTTTCGTATCTTCGAATTATTTTTGAACTATTCGCTAATCATACTCGTAAATGTGTATATGTATAATTTAAAACTATCTCTTGTCCTCCTGACGGACAATTGCAGTATTGTGAATTTTAGAAAATTTTGTACTAGGTATTTAATTCGTATCTTTCTACTACTACTAATACTACTACTTTTCCTAAATTTCTTAAATGGAAAAATTCATAAGGACGTATAACTGTGGCGAAGATGAAATCTAATCTAAACACCGAGTATAAATTCAGAACAAACCCGATTCTCGAAACGTATCCAATATGGCATTGAAAAAATAGTTAATTTAGTTACAGATCTGCAGAAAGTATTTAAATTCTTATCAATCATCATAGTAATCACCTAGTAATCCAGGTAGAGGAGATAATGAATTCGCACACAAAGTACTTTTGCACTTAAAAGTAAAATGAAACAGGTGATGGATTGCATTTATTTCTTTTTTCTTAACGATTTTTAAGTTTTTCATTTTAACACAATTATCTATGAATCCATACAGGCTTTCTGCATCGTTTTCCTAACAAGCGTTGTATTGACTTCAATTAAGCAATGTACCGAGTGACTAGATAGCAATGATAGGTTTTCTAATTGTTGTGTTTCAGCAGCTGTCAAAGTTACCAATGATATCCAGCTGTCAAAATATTCAGTAAGTTTTGCCTTTTCATCGTTTTACACTCGCCAAACATTCGGAAATTGTTAAAAAATATTATCGAAATTCTGGCTCTGTTGTGAATTACGTCGTGAGGTCGGTGTCATTATGGCTTCAGTGTGCAGGCCATTCGTCGCACCGTGGAAAACTTTGAGCGTGAATACACTCTTTTGGATCTTAAGCCATCAACCAGACAGAGATTGGTGCGAAATGAAGAAAAAATAGGCGCCGATAAGCTGAATTGGCCATCGCTAGAGAGTTAACCCGGCTTGTTTTGCGGTTGGATTTGGGCCTACATCCATATAAGATTATGCTGACACAAGAATCAAAGCCAAGCGACCATAGGCAATGCCGTGAGTTCGCTAATTGGGAGCTGGAAATATTTGCCACAGATCCGGATTTTGGCCAAAAAATCATCTTTTCGGACGAGGCCCATTTTTGGCTCAGCGGCTATGTCAACTAATAAAATTGACACAGTCGACAAGTGCTTTACCAAACATCAATGTATTAAGAGAGATTGACTGTTTGGTGCAGTTTATAGCACGGCGGCACCATCGGACATCATTTCTTTCGAAAAGAGGAAGGTGGTACCGTTACCGCAAAAATTTCCAGTATGGAGCGATGTTAACCGACTTTTTGTGATCAGAGCTCGACTACATCGACGTATCCGAGCTGCGGTTCCAACAAACCAGTACTATATGCCATTCAAGCGACGCAACGCTCTAAGTTGTTAAGGAGAAATTTGGCGACTGAGTCATCTCACGCAATCAATCATGCGATTTGACAGAACCGATTATTTTCGCGAGGGCTTCGTCAAGTCCTTAGTCTGCGCTAACAAGCCAACCACCTTGGACAAGCTCGAGGCCAACATTTGACCTGCTATTGCCGAAATATAAGGGTTGTCTGAACAGTTTCCAACGTAAAGATAGCCGAACTCGTCAATAAAAGCTAGTGAATGCTAGTTGTGCATCTTTTGACAGTTACGTACCGAAGTTTCAGTCATTTTGGACGCGCAGTTTTTAGTTGACAGTCGTTTGAGTGAGTCGATGTGAGTGTTTTTTGTGAAAGTGGAAAAAATTGAGTATCTTGTTTTTGAAAGGCAATACGCCTACGCAAATCAAAAATGAATTGGACTCTGTGTATGGGGACTCTGCACCATCGTTTATCACAGGGAAATTTTGGGAAGCTGAATTTAAACGTGGCCGTAAGAGTTTGGGAGATGATGAACGTTCGGGACGTCCAAAAACTGCAACCACTGACGATAACATTGCTAAAGTTCACAAAATAGTGTTAGACGACCGCTGAATTAAAATGAGAGAGATGGTGGAGGTTATGAAAATGTCCAAAGAACGTGTTTGTTAGATATTAAATCAAGATTTAGGCATGAGAAAGCTGTCCGCGTGTTGAGTGCCACGTTTGCTTACGTTAGACCAAAAACGTGTTCGAATGAACATTTCCAACGTTCTGTTGGCGCAATTTAGGCGCAATAAATCCGAGTTTTGGCGCCGATTAATTACTGTAGATGAAACTTGGATACATAATTATACGCCCGAAATAAAAATTCAGTCAAAACAGTAGACTGCAAAGGGCGAGCCGGCTCCAAAAAAAGGATAAACTGTTTTTTCGGCTGGGAAAGTGATGGCGACTGTTTTTTAGGATAGTAAAGGAGTTATCTTAATCGATTATCTTCAACTAGGAAAAGCCATTACAGGAGCATACTACGCATAATTACTTGCCAAGCTGAAGGCAGAAATTGCGGAGAAACGGTCAAATTTGCAGAAAAAGAAAATCCTATTGCACCAAGACAACGCGCGTCTCACACCTCAGCGGTTGCCATGGCGAAAATCCATGAATTACGGTTTAAACTGCTTGATCATCCGCCTTATTCACCATATCTAGCCCCAAGCGACATCTTTTTGTTCCCTCATCTAAAAACTGCGTTCGGAAGACAGAGATTTTCGTCAAATGTTCACTTTCGTGAACAGTTATTTTGAAGAGAAAACCGCCAAAACCGCTATTGGACGAGTTAGAGAGATGGGAGCATCGCTGGGAGAAGTATGTAGAGTTACAAGGAGACTATGTAGAAAAATAAAAAAAAATTTTGAGAAAATATATCTTGTATCATTGTTCCTTTTCAGACAACCCTCGTAACGCCGCACATTTTGGACCGACCACGTAAAGCACTGCCAGCGAAGCCGTTGTGTCCTTTTGATTGATGTGCTACTTCACACACAATGGCATGAACTTAGCTTCAAATTAAGCCAGAATCAATTTTCTATCTTACACGGTTGTTGTTTTATTTAAATTTTTTTCCTATCGTTCTTATCTTGTCGTACTTTATTAAAGTTTTAATTACCATATATAAGTTCAAAGTATTACTCTCGATAAAAAATAATTAGAAAGATTTCTAAATTTATGAACATTTGGAAGTTCGGCAATTATTTTTTTTACTAGTACTTTGCATAGCCTTGACTGTACTCATTCCAATGCCATGGCATGATATACTTAACATCATTGTTGCTTTCTTTGCACATTAAAAGAAGAAAATAGATCAAATGCAAGTGAGCAATCACACTTAGTAAGCAATACTCGGATACTAGGCAATGACAAAACAAGTGGCTTAAACCTGGCAACAGCTCTGCCAGGAGCAATTCTGAAATAGCCAACGCACGGTCTGAATTTACCTTTTGTAACGTTTTCAGTGTGTATGGTTGAAGATGGCACGCCTTTATGGCAGCAGCGGGACACGCTTGCGGTTGCACGGTGTTCGTTCGTCAGAAGAATGTGATCTTACTGCTCTTGTCTGCAACTTACTGAATTATCGTACAGTAAAATAATGAAACAAAGGTAAAAGAAATGGAAAACATAGGCTTACTATATTGGTCTAGTACAAAAGAGACGTACGAACATGAACCAAAAACTTATTCTAGTGTTTTAAATATTTTAACACTCAAAAGAGCCCTCCCACAGCAACAGGCTTCGTGATTTGCATCGTAACTATTCCTTTCCTAAATTCGTTCCTCCTATTCTCAAACATCACAAAAGAAGAATTATTAACTCAAAAGACATATTGGCCAGATTGATATCAGGTGAAGCTTTTCATTTGAATTCATCACACCAACGTATAAGTAAACATATAAATTTGATATTTAATTATTTAGGAGGCAAAACCGATTTGTTAAGCTATAAATTGAATTCATGTGATTTAGATAACAAACTGTTAATGTGGTTGTTTGTATTTAAATGTGTGGTTTGCATGCTATGTGTAAGACTATTATAGATTTTAAGGAGGTTAAGTATATTAATGTTCAATGTAGATATCGTGAAAAAATATGTATGAAATATTATTAAATATACTTAGTATGTACATAAGAACGAAAATGCATATATAAGTTTTAGTAAGAGTTGCAAGATAATATGTATATATGAATAAATTTGGAAATTATGTGAATAAGCCGGTGCAAAGCAAGTCAATAGTTATGTACTCACTTTTATATTCAGGTCGATGAATTTTGTGCACAAATTTTAGAGCATATGGATGTTGTGTATCTCTTTTTGATTTTCGTTGAACAATATTATAAATATCACCGTATATCACTTTTCCGAGGTGTGTTCAGAAAATAAAGGGAATTTTTAAATTTCGCGGGTTTGGAGAGTCTCATTGTTAATTTTTTTTTTCTTATGTTTGCACACATGCCCCTGAAGTATGATAACATTTTCAGCTACATTCATTGTTTACTTTGTCTGTGACAGCCGCTGAGGTTAGACGTGATTTATGAGCTCGACGAATTTCGTTTGCTAAAAGAAACGGATCAAAGAATTTGTATCAAATTTTGCGTAAAAAATTAAATTAAGTGCATCAAAGTTTGTGAAATGTTAACAAAGGCCTGTGGTGAGTCTGCTATGAATAAAGCAAGAGTTTATGAGTGGTATAAGCGTTTCCAAGATGGCCGTGAAGGCGTTGAAGGTGATGAACGGCCCGGACGCCCCAGCACATCAATAACCGATGAAAACGTGGAAAAAGTGAAAGAAATGGTTATGAACGATCGCCGAATCATAATCAGAGATGTACTCGTAGCTGATGATGTTGGCATATTGATCGGCTCATACCATGAAATGTTTTGTGTATGAAACGCTTGACAGCAAAATGTGTTTCAAAATTGTTGAACTTTGACCAAAAACAGCGGTGAATGGGAGTTGCTCAGGAGTCACTAAATGAAGTCTCAGCCTCCATATTCGCCAGACATGGCTCCATGTGACCCTTTCCTATTTTCAAAAATAAGAAGAACCTTAAAGGGCCGTCGCTTTACAAGCATATATGACATTAAAAGCGCTTCGCTGAAAGAGCTAAAGGCTATCCCAAAGATCGAGTTTGAGAAGTGTTTCGACTTTCGAGGATTGGAAGAAGCGCTGGCAAAAGTGCATAATATCTATTGGGGACCATTTTGAAGGCGGCAACATTAAAATACTAAAATTCACGTTATTTTCTGAATACAACTCGTATATTTTGTTTTTTGTATTCGTCAATTTTATCACTACTAAGAAGTCAAATCTACTTTTATTGGCAATGAAAATGAAATGTGCAAAAGGATATGCAATTACAAATTAACGCTTTTATACACGATAAAGGATTTGACTGCAGATATGCAGATACTAGGAGATATATCCATTTAATTTCGACCATTTGGATGAAGGTGGTGCACAACTGTTTTTGTGTTGACGTTGGATCCGTGTATTGTCTTGGTAAACAAACACTCTGATATACAAAAAGAGGTGAAATTGGTTTCGAATGGCTTTATAGATTTTTTTTTGTGGTCCTCATATATTTTAACTTTTATTCGGTAGTTTACTTGCTGGCTTTTTCATTCATACACATACCTACATATTGTATTGGCAGAAACATGTGCAACCAATCTGCATTTCTACGAGTAAGTCAATAGCTTGCCAAAAATATTTTTTATTTTGAATTATGTAATTCTTGTATGCCAAATATGAAAAAATTTGTGTTGGATATTTTCTTTCAAAATATGTAAATAATATATGCATCATTTTAAAAAAAAATGGCCACCTGCCACTCTTAAATGCAGATCCACCGTAAAACCCCTGGCCGAAATATACGCAACTTCACATTAAAAGAGACAACTTTCTTAAAACTTTTGTTTTTTCTGTAATATTTATTAGTATTTTGTTGTAAAACCTTTATTATTAGTCTAGAATGCCTTGGCATTGATGAAATTAAATTTTGTATAATGGTGGATGGAATGGCGTTCCGAGCTTTTTAAACTTATTCGAAGGGATCATCCATTTCGAATACAATTTCGATAAATACGATCTCCCATAAGTTTTCAATCGGGTTTAGATCCGGAGATTTAGGCGGCCATTCCATTCCCCTGACTTTGTTGTCTCTGAACCATTGCTCTGCTGCCTTTGAAGTGTACTATCCATAATACCTATACGGTGAATAGGTCCGACTCCGCGATGAGAAAAACACCCCCAGACCATTATATTTTCTCCTCCAAATTTAACTGTTTTCTTGCAATAGGTCTTTTTCCCAGGGGATCTTCGCACTGTTACCATTCCATCAGACCCGAAAAGGTTAAATTTCGACTCATCACTAAAGAATACTGATTTCCACTTTTCCATACTCCTGTTTGGATGCTATTTAGCGAATTTAGGTCATTTCAGGTGGTTTTCTTTTGAAATAAATGGCTTTTTAGCTGGGCGTTCAGACCTGAATCCAGCTTCTACTGCTCTCTGCCTCACCGTATGAGATACTATTGGGAGCTTGAACTTTCCAATAAGATGCTTCGATGACAGAAAATGTTCTTTTGTTATTGTCATTGAAGCAATGAATCCTGCCTTGCTCTTGTTTTGCGTTTTCTACCCCCTTTATGAACAACTTCAACACAACCATTTGAATTGAATCGTGTGATGATTCTTGAAATCGTCGACTTGTGGACATTGTGTTTCATAGAAATATCTTTTGCAACATTCCGCCACAAAAGTCGGCAATAATACGATCCGTTAATGCAGCAGCAAACTTATCTTGAGTCATTATTGCAACTTATTTAATTTTATAAACTTGTAGATAGAACTGGGATTTTGTGTTTGAAAATAGTCAAGCTGCCAACATCATAACGGTTTCTTGATGTTTTGAGCACCCAAGTTCTATAAAATGCTGCCAATCATGTCCAAAAAGCACATTAAACATGAAGTTGCATATGATTCGGTCAGGGGTTTTTTTAAATGATGCACACATTACTTATATTTTTTTTGAAAGAAAACATCCATTGTAAACTTTTGGCATACAAGAATTATATAATTCAGAATAAAAAATATCTTTGGCAAGCTATAGATTTAGAAATGCCGTTTGGTTGCATATGTTCTGCCAATACTGTATGTATGTTATGTACGAGTATGTTGGCTATGTGCTCAAGATGCTCAACATATTTTGGGGCATTCACATGGACAGTTGGACGTTAGTTTGAAACCAGTGGGTAAGTTTTCCGCACAGTGGTCTTTACGACACATCCTCAAATGATGGTCCATCTATTGAAACCTTGAAAATTCAAGAATCAACGTGCCTACAGGTTCACCAAGTAATCCAAAATTCGGTATCCTTTAATTTTTTTGATTTTTTGTTTTTTTCCTAAGGGCAGTAAAGCTATGAATCCCACTGGTACTTATGGCCTAGCAGAGAAGCTAGGCTAGAATTTTGTGAAATAATTTAAATTCGCTCACTATCTCATCTTAATCAGAAACTGAAACGTGGTTCAAGTACGGGAATAACAGATGTCCAAGCAATGAAAGGCAGGTTAAAAGAAAAAAAGATGCAGGAGATATTGCATTGCTTCAAGTACTCTGCGATGTGCGTCACGTTCATGTTAATAGGCTTGTTTAAGCCTTACATGTTTGAGCGAATTTTTATACGTTGGAAAAACCTGATTTGATGCAGAATTTTAAATTGAAAACAAGATTTTGTTTGACAAACATCGATTAACTTTTTTTCGCAGCAGGAGTACTGAGGTACTATTTTATTAACAGCTTAAAATCGGAGAGCACTTGTGATTTAACGGTTATTAAAACATAGGTAAATCCAGTTTGAGTCATCTAGAACATATGCATAGTATAATTAAAAAAAGCTTTCAACGCGGAATATTTCCGGAAACGCTGAAAACTGCTATCATTATACCAGTTTCAAAAAAATTTTGATTTGAAGAGATCCAAGCAATTATAGACCGATATCTTTGCCAACTGTTTTTGCGAAAAAAATAACAGTAAATCAGGTTAACTAATTTTTAGAGAAGACCAAGTTTTTTAATAAAACACAATTCCGCTTTCTGATGGGTAAAAGTACAGAGGAGGTGACGGCAGTATTTCTAAGCAAAATGTACAAAGATAGTGCACTCGGTATTAATTTGAAAACTGCTGGCCTTTTTCTAGATCTCGTCAACCATGAAGGGTTGTTCGAAAAATTAAGTAGAGCTGGTTTTCGGAGTGGTACTCTTAGTTTAAATCGTATTTCCTTAATAGGAAGCAGCATGTAAATATAAACGGAGTTCTAAGTATGGAGATAGATAGTCAGTACTTGGACCAATCTTCTTTCTTAAGATATGTTAACTCAATCTTTGGCTTTCTTCTTAGTGGGCATTTAGTAGGTTATGCAGACGACCTTGCTATTTGTTATGCTGAAAGCTCTACTGAAGTGAATATCATAAAATAAGATCCCCGTCAACTAAGAAACTGGATCAATTACCATCAAGTGGTGCTATATTTACGAGTGCCGCTATCTTTACGTTGCGAAGATGTAGAGCTTGCATTGCCGCTGAAGGCAAACAGTTTGAACATTCGTTGTAAGATACAAGATCGGTAGATGGTGTTTAGTCGTGCAACAAACAACAGTTGTGTGCTCTGTGATTGGAAAAAAATTAAATGAAATGACAAGGGTGGCATCTCTATCTGTTTATCTGTTTCACTCACACTAGTCGAAATGGTGTGCTTATCCGTCTCAATCACGACGTCACTGTCTGTCTCGCTCACACTTGGTACTCATTTTAACTATGTAGAAAAAAGAATTAATTACGAATCGGGTTTCTTTAACAAAATATCTTTTTTGTCCTCAATTAAGCCTTAGTCTAGCAAGTGCCATATCATTTTGGAATCCAGACTAAATACGCCGTCTTTTAAAGTTACTTGCCAAAATGGCATATTAAATTTTTTTATCAGTTCAAGTTGGGTGATTAATGATTTCCAGATACATGGATGGACAAAAAAAAGCAATATTTTATTTGGCATATAGCTTAATTCGTGCGTTTTTTTTTTCAAAATTTTAACGTTTATTTAAGGAAAACATGTACAATAGTATTATTCAAAGTATTGCCCATCTGAAGCTATGACCTTTTCCCATCTTTCTGGCAATTTGTGGATCCCATTCCAAAAGAACTGCGCCGGAATGAATCAAGCCAATTTTTGATATTCTGCTCTGATGTGAACCGTATTTCATTGAGGGCGTTCTGCATCGACCGGAGCAAATGGTAGTCAGAAGGGGCAAGGTCTGGACTATAAGGCGGGTGGGGTAAGACTTCCCATCCACTGTTTTCCAAATAGTTCTTAACCGGAATAGCAACGTGGGGCGGAGCTTTGTCATGATGGAAAATTATTGCCTCGTGTCTGGTCGCATATTCCGTGCGTTTTTCGGCCACTGCTCTCTTCAAACGGATTAATTGTGTTCGATAGCGTTGTCCATTATTGGTTTCACCCGGTTTTAGCAGCTCATAATACAGCACACCCATCTGATCCCACCAAATACACAGCATTACCTTCGCGCCATGGATATTCGGTTTTGCCGTTGATTTGGTTGGTTGGAGGGGTTTCAGATATGATTTTTTGCGCTTAGGGTTGTCGTAATGGATCCATTTTTCATCACCAGTAACAATCCGATGCAAAAATGACTTCCTTTTGTGGCGTTCCAGCAACATTTCGGACATGCAAAACCGCCTTTCGACGTCTCTCGGCTTGAGTTTATGTGGAACCCAATTTCCTTGCTTTTGAATATATTCAGCTGCTTTTAAACGTTCTGAAATGGCTGCTTGAGTGACACCCAAAGATTCTGCGAGCTCTTCTTGTGTTTGGCAGCAATCTTCTGCCCATCGTCTTCCAAACCAAAATCACCACTTTTAAAACGTGCAAACCACTTTTGGTACGTTCGCTCAGCTAGCGCATGTTCACCATAAACTTCCACCAAAATACGATGACTTTCGGCAGCAGTTTTCTTCATGTTAAATTAACGAAGAGGACCTCTCCGCAAAAACACTTTTTCAGGCACAAGGTTCGACATATTTGAGTGAAAAAAAATTATTGTTGTTTACGCTTCAAATGAATGACATATACTGAAATGACGTACAACAACAGTAGCTTTCCAACGCATGTTCCAATGGAATAATAACAATGAAGTAATACAAGTTACACCATCTCCTAGCAAACCGCACGAATTAAGTTATAGACCCATTAGTTAAAACCGATACAGCTATGTTTCAATATTGGACCGTAATTTACAGAAGAGTTACTCAGAGTTACATAACAAAAAAAAAATTGAAGAAAAGTAAAGATTTGCGGTCACAGTACATGAAAGATCGTCACAGGGTGTCAGATTTCCTGATTTTTTTTGAGTGCCAATAATTTTCAAAGTACATGACTTAGATTTTTTTTATAATTTTGTGATAACCGACACCACTTGACCTATCACCCGTTTCCGGCTTGACGTCGATTTCTGGGACACCCTGTCCCAGACAGGGACAATAATACACAAAGAAATAGATTTACGCTGATCATACAATGTATTATGGGGAATTTCTAATAATGTAGTGGGGGTCTAGGTCTAAATTCAAACATCTAAGCAAATTATCATTGTCAATGGTCACAGATAATATGAGTATATCTCGGATCAACATGATATTACACTTTTTATTCTCGATTCAACCGATAGCATTACAAGTAAGAGACATTTAAAATAGTAAGTATGATGAACATAAGGGACATTATTAAAAAAACAAACGTAAATCAAATTTTAGAAACGTCTTTTGCACGCTTTTGATTCTACGTATATCTGTAATAGTGGAAGGATCCCAGACAACACAAGCATAGTCCATGACAGGACGCCCAATATTGCAATACAATACCTTAAAAGTATGGGGATCTTTAAGATCACAGGAGTAAAAGGAACAAATCTTAAAACAGAATTCCCTTTAGTAACTATTTACTCGTAAGTGAAAAGTTAAATTGCTCTAAAAAATTACACCAAGGTCTTTAATATCAAATCTACATTATTTAATAAATAATGTGCAAGAATATGATGCAGAGTTCTATTAAGGTGTGCCTGTCCATGTTTAACCTTAAGTCGTTTAATTCGCATCACTTAGTGAAACAATATTTTAGAGCTTCTTGTTACAAAAAAGAGTCATTTGTTGATACCATATTTCCGCAAAAAAATTCATATCATCTGCATACATGCGGCAATAGTAAGTAAGTAAGTTAGTAAGAAAGTAAGTAAGAAAGAAAAGTAAGAATAGCATTTTACCTAGATGGCTTCCCTCTAGAACATCAGAGCTGACTAAAATTGGCTCAGAGAAATAGTCTCAAATAACAACATATGGCTTTCTGCCTTGCAAATAGGATTTAAACCATTGCAGCAATGAAAGTTAACTGTCATATGCAGTTAATTTATTTAAAAGAATAGTAAAGTTAACAAAATGTGTATACATCAGATTGACTTGTTTATGGGCTTAGGTTAGTTAGGTTAGGTTAAACAAGGGTATGATGGATATGCCATCACATAGACATCAGGCACCAAAGCGAGTCCATCGCGATCCCTGTGGAACCAGTTGAATTTGTCTACAAATGGAAAAAATCTAAACAATCTCCCCGATAAAAAACCCAATTTCAGTTGTGAAAGACTTACAGGTATGCAAAGGCGAAGAAATTTTGAGAGGAAAACAACACGATGTTTTTGGTAAGACGTCTTTATTGGAAGTGGTAGCATAATTACCGTTTTGTCTAAGAGAACAGATTACAGAATGTATCTAATCATAAAATAAGTACATAATAAAATTAGATACTCATACTACAATAAAAGAAGTATAGAGTGACAAAATATATATATATATATTTTAAATTGTTATGACTCTTACACGGGAAAAGCCAAGAAAGCCTTTGAAGTTTATTCCGTCTATTTCCTCCAGATTTTCGAAAAAGTAATTCCCTAAAAATTTTCTTCGACTACGCGATATTGCCTCGCATGTGTGTTATGTTATGTTCTCAATATCCTTATCTAACGATTTGAGTCTCTTTGCTTGTTTCAGCAGGAGACAGTGTCCTGCCAGGATTTCTATTACTGTCCTAAGCATTTCTCTATTAAATTTCATTATTTTTCTAAATCTTCTGCCGTTAAAATGTGGCCAGAGAGACTTGGATACCCTGTATCCTTCAAGACTTGACCACCTGGTTGTTGACAGTCTTTGTGATTTTTTCCTCGACAGTGCTTCTCACTATGTAAAGGGGTGGTTTGTTGTTGGCAGCTTCACTTCATTCCATTTCTTGCAAGATCGTCCGCTTTTTTATTTCCTTTAATACCGCAATGTCCTGACACCTAGAACAGTCTTACCCGGTTCTGAGTGCATAGTGACTTGAGGACTGTACGACAATTCCTGACTGAATCAGAGTTGACGTTGGTTAATTCCATTGCCTTTAGTGCGGCCTGGCTATCGATATAGATAGCGATATCTCCTTCGGATACCGATCTCTTCTGCACTAGTTCAGTCGCCCTGAGGAGAGCCCGAACCTCTGATTTTAAGGCACTGCCTGCGTCCGGTAATCTTATAGATACTCTTAGTTCTGGGTATTCTGAGAAGACACCAAAACCTGTTCTTTCCTCTGTTTTAGAGCTATCTGCGAAAATTGCAATTTCGTTTGACCTGATTTGTTTATTGGCTTACAATGACCTAATGCAGAAATTTGAAAATTCCACTAAGTTTGAGATAGTTGATCTACATTTCCAAAAGCCATGTTGGTATTTACTTACATGCTGTTTATTTGTAGAGGCAATTTTGGTCTTTACAAGACAATCTAAAAGTTTGGTAATATGTAGTTAGATAAGAGATGTCTAATAGGTACCAGATTTATATACTGGTTTTATTGTGGAAACCTTCCACCTTCCACTCATCAAGAAATATTCCATTAGAGAGGGAATCATTAAATAATTTTAATAAAGGGAAACCAAGTGAGCTGGAACAATGACGAAAAAAACCCGAAAATGTCTGGTTTCTTTTGGGATTCTAAATTACAAAAGATAGACTCAACATCCAACATCAAACGAATAGCAAGAATAATCAACAATTGATGAAAGAGAGCGAACGTAATTCAAATCGATTGAGGAAGTGCAGATTAAGTTATAAATACCTTGAAAGTATTTGACTAGATTGTTTGTCATTAAGATATATGATTGTTGAAAACCGGGTGCTTTTTCCGTTTGTATTGGTAAATTTCCAAATAATTGTTGGTCTACCTTGAAGATCAACTTCCACGGAACGAATAAAATTGCAATACAGAAATGTGGTAAGTGAAACAAATTCTTTTCTTAGACGTGAACAAAGGGTATAATCGTCATGAGAGCACGACCTTTGGAACAATTTATGTGTTGCTTTTTTAATTTAAGTAGTATTTTATTGTACAAAACAGGATGAGAATTTACTTTTTTGCGAGTCGCGGGTACACATTCTTGAAGAACATTACGAAATATAACTTGAAATGCGTAGAATCTTTCAGATATCCTCGTATTTTTACCTGAGAATTAATTTATATTCATATATGTATATGTACATAAACATAAGTTAAACGAGAGAGCAAAACTAACTGTGTCAGTGCTTTTGTATTCGCATGTTAATATACATTCAGCGATAGTTAGTCAGTCTTGTTCTATGCGTGGTGTAATTCACTTCTGCGCTAATAAAGTTCGTCGTAATAACTTGCAAACATTTAAGAACAATGTACATCGGCACTTCTATTTTCTTCTTCCCTAAATTTATTTCTCCCCCGCTGTGTACAAACATTTTAAGGGTACACAAATCCCTTGAGTGCCCGCTAATTATAAAAGGAAAAAAAAAACCAAAAAGCAAATAATAATTTGTCTTTTCATTGTGTAATACATTGCAATAATTATGGATTAGTATAAAAGAGGACGACCCTGTACAACAAACGCTGGTATGTATGTATATAAATCATCAGAAGTGAAAACTAAATCTAATAATCTATTCATCGAATTGGTAACGTAATTGATTTAAATTTAAGGTTAAAGATATTAATGAATCAATTAATAAAATCTCAACATCTGAACATAAAGAATATGACATTACTAGATGGAGTGAAAAGTGACATCCTTGACCGCCAGAATGCGCTGCTACTGCAAAACAGGTTATGGTGCCTTGAAGTCCGTTCATATTGAGTGCGATACTGTCTTTAGTTTTGTTTTGACAGCTGATTGTTGTTGACGTGTTTGGCATCATGTTGAGTATGGACAAAAACGATTTTCGTTCTCTCATAAAACATTAGTTGGATAAATATTATGGGGCTAATGCTCCGTCAGATTACACCGTCAAATATTGGTTTCGAGAGTTTCGTGGTGGCCGCAACTCCACTACCGATCAAGTCCGATGCGGTTACAGAGGACAATGTCAAAAAAATACATGAAATGGTGTTGGCTGACCGGAAAGTAAAGGTGCGCTAGCTAGCAGATACCACAAAGATTAGTACTGAGCGCACACGCCATATTTTGGGCAATATTCTGCATATGAAAAAGTTATCCTGCCGCTGTGTGTCGCGAATGACCAAAAACACGAAGGCGTGAGCACTTCGAAAGAGTGTTTGGACTTGCTGATGCGGAATCGGGTGGACTTTTGGCGTCGATTGGTAACTGGATATGGATCCTTTGGACCATTATCTCTTCCCAAACTTCAAAAGTTGGCTCATCAATAAGAAATTCAGCTCACGCGAGAAAATCATCGACGCCACGGAGGAGTATTTTGCAGACTTTCCGGAAAATTACTTTTCGGACGCGATCAAGAAGTTAGAAAATCGCTGGAATAAGTGTATCAAACTAAAAGGGGACTATATTGAATAATATAAAAAAAACATTTAAAAAAAATTTTTTTTTATTCCCAAGGAGGTCACTTTTTATTCCATCTAGTAATTCGGAGTCATTAATTTGCAAATTCAAGCAAAGCGGAAACTCTATATATGTTCTCAATATGCTTCTTGTATACTCCTAGGAGGAATATACCTGACAAACAGTAACATGAATCCGCTAATAGAATCTACGCGCACTCATAATTGAACTATATGCGATGATGAACAATCGACATCAACAGCGCCAAATAAGCGTATCGCAGCAATCAAAACGCCACCTCCACGTGACTTAATGACATCAAATCGATCGCAACGAAGTACGGAGTATAAAGAAATGTCGAACAACTCTTCATAATTTATGTCGTGCTAGAGCCAGGTCTCGGTCAATGCAAAAGTATCGCATTCATAAGCATCAATAGCAAAGGAAAACTCTCTCAGGATAGAAGAAAATCCGCTAATATTTTGATAATAATTGGTGATTTTTTAAGCGTTTGGTTTTTAATTGTCAAAAAAAATACAGGAAAATTACAAAAGTGTATACAGTTTTTATTTAAGTTAATAAATCAATGCTTGCCATTTACTTGTTAAGGATTATTTCATTTAAATATTGATCACGACTACGGAGAATCCCATTTTGAATCACTTTCTCGAGCATATTGGCTGGTATCTCGTTAATAACACGTGTTATGGTGTCTTCCAAGACTGCAATTGCCGTGTGATTTGTCATATACACAAAAAAAATTATACAAATTCGTCAAATTGCACGATCTAGTCGGCCAATTCACCGGTCCAAAAGGAGAGATAAATTGCTCACCGAACTCATTTCTCGAACTGATTTTGGTCCATTTGGTGCTGTGTGGCATGTAGCGCTGTCTTGCTGGAATCACAGGTGAACCAGGTTCACCTAGTGCATTTTGGGCAAAAAAAAGTTGGAAATCCTAACGTTGTTCTCACGGTCATCTTTGAAAAAATACGGGCCAATGATTCCGCCAGACCATAAACCGCACCAAACAGCTCTTTGTATTGCCTGAGGCTGCTCATCGGACAAAATACGGCAGTTTTGTTTATTAATATAGCCATTCAACCAAAAATGAGCTTCGTCGCTGAAGACAATTTTTCGATAAAAAGCGGATTTTTCTCCAGCTTTTCTAAGGCCCATTCACCGAAAATTCGACGCTGTGGCAGGTCGTTCGGCTTCAGTTCTTGCACGAGCAGTTAGTTAGTTTTAGTTTAGTTAGTTAGTGATTTTTTAGTAACTTCAAGTAATTTTTTTTGTTTATAAAAAGTGAATACACAGTCGTTTAAGGTTTGGCTTAAGGCCGTTCATCAGATTGACAATTTATCTAGTATATTAAAAAAAAGTAAAAAATAAAAATATAATGAATTAATAAAGACTTATATTATGCATAGTAATTGCGTTCAAAAATCGCCTTCTAAAATCCGGATTCTGTAGCGAAAGGCATTTATAGGGTAGTTGTATAAAACTTCCCACCCATGACTACAGTTCAATATATTGATAATCTCATCTGAGTCCAGCAAAGGGACTCACGCGGAATTCTCTTAAAATTGGACACCTTCCGATGAAATGGTAAGCATCCTCCCTCTCTTTAAAGTTGCACAGGTCACAGATAATTGTAAGATCCGGTCGATATGGAATAAAATAAAAATTTATTAATTCTCCTCGAAGTTTAAATATAGTGCTTATCATATGGAGGAATAGCGGTTAAGGAAATACGTAAAAGCGCTTGCAATGAGGTTGTAATTCAGCCTGCTGTAGACCAGCCAATGTTGTGAAGAATGAGCTTTGCCTGCTTATTGCATTGCCTGCTTATTTTAAAACATTGGTGAACGTAGATTTTAACGTTGAAAGTTGCATATCAACTGAAATTTTTAAATTTAATCCATAATTTGCCGCCAACTCTTTCCACTCTTGAACCAAGGGCCCTTTTGTTAATGTCAAATGTTTCAATACAACCCTCAGCAATCTGTTTTCTTCCATCTTTTTAAGCTTTAGATTAGGTACGAGCTGTATTTTGAAAGTTTTTAGACCAAGATCCTTGCGTAAAATCTTCCTCATAGCTTGAATTCCTTGCTCAGTACGTCAATTATGACGACCGTAAAATGATTGAAGTGCGCGAAAAACATTTTTCACAGAGCATGAATCTTGATAATAAAATTCAATAATTTGTAAGCGTTGTTCGGATGTACGGCTTTTGATGGTGAAATGGCAACGCTAACTTAGCATGCTTGGCTTTGACACATGTCACAAATCATGCGTGAGCTGTCAAAACTAGAACACTAAAAAACCAAACAGCAAAAAAATCACCCTTTACATGCATATGTAGCAGTATTTCCGTATCGTTGGCGTTGTGCAAATATTTACAAATGCAGACGATTATTTGTTTCTGCATTCACTGGTGATGTTATTGTATGTACTCGTAATTTACGTATTATTGAATTCTTGTTGGATTTGACTCCATTTTTAAAGCCGTTTGAAATTTTCTCACGTATACCATATGTTATAGTTAAAGGCCGACATGTAGCCTTTCTCAGAATGACTGGTTTACTTTAGGTTAGATCAACTCCATTCGGCAAACCCGCCGTAAAAAGAAACATTTAAAAAGAAAACCGCTTCACTAAGGGTATGTCAGGCGGGTGCCAATGTCTTACAGGTACCTGCCCGCTTCGCCGGAAAAAGAGATTTCAACTCACTTTCCGCAGGGTTTAGCCGCTAACGCCATTTCGTCGCTTTTCTAAGGGTATGTCAACACCTGTCAGGCAAGCGTCTATACCTACAATACACGCGTGAATCAAATCACCAAAAGATGGTCGGCCGGTTTAATTTGCATGCCTTCGGTGACATGCATCATTTCTGCATGAATTCAAAAAATGAAAAATGGCCCCACCATATTGGTTTAGACTTTAACTAAGACTTCTTGAGGGCGCATTTTGTCTTTTGCCTTTTTTGCTTTCATATTTTAAACGAATAAAAATAGCGTGACAGTTTTTTTTCCGCTTAAAGGAAATTTTCAGAGCTATGAAATTAGTGAATTGTAAGAAAAATGCTATAGTACATGCTGCTTCAGAATCTCCTGCTGAAATAGGACTTTCTCACAACAAAACTCCTTGATTGAAATAATAACAAGGTGTCAAAAAGCCAATAAGCAGTGGTGAGTTAAAGCAAACGAACTATTTTTTAAATGTCTTGTTTAGGTTTATCAAAGGAGAATTTTTTTATTTTGTGGCACATTAGAGTACATAATAAAATATTTCAGTGATTCATTTCAAGTAAAACAGTGGAGAAAAAAGTAAACAGACCAAAAATTTAATTAAAAATAAATCAGATTTCTTGGAAACTTTCGTCAACAACTGGGGTAATGTCAAATAAACTTATCATTTGTGTGGAGTATTGTGCTTTCAGATCTTTTTCGGTTAGGGCATGCCTTGACGAAGAAATGAGTGGGTTCAATGAGGCTGCGAGCATGTTGAAAAGATCTTCATTTTGCCGCATTTTGACATATTTTGATATCTATATTTCTTGCAGCCTTTAGTTTTAAATTCCTGACAATTCCCCAAGTGGTAACGATTAATACTCGATTATATTTTGGCTAAGAGCCAGCATTTTATAAAAAGTAGGTGTGAGTTGTTTTTCGGATTATTTCTGCTTTAATAACTCTGCTGATTTCTTGGCATACTCCCCCAACTTGACAGTGTTAACTTTTCCCTGCATTTCAATACATTAAGTATTACTTCAACCCTCGTTCTTATCTCTCTATTAACCTCAGTTATATGAGTTGTTGCGACTGATTCTTAGAAAAATCTCCTCGTAGTATTTCCATCATTGGTATTTCCAAATCCTTGATTTGGTCTATCCACATCGAGCCCAATCTTATCTCAAAAATGCTTTTGGATCTCTTCTTTTCTTATTTTGTCTGCCTCCTTGATTCCATTAGATTCATTGATATCCTCTCCCTCTCGTCTTCTTGTTCGTCAAGTTTCAAAATAAATTCAATGCACCTGATTCTTGCATGTAATAGAAAGATTCCATATTCGTAGTTATGTTCGTCATTTGATTCATTTTGAATGTTGAAGTTTTTTTGTGTTCTTATGACCGCGTTGATCTTGTATCTGTTATTTCATTCCGAACTCTTAGTGCACAACTATCCCTATTTCGTCAGTAACTTGAGTATACACTCGTACAGTTGGGTGCAAATTAGGAATTTCATCATTGACCGTACTTTTATGTGTTCTCCAGTTCCTTTGCATATTGAAACATTATGGGTCGGCAAAAATAAACTGATGATGGACGAAGGTTCCCCCAATGTTCACCATTTTATCTATGTATTAATCTTCAGTGGAAAAACTGAGGCCACAAACATGTTTGCATCCCTTTCACCATCTGGTGTATTTATTTTTTGCTTGTAGGCACCTTGCCAAGATGGTCCAATCACAGCCCCACTTACTTGGTATTGTAAGAATTCTAGGAAGTGCAGTTAATTCCCACTTTCTAAAAGCCGCCTTGCAGTATGATCCTTCATGTCTTTAAGTCTCACTCTAGCTGATATTTCCGTGATTTCTTATTTCCTGAAACTGCCTATTCTCTGGCACTTTTACTGTCACTTTACTTTTAATTTACTAACACCTTTTACCTGCAAATGGCGCATCAAATAGTCACTTTGAGGAGATGCAATGGCTCTTCGTGCATTTCATGTGAATTCTCCATGCCCCGGGAATGTAAATTCACATAACCACTTAAGTGGAAATGGGCTTCGTGGCTCATTATGATTTTGGACGCGAAATCAACCTTTTCTTGCACAAGGTTAACAGAGCACAAGGTTTAACCTCACTTGATGGTCAGCAGGCAGCAATTTCTGAACGATTTTCAGTTCAGGTCTTTCACCAATATTCGACGCAACGAACGTCTTGCGAAATTGTCTGCGTCGTTGTCTCGTCGGTGTTTGTAAACTCTCTTGGACGTTTTCGGCCACAGTAGTAATATTCTTGGTCGAACGAGGAATATGGGGCCGGCCACTTCTTGCGACATTTTTAGTAGGTCCAGTTTGCATGAGATGCTTAGCTAAACGCTTAGTTGTTCGCGCACTTGGTGTAGGACGACGAAGAAAACGACGAAGAGATTCACGCTGCGTTTAAACAACATACCGGAAATTGGTCAAATAATAACATGAATTCTGCGCGTTATTCAGGTGTATTTCGCTCCATTGCTTATTGTCAACTAATCACCTCTCTGTCTACAACATAAATATCAAAGCACAATGGCACTTGACGCCACTTCTAAAAATTGTGGCAATTTCACATTATGGCATTACTTTTGGCTCACCTTATAGCATTTTGGGTATTCTATCCTTCGAAACAAGACGGAACAGGCCGTATGATTCTGACTCGAAGTCTTGCGTTATGTTTTATTTTAAAAATACGAAGTACGATGTTGAAACGTGGAAACATTTTCTATCATCTTTTTGAAGTCACAAACGACTTTCTGTATCGTGATGGAAAATAATACCATATATTACTAATATTTCATAGTTCTTTGTAAATGAGTATGTGGCAGACGAATGTGTAGAACTTTTTTTATGCATGATCATAAAATCTTTCCGTAATTGCTTCAAACTTCTTCTGCATTGCTTTGTTTGCTGTTTCCACATATCTACGACTCACAATAATTGACGAACAAGGAAATTATCATTTACGTCCGAGTATATTCATATAATGTAACGTAGCGGCCTCAGTTTTGATTCTTGAAGATTGCTTTGAAGCTTAACTTCGAAGCCTCAATTTTTCAGATATTTTTCAAATCACTCGGGCGCTAATTTTTTCCGGTTGTTATAGTGTACTCGTATTTTTATGATACAGTGCGTCGAATGCTTTCTTCAAATTATTGAGTAAAACTATGGTTTTATGGTTACTATGTACACTGCAGTTTATTTATTTTGCAAATTTTTCTTAGAGTTGGCATGATGGACAATCAGATCATTATGACCGCTGGTCTCAAGTAGACGATTAATTAACCCACACTTCACATTAACCTACCTACTTTAAGCGTAGAATAATTCCTGTAAAAGATATTAACATCATTCTTAACTTAATTTGGCTCAACATTGAAGATAATGTACGAGTTAAGATACAGTTCAAGCCAAATATCATAGAAATAAGTACAAGAGCTTAGCAAAGTAGTCTGAACAGATAAATATTTTCAATATTACATCAACGTATACTGAAAATCTGACGAAGACATACTGAAAACATCTCGAGGAGCAGGACCTCCTAAATCTACTCAAAGTGATCGCATAGCCTATGTTTCGTATTCAATAGCTAGCTCAACTGTGCAATTGTCAAAAGAAGTATTCCGCATACCAGAACCGATAAAAGGTACGATTTTAGCTACAAACGTTAGAGCTACCATTCGTGGGAAGGGTACTCATGTATTGAATTCCAACATCATATGACTCAAAAGAAAATTTGTTGAACATACGCATTAAGAATGTACAAAAGTCGAAAACCGAGCGTTAGGTTCTTTTAAAAAAAAAAAAGACGAATATTCAAATGCATTTATTGCTACCAGAATGGCGAAAACCTAACAATGAATCTAACTAATTTTGTATTTGTTTGCATTCTCAAGCACCATTCTTTTTGGAACTAAGATATTATTAATAGAGGTAAACAATGCTTGAAAAGGCTAAGTCCGAGTTAGAAAATTCTGCAGCATTTCCAAGCAGGATACGAATTTCTTCATATCTGCAAACTCCACTGCAGATTATTACTTAAGTTACCGCATTAATATTCCAGCGTTTCTTACACTTCAGAGGGTAACCAATTAGAATGCCATTTATTCTGGTTCTCTATATAGAAATCATATGTCATTTGTATAATATTATTTTCAACCCAAAGGCTAATCACATTAAAGTTAAGACTGTTCACTTCTAAACAAGGATTAATAATTCACCAGGAAATTTGATGTGTATCCTTTTCCTATCTTCGTTTCGGGTGAGTAACAATAAATCAACATTTTGTAATGAACTTTGAAAATGTGAGATAGCTCCGAATTAAATTATCATGCAGATTTCAGAATAATCAGAAAATATAGTGTTCAACCGTATTGAAAGATACCTACACAACATGTCCTAGGGATTTTTTCCAAGCCCACTTACACAGACTTCGCCTTTGGTGGCCAATAAATTTTAATAAAATTTCTAGGCCCCTCCTGGTACACAATTTTTTTTTCTTTTTTTTTTTGTTACTTTTTAGTCCTTTCAAAGTTACTTTTGATGGTTACTTTATGTGGGTGGTAAACATTTTCATCCTCTTGTAAAGTAATCAACAGGGCAACACTCTAGCGGAACTTAAAAAGTTTCTGACAAAATAACCAAAGTGAAGATCTCAAAAGCCTCGTGTTAAGGAAGCAAAAGGCGGTAGGCAAACGCAAAAGCTACATAGGTAGTCTGTATGTAAGTATGTTAATATGTATCTTTTACTGAAGATTCCCTTATGTGCAGTGGTGGGCATGTGTTGATAATAAATTGGTTGCCAGGAGAAACCGTGTAATGAAACTTTTCAAAGTTATTCCCTAATGGACTGTTTTGATCCATCCAAAATGTTGGAGCAAATTGATAGGTTTAGTGATTTAGGGCTGTTTTTGGGGTTCTTCTTCACTTATTAGGCTGATCCTTGATGAAATTTAATTACCACATCACATAATTTATTTCTTTGGAGCATTACATCGAAGCGGATTGCAAAAGACGCAACTTTGTAATGAACGCCCTTAGGTTTAACCAAAAAATCATGGATGGTTGTAACGAAAAACTTGTAGCTTACTTTATTTTTTCTTGATCAACGGTTTTTGCATTATTTATATTTCTTTCGTACATCTGATTACAGTACTTAGTATATCCTTATTCAGTCCATCAAATATTTTAAGGATTTCAAGATTGGAGTGAATTCAGCAGTGTTACGAAGCAGGTAGTGGCACCAATACTCAAAATTATATTATACATATATTCCCGAAAAGATTAGTACCCTGTTTCCTGTTGTTGAAAGAGCAGAACACCTTGATTCGATAAGCCAATATTAGAATTTTCAATTCACAACCGTGCTTAGCATCCTCGGTTTGTAGAGCGTAATACGTGAGGGAATTAAAGTGAACGAAACTAATATTTTCAGCGAAAAACTACTCAGTTCACTATACATAGACGCACCCGCCAGTTAGTTTCTCAACAATCACTCGTAGATTTTCTGAATGCGAAATTCCACAATTTTGACGATTAAAAAAGCCATCTAGATAAAAATGGACCCCATCACGGAAGAAGATATTATTTGAACTGTAGCTACCAAATCCTTATTATTTTTAAAAAATGTTCAGCAATGAAAATTAGTTGTTCTTTCCGCTCCATTTTTAATGACCGTGTACTGTCAGCTGTCATGCTATCTTTTTTTACGTTGGCAGCACTGGCACCAAATTCAAATCTTGAATGATTTTTGGGACACCTTTTACACGCTCACCAGTAAGTATACGCTAGTTATTTTGCCACTTAATGAATTTGTATAGTTTACCAGGAGTGTAAGTTCTATTCTAGTCCTGAATTCAATTTTGTGTAGTCAACTTTCTATTACAGACGCCTCAAATTGGGCAGTAACTTGGCATGGGAAAACTTAGATGCGCTATATGGCCGCATGTAAAAAATTTAATCCCTGTAGCCTCAACCGAAGAAAAGGGCGTGGTATGATTCGGGTTGCAAAGAGACTATTAAAGTTAAGGAACAATTTTTCCCTTCTTACAAGACCAACGTTGGAAGGGCAAAAACCGTTAAACGTTCCTCTGTAACCAAAATGTTTTTGTGATTTTTTGTCAAATATATAAAAAATTCTGGCCCATTCTCTATCCTAACGTTCACTTACAGTGGTATGTCAGCTATAAGCTCTTCAAACAAAGCTACAACGCTTTCAGTGGAGACAGAAATGTTTGCATCCGCCATCACAAATTGGTCACTGTCAGCATCCGCAATCAGTGTCCTATTCTTCAGTTTTGATTTTATCCACAAAACTAGTGATTCCTCTACGCCTGGCCGTGTAACACATGTCGTCAACGTTACGTTGTCGAGAACACACTCAACGTCGATGAAAATGCCCAGCGCGTATTCCTTCTTATCGAGAGCGCCTTTAATTCTGCCTACTATACGGTAATCAGATAGCAATGATAGTCTATCCAATTCTAATGTATCGGCAGCTGTCAAAGTCGGCAATGACATCCAGTTGTCAAAGTATTCAGTATGGTTTGCCACTTTACCATGCATATTTTTACGTTTATTATTATTATTAGAAAATACGAGGGTTGTCTGAAAAGCTAGTGAATACTAGTTGTGCATCTTTGACAGTTATTTACCGAAGTTTCAGTCATTTTGGACACGCAGTTTTTAATTGACAGTCGTTTGAGTGAGTCGATGTGAATGTTTTTTGTAAAAATGGGGAAAAATTGAGTATCGAGCTGTTATTAAATTCTTGTTTTTGAAAGGCAATACGCCTACGCAAATCAAAAATGAATTGGACTCTGTGTATGGGGACTCTGCACCATCATTTATCACAGTGAAATTTTGGGAAGCTGAATTTAAACGTGGCCGTAAGAGTTTGGGAGATGATGAACGTTCAGGACGTCCAAAAACTGCAACCACTGACGATAACATTGCTAAAGTTCACCAAATGCTGTTAGACGACGGCCGAATTAAAGTGAGAGAGATAGTAGAGGTTATGAAAATGTCCAAAGAACGTGCTTGTTACATATTAAATCAAGATATAGGCATGAGAAAGCTGTCCGCGTGTTGGGTGGCGCGTTTGCTTACGTTAGACCAAAAACGTGTTCGAATGAACATTTCCAACGCTCTGTTGGCGCAGTTTAGGCGCAAGTTTTGGCGCCGATTAATTACAATAGATGAAACTTAGATACTCCACTATAAGCCCGAAACAAAAATTCTGTCAAAACAGTGGACTGCAAAGGGCGAGCCGGCTCCAAAAAAAAGCAAAAACTGTTTTTTCGGCTGGGAAAGTGATGGCGACTGTTTTTTGGTATAGCAAAGAAGTTATCATAATCGATTATATTCAAAGAGGAAAAACCATTACAGGAGCATACGACACATCATTACTTGAAAAGCTGAACGGCCACATTTGCAGAAAAAGAAAATCCTGTTTCACCAAGATAACGCGCCGTCTCACACCTCAGCGGTTGTCATGGTGAAAATCCATGAATTACGGTTTGAACTGCTTGACCATCCACCTTATTCATTAGAACTAGCCCCAAGCGACTTCTTTTTGTTCCCTCATCTAAAAACTGCACTCGGAGGATAGAGATTTTCGTCAAATGAGGAAGCAATCACCTTCGTCAACAATTATTTTGCAGAGCAAAGCGCCAAGTACTATTTGGACGGGTTAGAGAGATGGAAGCATCGCTGGGAGAAGTGTTTAGAGTTACAAGGAGACTATGTAGAAAAATACAAACAAATTTTGAGAAAAAATGTCTTGTATCATTGTTCGGTCGGAAACTTTTCAGCCAACCCTCGTATTATCAAAATTTCGGCTCAGTTGCAAAAATGCAACGTGAATTTTGTCGTGAGGTCGGTCGTCATCATGGCCTCAGTGTGCAGACTATTCGTCGCACCGTGGAAAAGTTTGTGCGTGAGTACAGTATCGAAGAAGACCCAGAAACGTCGATTTGGTGCCGATCAGCTGAATTGGTCACCGCCAAAGAGTCAGCCTGGCTAATTTTGCTGTCGGATTTGGGCCTACATCCGTATAAGGTTATGCTGACGCAAGAATTGAAGCCGAACGACAATTAACAACTCTGTGAGTTCGCTAATTGAGCACTGGAAATGTTGACCGTATATCCAGATTTGGGCTCTCGGACGAGGCCCATTTTTGGCCCAGCGGCTATGTCAACAAGCAAAATTGCCATTATTGGAGCGAACAAAATCCACAAGTGTTTGGCCAGGCATCAATGCGTCCACAAAGATTGACTGTTTAGTGCGGTTTATAGCATAGATGCATCATCGGACTTTATTTCTTTCGAAACAACAGAAAGTTCGATAACGTCAGAGCTCGATAACGTTTATATATCCAGGCTGTTTTTCCAACAAGATCACACTATATGCCATACAAGCGATACAACGCACGAAATTGTGAAGGAGAAATTTGACATGTTGCTTATCTCACGGCTAGCGTTCACCAATTGGCCGCCGCGATCATGTGATTTGACACCACTCAATAAGTTTCTCTGGAGCTGCGTCAAGTCCTTTATCTACGCTAACAAGCCTACCACTTTGAACGAGCTCGAGGCCAACATTCGACACGCTATTGCCGGAATTACACCGCACATATTGGACCGAGCCATCAAAAATTAGACCGACTGCTTGAAACACTGTCAGCGAAGCCGAGGCTGCCATTTATATGATGTGCTATTCCAAACATAATGGCATGAACGTAGCTTCAAAATGAAGTTAGAATAAATATTTTATCTGATACCGTTGCTGTTTTATTTAAAAATTTTTTCCTATCGATTTTATCAGGTCACTCTTTAGATTTTGAAGCGCACTATCGCAAGACCTTCCATGTTAGTGCGCGTCTGGCTTCGCAGGAAGAGGGTGCATTTATACACATGGATCTCGTCCATTCTCTCCATGCTCCTCACCATAAAGGAAGTCAGGCCTGAAGCTCTTGGCGAGCGTATTGTCCTCTTTCCCAATTTTCCATATACTCGTACAGGCTACTCTCATTGTCCGCCAGGATTTGGCAAAATATGTATGTCAGCAGCTGGTCTAGCCGCTATATAACATAACTGATCTTATCCCATTGGTGCCATCAAAGGAAGCAATGGCACCTCACCTCATCAGGTGAGATATACCAGCTTCAGTGTATTGTGTTATTCAGCTCACTTGCAACCTCGGTAATAGTAGCTAGTTGTGAACAGGTTCTTATTAGGTTATCTGGGAAGTGAGTCACCAGTATGAGATGGAGAGCCTGTGCTTTCGACTCAGTGTAGGTGCCATAAGATTTTCTGAGTGATTCCAGCCTAGTTGACTTTCCTCTTTTGTGAACTTTGACCTGCCTACTAGTTTCACCTACAGTTTTGATCGTTTCGTAAAAGCCTTTATAAGATGCGGTCTTCGAAATCCGAATTAGCGTCTTATTTTCTTTTTGCTTCGATCTGTAAAGATTCCAGATTTTATCCAAATTAGTCTTAAGTGACCTCTTTAGAAGCTTTCTGATTTCATTATGAAGTCACTGCAGATATGAGTTCAACCAGAGAACTGGCGATATGCACTATTACTTTCTAGCTGGGAAAAACATTTGGTGAGGGTATCGCTCGGCTTCTGGACAGCTTCGTCTAGCTTTTGTTCTATCCTGGAGATCTCCGACAGTACTTTCCGGACGGTAATCTCCTTCTCATACCTGGTGAGCTGTGTTACCCTCGTAAGAAAAGTTGGCTGAGAGCAAACATTGTTGACAACCAGGACGATAGTATGAAATCGAGGAGTTGAGTGCCTCTCACGTTGCATTTGCTACTGCCACAAAAATTGTTCTGAATATTAGCATCACAGCATTTGATAACTCCCATCTTCCTGGAATCAGGGCTACCGCCTGCGGTGGTGGTGGTAATCAAGAATCATAGGAAAAATAAGCAGACGCAATAAGGAATTTGTGCCATTTGCCGCTCGTTTCGTTCCATATGCCGAAATAAATCTTGGTTGCAAAACTACCTAAAATTAGATGGTGAGAGTGAGTTCGTTACAGAAAGACAAGTTTTCGGTCTCGGTGGTGTGAAACCCCTTAAACATCTGAAACCGCAGATGCATTTATTCTAGACCCATGATTTCAGTGTGGGTATCATATAAGGTTTTGAATTCAACATGGAAAACCTCCTACATAGGGATGCGGTAGCAGACTTAGAATGTTAAAGGACGATTTGAGTACATAACGTACGAGTATATAAGCACTGGAGTGGTCGTCTCTTAAGTGCACTTATTTGGAAACAAAGTGGAAATTAGCCCTTCCAAGGTGCAGATAGGAACGTGAGTCATACCTAGATTTAATGGTTTTGACATAAGCTTTGTCTAAGCCCGCCTTTGTCTTTCCGATTATTTTTCTCCTTGTGGGAGTAGATTTTTCACTTTTCAGTGTCGAATGAGTGTCGATGGTGAGTTGCACCGGAACCAAGAATATGGGCGTACGTCAATCTCGGTTGCCTGAAAGATTGAAACTATTAGTTTCTAGGGATGGGATTTTCTGCACAAACTAGTTCAACCATTCAAAATTTTGCTGCGTGGGGTCTTCACTCTTTGGTCCATTTTCTATATCGTAGTCCTCTGCTTGAATACAAGCATTCTCTGCTTTGGCTAGCTCCCACTTGATCAACACAGTAATTGCACTCAGCGTTATTCAGACTGTTGTCATTGCCAGCCTCCCAGCTGGCCAGCACCAGAGTACCGGTTTCGTGCATTTCTGGGTTTTCTTGGAGGTGGGTCTTCCGGGCCATTCAAGTTCCGTCCACCAGAACTGCAACTTTTGCTGATTGCAGCACTCAGCCGTATCTCGTGCGCGCGGAAAGCCACCACCAGAGTTGATTCTTAGCGGCGAGTTTAGTGTATTTGACGACATCCGTCGACCATGGCCTCTGCTGGTTGTAGCACCTTCCTTATCCAGACATTGTGTGCGGCTGTGCCCAATAATTTTCTTTTCGTCGATTGGTTTTTTTTTAAAAGAACTTAACACTCAAGTAGGCATGAATACACTTATAATGCCTCCGCATATGTTAATTTTTTTCGAAAATGGGATAGAGATATTTTAGAAAGAAAGATGTTTGGGCTCAGTGGTTATTTCGCTGCATGGGCGGCATCAAACATTTAATCGGGAGACTAAATTCTTAGTGAAAGTTGGCTTGATATTGATTTCTAGTAAACTACTCATCTTATTGGGTTTTTGTTAACTGAAAAAATAAATGTCTTTTGGGCGAGGTTGGGAATCGGACATCGAACCTTCAGATTTGGAACCCAGTCATCTACCACTTGAGTAACGCCACCACAGCGGGTTTAACCACTTCATGCGACTTCCGTCCACTGCTCGCTTTGCGCCTTTGCTGGTTGCAGCACCAGTTTCATTCTGGCATTGTTCGCAGAAAGATCCATTGATAGAGGGACTGCCGGAAACTTTCTTCATCTTGACCCTGTTCGAGACTGAAGAAGAAGCATAGTTTCGAGAGTTTGGTCAATTTCAGTGGGTGTAACTTCCACCGAACTGTTCCTCTTCTCTGGCGCCGCTGGGGGAGTGAGAATCTTAGTGCTCGCGCCTTCGACAGCACTTACCTTCTCTTTGCGTCCTGCGTTTGTCTCACGCCTTCGTTTCCTCTTCATTTCCTTTTCGGTTTCCGGCGATAAGCAGTCAAAAACAGCACTCTGACAAAGCACTAGTCTATTATACCCTAACAGGTAGAGAATCTTCAGTATTCTCTTCATAGTCCCACCCTATTCTACCGAGTGTGTCGTATAAAGAGCCGCAGGAGTCATCGGAATCAAGTAATCTAGCAGCTCCTAGTTTTTTTTTAAATATATTGGTTGGGGCCTCCAGAATCCGTGTCATGGCCGCAGTTGAAAAGACCACGGGTGGATAGTCGCTATTGCGAATACCACCTGTAATATAATCCATTAGGGTCACCCCCATACTTTTAACAGTTTTACGTCTAGTTTGGATGTTTTTGGCGACTCTCACTTGGGTTGTTTTCAGAACCTTAGCATCTTTGACTCTTAAGCCTTCCTGCAACGACAAGGCGTTCAAAGTTTACAGAATTGCACAAATAGTCAAAATGTTCATTGTAAAGTTCTAACATTTAATAAATCGACAGCAATTCCAACCGGATTTTCATCTTTTAAGCGAAAACCATTTCGATCCCTTCAGCGCAGTTTCCACTCGCATGACTTTTCGCGGTGAAAATCGTGTAACAAGCAAACGTTTGAAACGCAAGTTTTCGAACGAATAACCTAAGCAATATTTCCAAATAGGGTGAGATAAGTCAAGTTGATAGACCTGATCTTTTTGGCGAAAAATTTGCTATCTTTACCAATTTTTAGTAAGAATACTACTTTATCTGCATTACAGTATATGAGAAAGCGTCAACCAGGTCACGAGTATTCTATTTGTAGAACGCATATTCAAAGGCTTCATTTATTGCCTTTGGATGCTATTTATTTGATGTATGTTGGTACATTAGCAATACCTGTTACGGATATTACCAGGAACAGGAGAATGTTTTGTCTCAAAAAGAATCAACGGTCAATCGGTTTGCTTTCTTTGAAAAATTAAATCAATCCACTGGTAGCACCAGTTAATCGATTTTTTAGCGCGAAGTTGTATCTCCGGGTACCGTTTTCAATTTGTTTCTTGTGCCAGAGTATGCAGTTTAGCATGCACCAGTCCATTCATAGAGTATGGATAAACGAATGCACGTCTACTGATTAGAATACGTGCACTAGTTCAGTACGGACAGATATAAAATAGCTTTGACTAACAAAGCTCGTCGAGAAGGAATTTGTAAATAAATAAGGAATTTTAACCACGATTATCCGGACAAAGACATTTCGTAAGCCTTACTAAAACTTCCTTAGAGATTTTTCCGAGAATTTCTTTATGAACTTTTAATTTAAGGGAATAAGGAGATAACGTCTTCCTAAGGGACATATATACGATGTTATATTTTACGATAGTTTTATGTTATGATGTTTAAGTTTAAAAATACATGAAACCATAAAATGAAAGATCACCATAGAGTATTAGGCCCCGATGAATGCTAGAAAACAACAAAGTAACTGCTTAGACACCACCATAAATGATAAATCAGCAAAATATAGATAACAGTCATTCATAAAATCCTCGAGGGTTAAGAGGGAGACACATAAGTCAAGAATATTGAAGAACATCAGTTAATTACTTAAAACATATTGGGATCAAAGTTTCAAATTAACTGAAAGGACTAAGTACCAATTTCTTTACCCAAGTATCAGTTCAATATTTCCTGTAAAACAATCATTACATTCTCATTCAACTTTTTCAAGCGAAAGCAAGTGCTTCCTCGAAAATTTCGATGCAGCTCAATCAAATTCTAGGAAGTACATACGAGCATATACGAGTACAATATATAAGCATGTATGACTGAATGATTTCCGAATATACGAGAATGAAAAATTAATATAAAACTTTGAAGGGAAATTCGCTAGAAAGTGGGGACTGTTGATGATAAATGAATTTGAGCATTCCTTTGACCTACATCTGAGTGGACGGTTCAAAGGCTCGACATACCTATTTGAACTTTCTACTGAAAATGAGAAGGTCCTTGATAGTCTGACTGATATCTTATAACTAGCTTGTTTTGGACAGAACATAAGCACATATATCGGAAGTACACATATCTATGCTATGTAGCCTTTAAATATGGCATTCATTTGGTAGACAATGAATAAACATTAGGGCAAATTTAGAGTTACAGCTCTTCCTGATATGACAATAAACACAGATTCTGGGTAATTTTAGTTTGAATACTTTAAATTTCACAGAGTCCATTCATTCAATTTGGCAGAATACATAAGCACCGGAAAGCACTGGTATCATAAAATCCTATTGATGTTAACTGTGATGGTTACGAGTAATTTATTCGTATGTTGGAATAACCTTATACAGTATTTGTGCTTTTAACAAAGCAAACAATAAAAGTTATACATATTTGGTATATAATCAATGGCATATTTACATTAAATTGTCAAGGGCCACTGGCTAGCCCAACAGAAAATTTCCTAAGTATAGTCCAATACCTAGCAAGCTTATATGGAGTAACACAGGAAGTTGACTAAGATCCCTCCCCACTCAAAATGGGTCATTCTTCTGCAGTGCGGACCCTGCGAGATGGGTTTAGCCTCAGGCTCATCGGTTGGAGGCGTCAATGCTCATACATTGCACTACTGCAACTCTCCCAACTATTTAAAATCTTGTACACAGATTTTCTCGCATACCCCGCGTCATTATAAAGCCATGCTAATGATTTTTTTCCCGGACTTCTGTCGAGATCCGTGGCGACACACCTCATAGCAGGATTGGAAGTGGCCATATATTTCCATCCAAGCTCATGCTATTTCTGCGCTAGTGTCATAATCAGAAATGATTGTGGATTGTAATGTACTGATATTATTCGCCTTTTGATGAACATCAATGCTCCGGCCCGCAGTGCTTAATGAGAGTACGATCTTGTTTTTTTACCGCTCTGTTAATTTCAGTTCTTCTTGCTAATTTAATAGTTTAATAGTGTTTTCTTAAACCTAAAATTATAAAAACAAGTTTTAAGACATTTCCCCATAGTTTGTTTTTACTGCTTTTGTCTCTCTAATCTTC
This sequence comes from Volucella zonaria, assembly GCA_963966105.1. NCBI lineage: Eukaryota > Metazoa > Arthropoda > Insecta > Diptera > Syrphidae > Volucella > Volucella zonaria. Next base: position 39,314,173 of record OZ014534.1, on the reverse strand, counting down.
CAATCGATGGGGATTTCGCGATATGTCTCGGATGTAACCGAAAACTGCACTTCAATTGCACTACAGTGACAGAAAAGACATGAAGAACCATGGGAAGCAGAAGAAAATGATGGAGATGCCAGATTTGTTGAATTCGTACGAGTTGAGAAAATCAAAATACTGTTGCACTTGTCCCAGACAATATATCAACTCCAGCGCCAGACCTCCAAAACAAAAGGAGACCCCGACCTGAAATTATAAACAGTCCCGTTGACACCAACACATTAAATGACGGCAACACAGCTGTTCTCCAAGAGCTCAAACAGCTGATAGCCGAAATAAAATAAATCGCAAGAAGCTGCGATTTTGTTGGGAAGAAGTACGACGATATTAATACAAACATAATAAAAAGGAACAAACCCATGGAAAGTATTTCTGAACTTAAAGAAAACAACAAGAAAAAGGATAAAATTATTGAAACTATGCAAGCACAAATTAACACAATGGAACAACAAATGCTTAAAAATAATGTAGAGATAAAAAAATATCCCACGTTAGCTGTCGCAGATCTTGGGGGAATAGTTAAGGCAATAAATTATCACATAAATGATACCCAAATCACCGACGTATATAGAACCAACACGAAAAACGCTAATAGATCGTCAGTAATCGCATCATTTTCTTCGCATATTGGTAAGACCACCTTCGTCAAACATGCACGTTCAACTCTTTCTATTGCATTAAGAAAGGGCACGGAAAACTGCGGTAATTCGAATGGAACCGTAATCGACGTAAAAGAAAATTGGGGATATGTATGGGAGAGTGCTGGAAGGATATTAGTACGGCGAAACGAAAGCACTCCGGCGTCTAATAACGTGAGTAGAATTACCCATTCATAAATGCAACTACACATGTAAATTGTATCTGTAATATAGAAAAATGGAAATGTTTATGAATATGAAAAACACAAACAGAAAAGATAGATTATTACTTAACTTAGATTTTAAGGTGATTCACGGTTTTAGCGGAATCAATTTAGATGAACTAAAGAAAACGATTTTTTATTGCCTGTGCTTTAATATAGGATCGCTGCGAAAGAACTGAGTATTAAAAATTATTGTTTTACTGGAAATTAATATAAAGAAGGAGGAAAATAAGTTATATACGATAAATGGATTCACTGCATCATTTTTAAATAGGTGCGAACGCAGAGCTGGTGGCATTGCAATGTGCTGGTGGCCTTGTCCGAGGAGATGATTTTTCGGACAAAATCCGGGTCTCCGGCAAACATTTCCAGCTCCCAATTAGCGAACTCACGGCGTTGTCCTTGATTGCCTGGCTTGAATTCTTGCGTCAGCACAGTCCAAAACCAACCACTAAATAAGCCGGGTTAACTCTCTGGCGATGCCCAATTCAGCTGATCGGAGCCTATGTTTCCTTCATTTCGCACCATTATCTATCTGGTCGACATAAGATTCAACAGAGTGTACTCACGCTCAAACTTTTCTACTGTGCGACGAATTGCCTGCACACTGAGGCCATGATGACGACCGACCTTATGACGAAATTGACGTTGCATATTTACAACTGAGCCGGAATTTCGATAATAGTGTACATTTTAATAGTTTTCACACGTTCGGTAAGCGTAAAATGATGAATGATGAAATTGCAAACCTTACTGAATATTTTGACAGCTGGATGTCATTGGTAACTTTGACAGCTGCTAAAACACAACAATTGGTAAAACTCTCATTGATATCTGGTGACCGTTTATAACTAGTGATAGGTTTGGTGCGGTTTTTGGGCTGACGCGACGGTGTATTGGGCCATATTTTTTCGTAAATAACTCTGGTGCGACCTTGTCAGTGAATGGATTGCGTTACCGAATGGTGTTGACTTACTTTTTTTTACCTGTAATTGATACTATGGACGTGGACGACGTTAACGGCTGGTGAACAATGGCTCTATTACTTGACAAATTTCCATGACGTGTGATTTCTTGAAATGGTAACTGAAATGGGCCGCCGAGATCGTACAATTTAACAACCGTGGAATTTTTTCCTTTGGGGCTACGTTAAAGGTAAAGAAAAGAAAATATCTGAGCTATTATTCGTGAAATATAGTACAGCTGCAATTATGCGAAAACTTGAGGAAAATTTCATCAAAAGTAGAAGACTACTTATAAGCAGAGCCGCGGCGAATATTTGGCAGATGCAGTATTTAATTACTAGCATCGAAGTTTGTACTTTAGACTGAAATAAACATATTGCCGCTTTTCATAAAAATGTTTCGGTTTTCTATTGGTTTAAAATAGCACTACTTGTTAGAAGACCCTTTACTTCTGCGCGCCATCTAAGGTGAGGTCTTTCTCTACGTCGTTATCCCTCCGGGTTAGATTCAGAAAATACTACAGAAAACACTACAAGGTTTTATTTATTTATCTCAATAAAATTGTTAACAATAATATGATTTACCGCGAAGCCTTCAGGCTTATCTGCAGAAGGTTGTTTTGCTAATTATAAAATAAATATTATGCTTAACCTTGGTTGCAAAAAATATAGTTCATTGGTTTTTTTTTTGTGATTGTGAAAAAAAGAATTGTTCTAAAAGTTTTTCCTAACATTTAAATTTACGGTGTTTAAGTATGGTTGAAGAATCTCGTTTAATATGGTCGGAACGCTATGTTTTAACTGCCTTTTGCCGTAACACGTTGTTATTGGAAGGTATTTGAAGCATCCCCTGAGCGCATCTTCTTGTATTCACTTGGTGTTGAATAAGTATCTTAAAGCGGTTGTCCTCGTAGTACTCAAGTGCCACCGACTTCTGAAATATCTCCTCAACTCCTAATACTTTCATGCTGCTCTCTTCGCGGGCGTTGTGTGGCACGCTGGAATTGATGTTCTTTATGATCGTGGCTTGGAGTTTCTGAAGCTTATCGGTATTTGTTTTTGACGCGTTGCCCCACGCTAATATACCATACTTTAGTTTAAATTCCACTAGGGCATAATATACCTGCTGCTGGATCGGATGCGTCGAATAGTAGCCCAGATAGATAAGACCAAAAAGAGCTTTTTTGAGGTCAGAGCGAAGCTTCTCGATAGGTTATTCCATAAAAAATGGCTATCAATTACCAATCCTAAGTATTTGTAGCTATCCACAACTTCAATATCGTGTCCTGCACTTTGACAAGTGTTGCTGTTGAACCTGATTGTTTGATCCGTTTTTTTATGATGAGGGCATCGAATGTGCATCATTTTTGTTTTCGACGAATTTAGTATAAGCCCGTTATCATGGCACCATTCAACTGCATTGTCAAATTCGGTTTGCAGTATTTCCATTCCAGTTTTGAGACACCTATGTCTAACAATTATGTATTGCCGTATCATCTGCAAATGCAAATGGAATGCTGTTGGTAAATAAAATAAATAGAAGTAGTCCAAGTTTCGATTCCTGTGATACTTCAGAAAAAGTCGATTTGCCGTCGCTAGAGAAATCTTTAATTTTTACTCAGAAGGTTCTACCAGACAAGTAGTTATGCAACCGCCAATTTCCCCCGGATTCCAAGTCGACTCAATACTTGTATTAACTTTGTATGATTTAGAGTATCGAACGCTTTGCTGAAATCCATAAAAAGTCCCAAGACATGATGACTTCTGTTCAGGCTTTCATTTATCGTTTATCCCAATAGTTTATTTGTGCTTTTATTTTTTTGGAAGCCGTACTGTTTTGGGTGAATTAATGAGTATTTGTCCACAAATTTAAGCAATCGCCTCGTCACAACTTCCTCCAGACACCTTTCAATTACTGACTGAATTGATATAGACCTGTAATTTGCAATTATACTTTTGACCCCGCCTTTGTAAATCGGTCGTACCACCGCAATCTTGAGTTTGTCTGGAATTTTGGCTTGGTTTAAACTTAGATTAATTATTTTGGAGACTATTGGGGCAAATACTTCAGCATGCACCTTCATATATCTCGCTCTAATTTCGTCGACTCCTGGTGATTTATTCATGCTTAAACACGTCAGAATTTCATGCACTTCATCATTAGCAGCTTCTTCAACAAAAATACTGTTTGCACGTAATTCGTTTACGTGATTTGACGTGGTTGTGTTGCAATCATGGACTATTCGAAGTGTTTGATCTGCGAAGTACCTGCCGCATTGGGTAGAAAGAGTTGCTAGACTTGATGTTTGAGGAAAATTCCTTACAATAACATCATTAACGCTGAGTTTTTTCTTTAAATAATATCATTGTTTAAGGCCCATGTTTTTCAAGGATCCTTTCTCGATATAGTAAATTTATTTTTATAAAAATTCAATTTTTTTATTAAAATGTCTTTATTTAATTTATTTCTAAAGCTCTTATAGTCGTTTTCGTAGGATTGCTTGAACCTGTTATTTTCCACTTTATGTGCAGTTCATCCCTGTGCTTACATTTTAGACGAATGTCGGCGGAGATCCATGAATTTTGTCTACTTTTAGTTGATAGACTACTGTTTACTGTAGATCTTTCGTAAATGTCTTGCATCTTGATCGTGAATTTTCGGTAGATTTCGTTAACGTCATCTTCACCTAAGAGCTGTTCCCAGTTTTCAGAGCGTATATATGTACATATCTACCAAACTGTTTCGAATATACGACGTATTGGCTTCTTTTACGTTAGTCGTACTTGGTGGGTAGTGATCCGAAATATTACTTTCCATTAGTGCTGATAAAATCGGATTGTCTGGAATGCTTACTGCAATGTGGTCAATTAATGTCGCTGTCCCTGTCGGCAGGGATCTTGTGTTCTCGTTGATAACGTTTATCAACTCATTTGCTGCCAACATTTCCAAGTAGTCCTTCACATTAGTTTTGTTAGTATCACGGATATTGATGTTCATGGATTGTAATGTACTGATATTATTCGCCTTTTGATGAACATCAATGCTCCGGCCCGCAGTGCTTAATGAGAGTACGATCTTGTTTTTTTACCGCTCTGTTAATTTCAGTTCTTCTTGCTAATTTAATAGTTTAATAGTGTTTTCTTAAACCTAAAATTATAAAAACAAGTTTTAAGACATTTCCCCATAGTTTGTTTTTACTGCTTTTGTCTCTCTAATCTTCCAATCGATGGGGATTTCGCGATATGTCTCGGATGTAACCGAAAACTGCACTTCAATTGCACTACAGTGACAGAAAAGACATGAAGAACCATGGGAAGCAGAAGAAAATGATGGAGATGCCAGATTTGTTGAATTCGTACGAGTTGAGAAAATCAAAATACTGTTGCACTTGTCCCAGACAATATATCAACTCCAGCGCCAGACCTCCAAAACAAAAGGAGACCCCGACCTGAAATTATAAACAGTCCCGTTGACACCAACACATTAAATGACGGCAACACAGCTGTTCTCCAAGAGCTCAAACAGCTGATAGCCGAAATAAAATAAATCGCAAGAAGCTGCGATTTTGTTGGGAAGAAGTACGACGATATTAATACAAACATAATAAAAAGGAACAAACCCATGGAAAGTATTTCTGAACTTAAAGAAAACAACAAGAAAAAGGATAAAATTATTGAAACTATGCAAGCACAAATTAACACAATGGAACAACAAATGCTTAAAAATAATGTAGAGATAAAAAAATATCCCACGTTAGCTGTCGCAGATCTTGGGGGAATAGTTAAGGCAATAAATTATCACATAAATGATACCCAAATCACCGACGTATATAGAACCAACACGAAAAACGCTAATAGATCGTCAGTAATCGCATCATTTTCTTCGCATATTGGTAAGACCACCTTCGTCAAACATGCACGTTCAACTCTTTCTATTGCATTAAGAAAGGGCACGGAAAACTGCGGTAATTCGAATGGAACCGTAATCGACGTAAAAGAAAATTGGGGATATGTATGGGAGAGTGCTGGAAGGATATTAGTACGGCGAAACGAAAGCACTCCGGCGTCTAATAACGTGAGTAGAATTACCCATTCATAAATGCAACTACACATGTAAATTGTATCTGTAATATAGAAAAATGGAAATGTTTATGAATATGAAAAACACAAACAGAAAAGATAGATTATTACTTAACTTAGATTTTAAGGTGATTCACGGTTTTAGCGGAATCAATTTAGATGAACTAAAGAAAACAATTTTTTATTGCCTGTGCTTTAATATAGGATCGCTGCGAAAGAACTGAGTATTAAAAATTATTGTTTTACTGGAAATTAATATAAAGAAGGATGAAAATAAATTATATACGATAAATGGATTCACTGCATCATTTTTAAATAGGTGCGAACGCAGAGCTGGTGGCATTGCAATGTTCATAAAAGATGAAATAGAATATGATCCACCAATTAATGTGAACAGTATATCTTATGAGTGCATGATGGTAAAAATAAAAGAAAAAATTAAAACAACATATGCTAGTGCAGTATATAGACTACCTAGCACAACAAACACGAAATAAAAAATTTGATATTTTGGTTATGGGTAACATGAACATCAATATCCGTGATACTAACAAAACTAATGTGAAGGACTACTTGGAAATGTTGGCAGCAAATGAGTTGATAAACGTTATCAACGAGAACACAAGATCCCTGCCGACAGGGACAGCGACATTAATTGACCACATTGCAGTAAGCATTCCAGACAATCCGATTTTATCAGCACTAATGGAAAGTAATATTTCGGATCACTACCCACCAAGTACGACTAACGTAAAAGAAGCCAATACGTCGTATATTCGAAACAGTTTGGTAGATATGTACATATATACGCTCTGAAAACTGGGAACAGCTCTTAGGTGAAGATGACGTTAACGAAATCTACCGAAAATTCACGATCAAGATGCAAGACATTTACGAAAGATCTACAGTAAACAGTAGTCTATCAACTAAAAGTAGACAAAATTCATGGATCTCCGCCGACATTCGTCTAAAATGTAAGCACAGGGATGAACTGCACATAAAGTGGAAAATAACAGGTTCAAGCAATCCTACGAAAACGACTATAAGAGCTTTAGAAATAAATTAAATAAAGACATTTTAATAAAAAAATTGAATTTTTATAAAAATAAATTTACTATATCGAGAAAGGATCCTTGAAAAACATGGGCCTTAAACAATGATATTATTTAAAGAAAAAACTCAGCGTTAATGATGTTATTGTAAGGAATTTTCCTCAAACATCAAGTCTAGCAACTCTTTCTACCCAATGCGGCAGGTACTTCGCAGATCAAACACTTCGAATAGTCCATGATTGCAACACAACCACGTCAAATCACGTAAACGAATTACGTGCAAACAGTATTTTTGTTGAAGAAGCTGCTAATGATGAAGTGCATGAAATTCTGACGTGTTTAAGCATGAATAAATCACCAGGAGTCGACGAAATTAGAGCGAGATATATGAAGGTGCATGCTGAAGTATTTGCCCCAATAGTCTCCAAAATAATTAATCTAAGTTTAAACCAAGCCAAAATTCCAGACAAACTCAAGATTGCGGTGGTACGACCGATTTACAAAGGCGGGGTCAAAAGTATAATTGCAAATTACAGGTCTATATCAATTCAGTCAGTAATTGAAAGGTGTCTGGAGGAAGTTGTGACGAGGCGATTGCTTAAATTTGTGGACAAATACTCATTAATTCACCCAAAACAGTACGGCTTCCAAAAAAATAAAAGCACAAATAAACTATTGGGATAAACGATAAATGAAAGCCTGAACAGAAGTCATCATGTCTTGGGACTTTTTATGGATTTCAGCAAAGCGTTCGATACTCTAAATCATACAAAGTTAATACAAGTATTGAGTCGACTTGGAATCCGGGGGAAATTGGCGGTTGCATAACTACTTGTCTGGTAGAACCTTCTGAGTAAAAATTAAAGATTTCTCTAGCGACGGCAAATCGACTTTTTCTGAAGTATCACAGGAATCGAAACTTGGACTACTTCTATTTATTTTATTTACCAACAGCATTCCATTTGCATTTGCAGATGATACGGCAATACATAATTGTTAGACATAGGTGTCTCAAAACTGGAATGGAAATACTGCAAACCGAATTTGACAATGCAGTTGAATGGTGCCATGATAACGGGCTTATACTAAATTCGTCGAAAACAAAAATGATGCACATTCGATGCCCTCATCATAAAAAAACGGATCAAACAATCAGGTTCAACAGCAACACTTGTCAAAGTGCAGGACACGATATTGAAGTTGTGGATAGCTACAAATACTTAGGATTGGTAATTGATAGCCATTTTTTATGGAATAACCTATCGAGAAGCTTCGCTCTGACCTCAAAAAAGCTCTTTTTGGTCTTATCTATCTGGGCTACTATTCGACGCATCCGATCCAGCAGCAGGTATATTATGCCCTAGTGGAATTTAAACTAAAGTATGGTATATTAGCGTGGGGCAACGCGTCAAAAACAAATACCGATAAGCTTCAGAAACTCCAAGCCACGATCATAAAGAACATCAATTCCAGCGTGCCACACAACGCCCGCGAAGAGAGCAGCATGAAAGTATTAGGAGTTGAGGAGATATTTCAGAAGTCGGTGGCACTTGAGTACTACGAGGACAACCGCTTTAAGATACTTATTCAACACCAAGTGAATACAAGAAGATGCGCTCAGGGGATGCTTCAAATACCTTCCAATAACAACGTGTTACGGCAAAAGGCAGTTAAAACATAGCGTTCCGACCATATTAAACGAGATTCTTCAACCATACTTAAACACCGTAAATTTAAATGTTAGGAAAAACTTTTAGAACAATTCTTTTTTTCACAATCACAAAAAAAAAACCACTGAACTATATTTTTTGCAACCAAGGTTAAGCATAATATTTATTTTATAATTAGCAAAACAACCTTCTGCAGATAAGCCTGAAGGCTTCGCGGTAAATCATATTATTGCTAACAATTTTATTGAGATAAATAAATAAAACCTTGTAGTGTTTTCTGTAGTATTTTCTGAATCTAACCCGGAGGGATAACGACGTAGAGAAAGACCTCACCTTAGATGGCGCGCAGAAGTAAAGGGTCTTCTAACAAGTAGTGCTATTTTAAACCAATAGAAAACCGAAACATTTTTATGAAAAGCGGCAATATGTTTATTTCAGTCTAAAGTACAAACTTCGATGCTAGTAATTAAATACTGCATCTGCCAAATATTCGCCGCGGCTCTGCTTATAAGTAGTCTTCTACTTTTGATGAAATTTTCCTCAAGTTTTCGCATAATTGCAGCTGTACTATATTTCACGAATAATAGCTCAGATATTTTCTTTTCTTTACCTTTAACGTAGCCCCAAAGGAAAAAATTCCACGGTTGTTAAATTGTACGATCTCGGCGGCCCATTTCAGTTACCATTTCAAGAAATCACACGTCATGGAAATTTGTCAAGTAATAGAGCCATTGTTCACCAGCCGTTAACGTCGTCCACGTCCATAGTATCAATTACAGGTAAAAAAAAGTAAGTCAACACCATTCGGTAACGCAATCCATTCACTGACAAGGTCGCACCAGAGTTATTTACGAAAAAATATGGCCCAATACACCGTCGCGTCAGCCCAAAAACCGCACCAAACCTATCACTAGTTATAAACGGTCACCAGATATCAATGAGAGTTTTACCAATTGTTGTGTTTTAGCAGCTGTCAAAGTTACCAATGACATCCAGCTGTCAAAATATTCAGTAAGGTTTGCAATTTCATCATTCATCATTTTACGCTTACCGAACGTGTGAAAACTATTAAAATGTACACTATTATCGAAATTCCGGCTCAGTTGTAAATATGCAACGTCAATTTCGTCATAAGGTCGGTCGTCATCATGGCCTCAGTGTGCAGGCAATTCGTCGCACAGTAGAAAAGTTTGAGCGTGAGTACACTCTGTTGAATCTTATGTCGACCAGATAGATAATGGTGCGAAATGAAGGAAACATAGGCTCCGATCAGCTGAATTGGGCATCGCCAGAGAGTTAACCCGGCTTATTTAGTGGTTGGTTTTGGACTGTGCTGACGCAAGAATTCAAGCCAGGCAATCAAGGACAACGCCGTGAGTTCGCTAATTGGGAGCTGGAAATGTTTGCCGGAGACCCGGATTTTGTCCGAAAAATCATCTCCTCGGACAAGGCCCATTTTTGTCTCAACGGCTATATCAACAACCAAAATTGTCTTATGGCGGCATCATCAGTACTTATTTCTTTCAAAATAAGGAAGCAAACACCGTTACCGTCAATGGTCTCAGGTATAGAGCGATATTAACCGACTTCCTATAGTCAGAGCTCGACAAAATCGATGTATCCCAGCCGTGGTTCCAACAAGACAGCGCTACATGCCATACAACCGACGCAACGCTCTAACCAGACACGCTGTTGACGGAATAACGCCACACATAAAAAATTGGACAGACCGTTTGAAGCACTGCCAGCGAAGCCGAGGCAGACATTTGACTGATGCGTTATTCCACACATAATGGCGTTAACGAGGCTTCAAAACAAAGCTAGAATCGATTTTATTTTCTATTTTTTTTCTATCGTTGTTAGATTTGAAGGTTGCTTCACCATTTCTCTTCGGTTTTCGGAGCCCCAGATGCGATAGTTCTGTTGGTTTACGTAACCATACAATTAGAAATGAGGCTGGTCACTCAAAATAATTTTGTGTAAGAAATCGTGATCTTGCTCGTTCATTTATAGCACACAATCAGCGAAAGTACGGCGGGTTTGTGCATATAGGCCAACATGTTTATGTAAAATGCGGTGCAAAGTGGTTGCGGATAGGCCTAATCCTATGATCGTCTCAAAATGGATACACCAGGATTTACAGTAACGCTCTCAGCTACGGCGGCTATATTTTCAGCTGACCTTGCCACACGAACACGAGTTGGAGTCCTTACATCACGAACCTGTCCGAAACGTTTAGATTTATCTATTAAATTCACCATGTACGAGAAAGCACTTGATGAATATCAAAAGCAGTATGAGCTTTAGGAAACATTTTCGCGATATCTTCACCGTTTTGTTAATAAATAACCTCCTAGTTTTTACTTATCAAAAGTTACAGCAATGATAGTAAAATATTGACAGGTAAACAGTGGCGCGAAATTTAAAATGACATCTCTGGTTCGATGACTTTCTAGAAGGGGACTTCAACCGAATTATAGTGCACAACTGTTAGATGTGAATCGGGCTAATTGGAGAGGCTTACTAGTTGATGCCCAGGTTAACCCCGAACTGCCTAATTAAATCAGTAAGTATTCGTCCTTTCTCGATAGCACCATATACTTTGTTTAGATCTGAGCCCACTTCAATAAATGTTAATGTATCGGTAACAAAAAGAGTACTTCACTATTTTCTGCATTTGGTATGGAATAACTGAAAAGATTTTTGACTGATTGCAACTGTGCTGTCTACATTTGTGTGCCTTAAAAATTTAGAAAAGAAGAAGAAGATAGCGCTTTCCTTTGCTTTTTTTTTTGCCCCCAAAGACCTTCTATATTCCTGCCAACACTGATGGAGCTGCGACATTGCCCTAGGGTGATTTCACAAGTTTAGACTAGTTAAGTAGACAAAGCAGAAGTTGTCATTGCTTTAAAAAAAAGTAATCAGCCTAGAAAGCTAGGCGATAGAAGTGGAACTCCACGAAGTTCGATAATTAGTTAAAATGAGGATGCTCACCCTAGGTTACAAGCATTTAATTAAAAAAAAAATTCTTTGGTACATGAAGCAATATGAATATTTTTGGGTGTATTTCTCACATGTCATAACCTCAATAACTTCGACACACTGTATACCTACGTAAACTCGATAAATAACAAATGCTGGACGACTGATGAAACATAGCTAATTCCTATGTAAATTCTCATGAAAGCTCGCAATATTCACACGAAAGCAGTCAGCTATCTGCCTATCTATAGGGTTTATAGTATGGACATTAGATGGAGCGTCCGTAACCCGCGCGTGATTAATGTAATTTGTCTAGCCTTTACAAATAGAACACAACTTACTTGAATAACGTCTTTTTATGTCAAGGTCTTTCTTCTTTCATGAAGAGTTGATAGTTCAAAAGCATGTTGTTTTGCTTGCATTCCTGCCACTGTTCCCAAACTAGGTCAACCGATGTCGCTGAGCAATTTTGTTACTAGGCGTTCTATGCTGCTTATATTCTTGATGTTGGTAAACGAAAGCCAAGTCAATCCGAGCCAAATTTTGGTGTTAAGCTAGAGTTTTCCGTTATATGTTAATAATGCTTTTGGTGTTGTTAGCAAGTAATGTCGAGGTAGGTACTTTGACGATGGGAACAGTGATGATGACAACGCTGATGTTGTTGTTATGCATGTAACTGGCGCATGGTGAACTCACCCCCCGACACCCATTTTACTTTACATGGCTCATTCCGTTCCAGTTAGTGCCCCACCACTAGCGTTACTACCTGTCTTTTTATTTCCTACTTCGAGGCTGTTGCTTTTCGTTCATCTCAGATGTCTAATTCCGACCGAAATGCCCCACTAACCTCATTTCATCGGTGTTCGGAATCACTTCATGTCGCTTTTTCGTTTCATTAGAGTTCGGAATTACTACCCAGTAAGCGATAAAAAGTTTCACTTCAAAAAAGCTCGTCCTTGTAGATAACTTCGTACAAGACTCTTAGATCGAAAAATGGATGTAACCGGAACTCTTAGTTTTTTTTTCAAAATACAACAAAGTATGAAAAACATTAGAAACATTATCCTTTAGCGAATTGTTCCGAACGTCGACATAATGTCTGGCATCATCTTATATGTAATATTGAAAGGAGTTTAAAGTGGGGTTGAAATTTCACAATTCGGTCATAATTTTTTCTAATAGAACTTTGCAAAATAAGTTTGTATAAATTTGTAAACTCGAATACTCCTAACCAGGTCTTCTTCTAGTGCGCTCTGTAATTTAGTCGATAGGCTATCCATTCAGACGCCGTCACTGAATTTAAGTCTAGATATTATTATCCAAATTTAATCTTGGTCGAATGATTGGAAGAATTCACAATGAAATATTCGCTGGCACCGCCGCTTGTGACTCTACTATGACGTTACTTTAGTTATCTCCGCCAACTTTTGTTCAATGTGCTTATGATAGCTTTTAGAGAACCTGCTTTTTTTCCTTCTCAGAATTGAGCACATGCTATACAAAATCTGTCAGAAAAAATTCAGACAGCCTTTTAAAGTTAGACATCATCGCAGTGCATCTTTGGATTGATGGCATGATGTATTCGCACCAGCAATGGTTTGATTAATAACTCCGTGACTCTTTTGGTTTCCCTCAACGTAACGTGAACTTTGACGAAATGGAAAAAAAGGAGCAGAGCGAATTCTTAACAGTTATCCTCCACCAGCTGAAGAATGTGGCAGGGATAACAAAACAAGACATTTATACTATATCATATGCGGCCTTGAAATCCACAAATATGTAGATTGTGAGTATCAATCGAAAATTCTCGGGTCTTTTCCAAGATTTGGGTTAATCTCAATATTCAATCCATAGTGGATTTTCTTGACCTAAAACCTAAGAACGTTTGGACCAACCAGACTAGTTTCGGACATAATTTGGCACTAAAAATCTTTTAGGCGATTTTTGGGAGACTTATTCCCAGAAAGGTCTCATTTCTTGTGTATCGGTCAAACTATGTTAAGATTTCATGTTTGGGGCATAGTTTCCTCTGACAAAATCATGCTGATGAGTTCCCAACTAGATCATTTCCAGATGCTTTAGGTAGTACCGTCTCCGCCAGCAGCTTCATTGAGCTTGAGAGGTTTCTTGTTGGTGGCGGCGCTTTGAAATTAACCAGACGAGAAGCAGCATCTCCGATAGTTTGTTGAAACCATTCCCTTTGGTGTTCTACGGTTTGAGAATGTGGCAAGGATTTTGATATAGCTTGAGGAAAACGTGATTGGCAGACGTCTCCTGCGACGCCAAACTTTTATTTTACTTGACACCGTTGTACCCATAATAACCTCATTCATATCCTGGTTACAACAATGGAATTATCGGAGCCGATATTGGCTCCTCGGAAAGTTCAGGTATCCAAAATGCTGAAGGAGCGCCTGCCATCGATCGCAATATGATCAATCTGGTTGACTGTTTATTGACCAAGGGATAACCAAATTTCTCTATGAGGTTATGCTGCGCTACAAATTCCAAAATCCATGGTCGGACGTAGTATTATGCAGCTTGTGTTTCCGTTGACACACTAAAAGACGGTGTCCTTAACCAGCTCTGCGGTAAGATCTCCTAGCACAATTTCAGTGTCACAGCTGGTGCAATGAGCATATATTTAAGTCGTCTTTGATACCGTCGTTTTTATTTTTTGTATGAGCATGAACGGCGAATATAATGTGAAGAAAAACCGGCACCATCTGGTCAAAAGGAAATGCTATTCCATGAAGAAAATGTACGGGTACACATGTGAGTCATGGTGACCATTTCTCTTTCCGAACCTGAAGGAAATGAAGTTATATGGCTCGAACGATGAAGTCATCGCTCAAACAAATCCCTATTTTTAGGATTTCGTCAAATCTTATTATTTGGAAAAACGTTGGACTAAATGCATTGAGCTGTTGAGAAAAAAAAAATGTTTCTGCAGAAAATACTCTTTGGTGCTCTTTGGACTACCAACACATCCAAATGAGTGCATCACATTTGCGTCTAAACGATCTTGGCAAACATGCACTCTGTTACGCAGTGCTCTGGTACTCAGGCGAACAAATCAGCTGTTCGCTGCACACCTAAAGCATGGGTTTCTCTACGTCAAGAAATCGGAGAACAGAAAAAGCTATCTTATCGAAAGCTCCGAAGACCTGTGTGCTGTTGCTGGTGCTGCCGCTGCTAAAACGTTTTAAGATGACCGCAGTTATTGTATGTAATTATTTTTTTTTTTTCTTTGCTTTTAGCTTTTGTTTTATTCTTTTTTATATTTAATCTTCCTCTCACATTCTCAACATTCATTTGTAAACACTTACTGGCTGATGAAATTTTCAAATGTTCCTTATAATTTGTTTCTTATTTCTCTTGCTTTTAAAATCAATAATGAGCAACATTTTAAATTACATTGGAGGGAGTCCCGCGAGTGATGGTAGGGACTAGAACATGCATTCAATGATTCATTTTCTTTGCGCGCAAAAAAAGGGTTTACAAATTTGTCATCTTAATACGCAAAGCTTGCACAATAGTTTCAAACTCGAAGAATTTAGATATCTCTTTGTGGGATCTCAGGTTGATGTTGTTTGTGTGTCTGAAACTTGATTTCATCCTGATATTGAGGATAATGTGTATGACGTGGCAGGTCTTAAGATTCACCGTGGTGATAGAATAGGTCGTGCTGCGGGAGGCTCTGCCATCTGAAAAAATATTATTGGGTACCGCATACAGAGCAGATCAATATGTGGACTATTTCCCAATAGGAAATGTACTGGAACAGTACTCTTGCAGCGCCAGGCATGTTTTTCTCTGTGGTGATTTTAATTGAAACTTAATTGACACTAGAGTTTCGTCGAAATTGGCAAATACACTTATTGATCATTTTTTTGTCAGCGACATAAATAAGGTCATACTCTACAATCAAATCTCAGCCCCTGCCTTCTCCAGACACGATATGATCTTTTTAACCTTAGATTTTCAAAATAAACCGACGGAGTTTAGGTACCAGTTCAGAGATGTTAAAAATCTAAATTACCAAGATTTGGTGCACGACCTGCACGAACATTATTCTGACTGGAATAATGTTCGCTTCCTACGGTCAGTTGATGATATAGTACTATCTCTTCAAGTGCAGATTAGATTTCTTTTTGATAAAAACGTTGCTGTGAAGTCTAAGGTTGTTCGCAGATCATCGCCACCTTGGTTAAGCAGTAGTATCATACAACTGATGCAAGAGCGATATAGATCTATTAGTCTTTCGAGGAGACACAAACTTGAAATACTGCATCGTGCGTATTGCCATCTGCGTAGTAAAGTAGTGTCAGAGATAAGAGCTGCGAAAACGATACGATACGATTGATAGATTGAGTCAAAATAGGTCGACGAAAGACACATAGAAAACCCTAAAAGAGCTAAAAATTTTAAAAAAGAACCCTAAAGTGGCTGACGAAATTGATTGCGACATTTGTCACAATGCCTACATCTCTCGCAACCGAAACCGGGCAAAATATCTTTGAGCCATCAAAAATTGATGCCCATAATGAATCTTTCGGCTTCATATGCGTAAGTGACGCAGACACTGTTAAGGCTGTATTGTCAATAAAGTTTAATGCAACAGGTATTGACGGAATTGATCCCAGATTCATAAAACTTCTGCTTTCATATATTCTGCAGTCCGTTACTCATATTTTTAATCACATCATTACCACCTCTGAATACCCGCGTGAATGGAAAAAAGCGAAAATTATTCCAATCCCTAAAAAAGGAAGTAGTGAATACAGACCAATTGCAGTTCTGCCTTTTTTGAGTAAGGTTTTTGAAAAAGTTATTTTAAAACAAATTCAAACGTATTTGACATCGAAAAAACCTCTTAGCAGTTGTCAGTCGGGATTTTGTCCTAAACACAGCTGCAAAACTGGCTTGTTGTCCATAGTTGACAACATGAGGATGTCGCTGGATAAAAAATTTGTAACGTTTTTGATACCTTTAGACTTCTCCAAAGCTTTCGATATGCTGAATCACGTTCTGCTATGTCGAAAACTTCAGAGCACGTACAATTTTTCAAAAGAGTCAGCAAAGCTAATGTACTCTTACTTAGTAAAGAGTCTTCCGGCTTCCTTAAAGTTTCGTGCGGCATTCCACAAGGATCAATACTTGGGTCTATTTTGTTTTCAATGTAAATCAACGATTTGTCTCTTATTTCTCTACGTTCCCTGATCCATATGTATGCCGATGATGTCCAATTGTCTTTGAGTGGTCCTGTTGATATTTTGCATGAAGTCGTTGCACAAATTAACGGAGAGTTGAATGATGTCTTACTGTGGGCCCAACGTAACTTCCTGAGCTTAAATCCCACAAATTGTAAAGTCCTTGCCATAAATAGGAAAGCACTAGACGTCTCACCCTTGCCGCCGATCAAACTTGGTCAAGAAATCGTCCCATATCTCAGAACCGCTAAAAACCTTGGACTTATCTTTAATGACACCCTTACCTGGGATGACCATATTAATTCTGTTATCGGAATGGTTTGGCGAGGTCTTCGATTGCCCCGGTCAATGGAATTGTTTACACCAGCTACAATCAGGAAAATGCTGACAAAAACGCCCTTACTGCCAATTTTCCTATATAGATGTGAGGTTTATAGTAAGGTTGATTGTGGAAGTAAAAGAAGGCTTAATGTTATCTACAACAATATCGCTCGCTATGTGTATGGACTTCCAAGATTTGATCAAGTATCAGCTTATTCAAAAGGTCTCGTCGGCTGCTCATTCGACAACCTCTTAGTTTTCCGCTCTCTATCTTGTTTGCATGATATGATACAGACACATCAACCTACGAGTAAGTACCTACATTGTAGATTATCTTTTCCGCGTTCGCAAAGGACTTTCACTTTGATTCCAACAACATACTCATGCCTAACCTCGGAATGCCAGTTTTTTGTTCATGCTGTCCGCCTGTGGAACTCCTTGCCTGCTGAAGTGAGAGGATTAAGAAACACGAAAAACTTTAAGTCTCTACTTTTGAGGCACTTAGCCAGTTTGTATAATTAAGAACCCTTTATCTTTTAAGTTCTGTAATTTTTTCATATTTTTTCCATCTTGCTATTTAAAATTTGTTAACTTAATATTAAGGCTTTCACTAATTTATAAGATTCATCTTAATGTGAAAAGCGATTTAAATATAAATATTAATACTCTCTGTCATTCAAAAAGTCACCCTCGTACCACTTATGCCACAATTTTTTTCAGTCTTCGGAACAGTTATTAAAATCGCTTTCCGATGGCTATCGAAACGTTCCTGGTTTCGGTTTCGAGCTAATCGAGTGAAAAGCATGTTAACGGAGGAGTTCTTTGAGTCTTGGGAATGCGGAATGACAAAGCCCGAATTTTTGGTCAATTTGTCACGTTCTACCGATGTAGTGTGAGACCGTGCATCATGGTGATGCAAAAACCAAGAGTTGTCTGCCCATATTTGGCCGATTCTGGCTTCAGTCAAACGATGTACAACGTTCAAATAATATTCCTTAATATGAAGAGTTTGGCCCTTCTAAAGAAAATCATAATGCACAACACTACGATAATCGAATAAAACTCTCAACATCACCTTGATGTTCGACTTATGTTGACGTGTTTTTTTCAATCTTAACTACCCTTGGCTCCATATTCACTTGGTTGATTCGAGACGTAAGCGCTCATCCACGCCTCATCTCCAATTACAATGCGTCATAAGCCATTGTTTCATATACATACAATAACACGTTGTTTTTTTTGAAAATTTTTTTGATTTTTTGTAACCAAACGAGATAAGACCCATTTGAGGAGCAAATGGTCATTCAAAATCAATTGTACCGACTATAAAAATATTTTCGTGATGCCAGCAAGATCTCTAATTGTTCATTGATGATTTTTGAGCACCAACTCCTTAACTTCCTTAACATAGTGTTCATTGATAAACATCGAAAACTAGCCAGGATTTCCTCATTTTCAGTGCGTTATCTGCCTTTTTAGAGCAACTTATACCAATCAAAACACACTCGATCTATACAGTGCATTGTCACTAAAATTATTCTCCAAAATTTTCAATTCAATTTAATTCTTGAAAAATGAAATTCTTTTTTTAGAAGAGAAATTTGATGGAACTTCTTTGCTTAAGTTTTTTCGTCATTATAAAAACTGAAAAATGCCCTTTTTTGACGACCGAACCTCATCAATTACCAAATATATAAATTTGACAAAGATGTCGTTTGGAGTATAACCAATGTAAAAAAAAAAGCAACTGCTCGTTTGAATAAGCCCGCGCGATTTAAATGGAAAAGTTTTACTATACGTATGTACTTCATGATGGGAATATATAACCACATTTATACGGTTCCCGCTACCTATCAAATAGTGTTACACAGTGAACGCAATCTTATCTGGTTGACGCTAAATATGATTCAGATATTCGGGAAGAGTTTTTCTTATAATTTCAGGTCAACTCTTCTTACTTAAATCTTTCTCTGATTATAAAACCACACTCAGATTGCCCTTTGGTAGTTTAATAAGCGAAGACTATCTAGGCTAGATATGATTTACTATAAAAAGCCGGAAGATAGCTACAATATTCTGGCACGGCTAAAAGTAATTGAGCCTTGAATTTCCATGTATTCGATTTGACATCGTAGGAAGATTGAACATAATTCTATCATAAATATACCATAATTCTTTCCAGAAAAAGTTATCTATCTTAAGTCGAATTAAGCGATTTTCTTACATTTTAACATATTGCATGGTGCTCGCCGTTTAATACGCGTATTAATATCCTGTCCTCGTGTTTGTATCAAACTTGTATCCCGATTTATTCAAAAATGTTGTTCATCTTAAGTCTAAAAAATTCATATTCACATTTACTAAAATATCTTATGTCTACATAAGTTGATATACTACATGTAAAAAAAGCGCATTAGTTCAGTTAAGATGTTTTTGGTCAAAAAATAATTGGTATTTCCTGAAAAGGTGAAACATGTTCTGCCGATTTAAGATTGTTTTTTCCGTGTAAAATACTACAAGCTGTGTACCTGAGTCTACTTAAGATAAATGTACGTCAGATGGGTGAAAAGGTAAATCATCTTAAGTCTACTTAGGATGATATTCAAATTTCCAAAAAAAAATGTTCTCGACATACGAGACTATGACGGGTGCAAAAGGCAATCGTTTACTAAATAAAAATATGATAATATTGAACTTAAGATATTATTATATTTCTGTGTAGGGCAGACGGAAGTTAGATTGGTTTCTATAGTTTCTATAAAGAGTGTTCATGATACCAGAGCCTCAAATTTAAAGCAGTTCAGCAGCGTATTTTAACTAAAGTTTTTGTAAGACCATACATATTAATTATAACGGGAATTTGTATTAATATGTAAAGGGGAAAAAATAACGGCAATTCGACCATTGAAAATAAAGATTGCATGAAAGAAACAGGAGTCTCAGAAGCACATTCAACCCATGGACTGCAATTTTTAGCAGAAGAAATATTTGATGATGATGTTGGAGATCAAAACTACTGTCCATGTTCTATTGAAAGTACCTCTGGATTTGAAAACGAAGAGAATACTGATCCAAACTTGATTCAGATGGGCCAGGAGATTGAAAAACGGCTGAGCGAACAATTAGAATCATATGTTGTGGAGATACGCGCAGCTTCGTCGTCAACGAACACACACGAAAATGACTCACCTACATCTAGGAAAAGGAAAAGGAATTTTGGTAACTAATATGTAACCAAAAGTGGTAATATATTGTGTATGCAACTTCAAAATTGCCGAAAAATGTGTAAAGACCGAGTTTCACGTGAGAACCAACAAACTATTTTTAATGCGCACTGGGGACTTGGAAGCCATAACATCAGAGCTCAATATTTAAGTGGCTTAATTGAATCAAACCCTAAAAAGTCAGAGTGCTTGCAAAAAAAAAAAGGAACAATTAAGAATCGAAACAGGACCCATTCAAATCTTCACTTTTTGAATGTCAAGAAAAAAAAACGAACTTTTGTCAGAAATGCTTTTTGAAAACATTTTGTGAAACAGAACAAATTATAAAAACAATCGTAGGGAAAAAAAAAGAATCTAATTCAAGAGTCATTTCAATTGATCAAAAGAGTCAAATAAATCCAGGAAACAAAATTCTGGAAGGAAAAGCAAATGAGGTCAGTGATCACATCAATAGTTTTCCTTTATATGGAAGTCACTATACTAGTACACGCTCATCAATATATAGCTAGCGACTTAAAAGTAAAAAAAATGTATGAACTGTACTCTGAATCACATATGTATAAATCCGGTTTCATACACCAAGTATATGGTAGGCAAATATTTTCCAGCACGGGTATTAAAATAAAAAAAAACCTAAGATGGACTCAATAAATGCCAGATTTTTAAAATGAGAATAGACTCATCAGTAAATGAAGACGAAATACGGAGCCATAAAGCACTAAAAGAGGAGCACAATAAAGAAGCAGACGATGCATATAAAGCTAAGAATGTCGACAAAACCATTGCAAACAAAGATTCGAATTGTAAGCTGCTTACTTTTGATTTACAGAAATGTTTGCCTACTCCGCATTTGGAAACATCAGTTTCATTTTATAAAAGACTTTTATGGACCTATAATTTGACTGTCCATGACTGTGTTACAGGAAAGCAAGCTTGTTTGATATAGCACGAAGGTATTGCCAAACGTGGAGGAAACGAGATCGCGTCCTGTCTTATGAGATACTTAAAAAGCATTGCTGAACAAAACAAGAACACGTTTGTTTCGACTATGTTCATGACATTTATGCAAAGGCAGACAACAATAGAAACAATTGACCATACATTTTTTGTACCAAGACACACTCATATGGAATGTGATGTCGGTCACTCCATCATAGAGCGTAAGAAGAAAAGAACACATGTCCAAATACATCACCCACGAGATTGGTATTTGTTTATTTCTTCCCTGGGATCAGAAAATATTTTTGAAGTCATGGAAATGGACCAAACAATATTTTACAATTTTTCAGCTGCGCAGAAAGAAAAAACTTGTTTTAGAAAATCAAATCAGGATGGCGAAATATTCAAATGGAGCTCTGTTAAGTGGTTGAGATATTCCAAAGGGTTTGGACGTTTGTACTATAAGACCAGCCTAAGTAATGGTGAGGAATTTAAAATATTGAATGTGAAAAAAAGAGGAATTAAAAAGATAACAATTATAGCGGGCCTATTAATATTAGTTCAGTAAAGAAGAAAGATCTGGTGGAAATGTCAGATCTAATAAACCAAAATTATCATCATTTTTATTTAAACTTGCCAACAGAAGATGAGTCAGGTATCCACCCTTATTTAAGCGATGATCATGAGAGTAGTTAATGCTATTACTATGATTTTAAAATACATTGAAAGTCTAATGCATGTATTGTAATTTAATTTATTTTTATTTTGTTAACTTGTATTAATGTTTATTTAAAAGAAGAAATTGCATTTCAAACATTTATGGATTTTATAAAACTAAAGTTTTGAATAATAAAAAATAAGTACAAACCATCTTATGTTTCATTAAACAAAACATTGATATTTGTACTTCATCTTATATCCACTTAAGAACTGAAATTGAAACCCTACAAAATTCGTTTAAGTATCTTATCTCAACTTTAGATTTTTTGAAGCATAAGCACATGAAAGGTAAATCATCTTAAATTACATTTTTCCTTATAACTCGATAATATTATTAAAAATATAGTTTTAAAATGTAACTGGAAAAAAGAATATAGAATTTCGCTGAAATAATTTTTTCAGATCTGGTTTTTTTCGGTTTTTTCGCTGCCCTAAAAAAACTATGAAAACAGACTTAAGATAGTTTACCTTTTCAGCAGAGAATTAATACTTTTATATGCAATTCGGGACAAATATTTCTTATATTAATCAGTGCTCTTGACATGATTATTGTTCTACTCGTATTACGTCGAGCAAAGGCAAAGTTCAGTTTCTTTCTGTTGCATTTTATTTCATTTATGCAGTTTTGACATTTATTACAATTCTGTGTTTAAGGAGTTGCCAGAAGGGCAATTTAATTTTTATTTATAGTTATAATATTAAATACAACATCTCTCCTTGAAAATGGCTTTAAGACGAAAAGCTTGAACAGAAAATATTTGGCTTTTTTATTTCTCTCCCGTCGCATTGTTTGATTTGGTGGTTTCGTTGGTCTCTGGTAATATACCATATTTGTTTGCTGAAGGTTCTTCATATTTTCATTTGAAACCCTATCTGACCGATCTGGAGCAATGGGAGCAGAAGTTCGATCATATGTATATTAAAGGAGTATTGAACGACCTTCCGTGTTTCTACGGATTTTTCTTCCGTTTTTATTTTGTATTATATATGACCGCGGGGAGAAATGTTTGTCTACTATTATTGCTGGTTCCCAATCTTTGTAAAGTTAACCCCACTTCTCTTTCTTCCCAAATTATGAGCCTGAGTATATGTATTTTTCTTGATGCTCACCAGATTTTTGATAGATGTTTGGCATTATCTTAGGCTGTAATGCTTCAACGCTTATAGGAAGTTTGGTTCTTAGATTTCTGCTCATTAAGATTTCCGAAGGTGAGTAACCTAACGTCGAAAGAGTAGTTGTTCTAACAAAGCTGCGTTAATATCCGTTCCCTGTTCGCTTGCTTTTCAAAGTGTCTGCTTTGCAATATGAACTCCTTTTTCGGCTAGTGCATTTGAGCGTGCGTAACGTGGGCTTAAGTAACTAAAAATGAAATTCCAACTTTTGGCAAAGACATTCAACTCATATGAGTTTGTTATCTGAGACTACAATTTCAGGAATTCCATGGGTACTAAAAATGCTTTTAAGTGCGCTAATAACGCTGCTTGCGTTAGTTTTAGTTTTAAATGCATTTTATTATCTTAATCATTAACTCTTACATACTAACAAAAAATGCTTAAATGCTAGCTTAAAATTACTTAACAATCTTATACTAACTTACTGGCCCCACACAGGCACTCTAAGCTACTCTAAATTCTTATATCTATGTCTTTCGACTTTGTTTACATTTTATACTTATATATACTTATTTTCTATGCTTAAGGCTAAGAAAAGAATTTGACAAAAAAACTTAGCATATGGACATATTTTTTATAAAAACTTAACATCTAGCTTAAAATAAACCTTAGTCTACCTAACCTACCTACACAATACACACATATATACACATAGACACTATTCACAATGACATACATATACTAGTATATACCTATGTATATACTAATATATATATGTATTTCTTAAATACTAACCTAAACCTATGCAAGCTGGCCATTGCTATTCACAGTGCAAATGGATTGGTCAGCTCTGCCCCATTAGTGAGGCTGGTCCGTAATTGACGGAAACGACGACGAAACATTTTCTCCATCATTCAACCACCAGAAATGCTGGTGCTGCCGAACGACATCCCTCTTATCGCGATTCCCCACCGCCCTACTGACCCTGAGACGATCCACACTGCCGTGTGCGACGTCTCTGTTGTAGTTGAGCCGCCTGTCCCCAGCTTTTCGAGCGACATGGAAGATTAACGGAACCGCTGATCTATCTTGGATCAACCCTATCTGATCTAGGTAGAGGAATGCTTCCGGTGGAACGAAGCCGTCAGAGCGCACACTCTCGTGGTAAAGGTAATTGGGGTAGTAAGCCCCAGATATCAGGTTATTCGTCGAGGCCATTGCTCTTGCAATGTGCCTTCGAGTCAGCTTAATTACGAAGTTGTCCACTCGTATTAGGTTCGCTCTGTTGTAAAGGACCTCATTACGATAAAATTTTTTGTACTCCGACTCTGGTATTCTGTACAAGCGAAGGCAAGCCCTAAGGCAAGCCCTCTCAAACACCCGAATCTTTTCCATTAAGCTTGCTCGTACATTGAACCACACGGGGCACCCGAATACCAGCATGGGCCTGACAAGGGCCATGTAGCAGATTACCTTTACCCTCGCATCGAGTTGGCTGCTATAAAACAGTCTCTTTGTAAGAGCAAAAGCGCCTTTAGCTCTGGCCAGAGCAGCATCTACATTTTTGTCAAAATACAGAAACTGATCTAGCCAGATCCCAAGGTATCTGACTACATTTCGACAGGCAAGAGGCTGTCCGTGTTGTCCAATGATCGAGAACATTCGCCAATTTTTTCTGGTATCCCTAGAGGCTCCAGACAACGGCGTCCTAAAGAGAATGGTTTCCGACTTCTGAAAGTTGATTTTCAACTTCCAGTCATCGCAAAATCGTCTTATCTTATCGAAGTCACGCTGCAAGAGAATATTAATGACCTCGATTTTTGGACCTGTTTTGTACGCTATCAAATCGTCTGCGTACGCAATAGTATGGGGAAGTGAACCTATCAAGTCGCTTGTATAAATGTTGAATAGGATCGGCGAATTGACCGCGCCTTGCTGCAGACCATTTTTAATTTGAAATATTCCAACAGAAGTCACATCACCATTTTTCACGATTAACTGTCTGTTGGTTAGCATATTATAAAGAATGTACAAGAGTGGTTTACTAATCCCCAGCCTAGTCAGCTTATAGAAAAGACCCTCTAACCATACGGTGTCGAAGGCCTTCTCCAAGTCAACAAGGCAAGCACCAGTACATTGGTTTTTGCCTTTATTCCATTGGATATCGGACACCAGTTTAGACGCGGCATGTGAGATATCATGTCCCGCCTTAAAACCGAATTGATTATCCGGAACTATATGTCTGTCCTCAACCCACCTAGACAGAGCTCTATTGATTACTTTTTCAAATACCTTACTGATATTCGGAAGGAGACTTATCGACCGGAGATTCGCCGGATTGGATATATCCTTTCCCTTTTTGGGGATAGGTTGCACCACCGCCGTTTTCCAATGCGCTGGATAATGTGCATTATTCATTGCATTATTAAACAGGGTGGTGTAAATGTCCACCGCATTTAGAGGAAGATGTCGAAGCACGATGTTCGGAATACCATCGGTCCCCACTGATTTCTTAGCCCTGATTGTGTCGAAGATCTCATGGAGCTCTTCCTTCGAAATGAACGGGGGTAGGCCACCCTCTCTAGTAATGACATTATTTGCCATATTTTCTTCGCTGAACCGGGTGAAACCAGAGCCCTCGGATCGCCAGCTCTCTAGTTCATTTCGAATGAAGAAGTCGTGCACCAAGACGCGATTGTCCAGGTCATAATTAGGGCCAATGGTATCAGTGGCCTTGTATATTTCCTGGAAAGTCGCCCCTATGGCCTCAACTTTCTCCTGTGGATCCTCGATCACAAAGAAGTCGTCATCATCAGCGGCCTCATTTGGATCAATACCTGCTATTGTCAGTAACCGTTCGTTGTCTGTTGTCCGGGCTATTTTAAGACACTGAAGGTCGTTTTGATTTTTTCTCCGAAATAGTTTATTTATTTGCGGGAACATATTCGGGTTGCTGGTGTTTACAGCCCGAACCCTGTTGTTCCAATACGAACTTACAGAAATTCTGTAATTCTCTTTTATTAACGTTTGAATATTTTTAATCGACGACTTCAGTGTCCTAATCTCCGGGTCTTGTCTGTCAATTAACTGTCTGTACAAGTTTTTGAGTCTTGTCAGAAGTCTACTTTTCTGTCGGTGCAGTGCGTCAATAGTAGGATTGCGGAACAGGTCTTCGTTAGTCGTACGTCGATACCGCGGTATTGTAGCGTCCATAGTTTGTTTAATTGTCTCGTCCATTTGTTTTAGAAACTTATCGATCTCCTCGTTTGTCAAATTCCTATTGGACGGTGAGTGTAGCGTATTCGAGGAGAGCGTATTTGTCATGGTTGTGGAGAAGCGTGTCCATCGAGTCTTACTGTAGTTGTAAGAATATCTTTGGACAAACTCCTCCAATTCCGCAATTTCGTTGGGAACTGTAATTTCGGTGCTAAAACCGCAATGGTCACTGTCATACACGAATGTGCGCAGACAGTTTAGCGTTTGTAAATTCGTACCTGTCAGTCGTATACGTTCGTCATACAGCAGTAGATCCAAATAAGACCCGCCTCTGGGAAACGACGGGTTATCCGTCGCTTTAAGACCGAGTCTGTACATGACATCGTGCTGACCCCACCAATCGAGTAGTAGGTTCCCTCTAGTATTTGGTAAATTATTTCCCCAATCTCTGTGTTTAGCGTCGAAGTCCCCGCCGATTATAAAATAATTCTCTCCCGATTCCAGCCTCAGAAGTCGAAAAAGCGTGTCGAGCTCTGTAATGAATAAAGTGGATTGTGGAGCCTCAGGTGCATAAACAGAGGCCAAGTACAGCCGCTTTCCACTGCGGAGCGGGATGTAAATGACGACTGCCTCCAACACCCGGAACCTACGCAACACTCCCTTGTACACTCTGTGAAATTTTATACCTTGTTTAATGAAGATCGCGACACCGCCTCCACGTTCGGATCCGGGCCGGTTTCTTCTTCTAACAATATAATTATTGTACTCCAGTTTGTGCTTATCGGTTAGCTTGGTTTCGCTAGCGAAAAGCACATCAGGAGTTTGGTCTTGTAGCAATTTAAACATCGCGGCTCTTCGTTCGATCCTAATCAGTGAATTAACATTCACCGCAAGGACCTTCAAAGTTTGCTCCACCATGTGCGTACCCATTACGACATGTGTTGCGTTAGGCCCGGCAGCAGCGCGTAGATCTGGTCCACCCGCTTGGCCTGTTCTTGCACCTGCTTTTGCAGCTGAGCCATCTGCCCTTGGATTGCGAGCAAGATGGCCAGCATGTTAGGTGCAGCTTCCGTTCTTCTCGGCATTGGCGCCGGAGAAGCAACAGTCGCTTGCTGTACCGTAGCCCCCGTACCTGACGCCATTTGGGCGTAGGAAATTTGGGGCGTGACGGCTGGTGTTTGAAACCTCACAGGTGAACGTTTGACCTCCACCTTCTGCTGTCGAGTCAGTTTTGCTTTTTTGATGTCAGCGAACTTAGGACAACCCCGATAGTTTGCGGTGTGTCCCACGTTCCCACATAACACGCACGAGAGCTGCGCCCTATCGGATATTCCGTCCCTACCCAGAGCACACTAATCGGAACTGTGGTTCTTTGCGCACTTCACGCATCGAGGCTGCATTTGGCAGTTCGACGCGGCGTGTCCGAACCTCTGGCAGCGAACGCATTGTATAACGCCTTCGCTCCTTTTTAATTTTTCCCAGTGAACCACCTGGTAGTCTAGGACCTTGATACTCCTTAGACTATCCAGACGGCTTTCGGGACTGAGCTGCACCAGGAAGAACGGCAGACTCCGTTTCTCCCGCCTGGCTCTAGCTGTGGTAAATGGCTTTACCCCCACAAACTTGAGTCCTTCGCACTCCTTCTCTTTGAGCAGTGCCAGGATCTCCCCAGGATCAGAAGACGGTTCCAACCCCTTCAGCAGCATCGATTGCCGCTTTTCACACTTCGGTGTGAATGAGAAATGCTCCGTCGTCGTTTCCTTTAGGAGCTCTTTAACTTTCGCGTAGCACTCCACTGTATTACAGTGGATGGCATGGCGATCATTCCCCAATCTCTTAATATTAAAGTTATTACCAATGACCAGCCTGCACAGGTCCTTGGTAGCATTTACCTCTAGTTTATAGGTGTTGATAGGAGGCACCTTCTCCTTCTTCTTCTGCTGCTGCTGCTGCTGCTGCTGCTGCTGCTGCTGCTGCTGTTGTTGTTGTTGTTGTTGTTGTTGTTGTTGTTGTTGTTGTTGTTGTTGTTATTATTATTATTGTTGTTGTTGTTGTTGTTGTTGTTGTTGTTGTTGTTGTTGTTGTTGTTGTTGTTGTTGTTGTTGTTGTTGTTGTTGTTGTTGTTGTTGTTGTTGTTGTTGTTGTTGTTGTTGTTGTTGTTGTTTCTGCTGCTGCTGCTGTTTTTGCTGTTGCCGTTTTTGTGGCTGCTGCTGTTTTAGCTGTTGCCGGTGTTGTGACTGTTGTTGTTGTGTCTGCTTTTGAGCAAGCTGCTGTTGTTGGGATTGCTCCTGCTCTTCCCTCTTCCTTCTTACCATTTGCCTTTCTTTTATGGCCAGCACTCTTTCTTGTAGCATTTTGATGCTGCTACTTATTGCCTCCATTTCTTCCTCTTCATCATCAGATTCGCTTGCTGCCAATGAAGCGAAGTTGTTTACCGTTGATAAGGTGGGTCGTTTTATCAAGTTGGAAGTTGGAAGCTTCCTCCTTCTCTTTGGTTTCGGCGTTTGGCTCGAACCACTCGACGCCTCACCTGACACTTCAGCAGGTCCCGCTATAGGCATAGCGGACCGCTCGTCACAATCCATCACGTGATAAACAACACTTTACCACCACTTTAACTTTATTGTTTTTTTTTTTTTTTTTTTTGTTTACTTTTAAAAATAAAAAGTCGATGCAACTTTTCCCGGAATCGAACCCACTACCCCTGTTTTGTCGGTCGGACACCACTGCTACTGCGCCACCGAAGCACTTGGCCAAAAAGTTTTTAATTGTTTTTTTTAATTATTATATCACTTGCAAAGAAGCCGAAACACATCCGTCCTCTATCGAGGTCTATGAACGACTGATAACGCTGCTTGCGGCTTTGTTTGGCATGGATTATATTTCCAATCATTTAGATAAATAATCTACTAATATCAAATATGATTTGCCTCCGAAGTCAAGTAAATCACAGCTAACTTTGAAAGGGATGAGTGGGAATGGGATGCGCAATTAAGTTATGGTGCCTATTGCGTGCTCTGAATTTTTCACAAACTTGACATTTAAAAATTATGTCTGCGATGTCTCGATTCATCGTGGGCCAATAAAGAATACTTTTAGCCCTAGCTTTAGTCTTGCTTATACCCATGTGTGACTCATGCAAAATATTGAGCATTTCTTGAATTAAGTTTTGTGGAACAAAAATGCGATCATCATAAAAAAGTAAACCATCTTCAAAATACAAATAAATGATCTTTTATATTCCCATAAAATTTGCAGTTTACGTGAAAGAGCATGTTTTGTGTTTGGCTAACCACATTTAAAGATGTGTATAATAGACTGTAGTGTTTTGTTCCTTTGAATAGCTTTTTTAAATAAATATTTCTTAGAATCGCTCAAGCTAACAGAGTGCACTACATCTCTGAACGCACTATCCGTATTTATAGTGTTATCCTCTAAAAAGTTTCGCGATAAGTAGTAGGTCTGTTACGTGAAGTGATTTGCCCGGTACATACTGAACATCCAATTCATTTTTGAGAAGCTTAATTTTTATTTTCTGAAGCCTTGTAGAATGAATTTGACTTAGCTCTTTTCTCATTATGGGCACTAATGGCTTGTGATCAGTATGTACCGTAACTTTTCTGCCGTAAATATATGCATGAAACTTTTCGCACGCATAGACTATGCCCAACAACTCTTTTTCTGTTTGTGCGTAGTTAATTTCTGTAGCTTTTAAACTCTTCGATGCAAAACATACAGGCCTTTTATTTCGAAGTAAGCAACATCCTAGGCCATTTTTCGATGCATCAGCTTGAAGGACTATGGTGATGACGGGAGAAAAACTATGCAAGGAGGTTGCCCTTGCTAATTTATCTTTAATTTCATTTATGTAGAATCTGGGAATTTCTCTCCGTCCAAACGATAAATTTAAAAAATTTAAACTCCCGAATATTTTTTGCAAATCCTTTTTATTCTCGGGATTTTTAATTCCTTGAATCGCTTTAATTCTTTCTGGATCAGGGGCTAACTCATCAATAGAATAAATGTGCCCCAAATACTTCACCTGCTCTACTTTATATTGAAGTTTGTGAGGGTTAAATTTAACATTTATTTCTCTAGCTCGTTGCAATACTATTTCTAAATTTTCCTCGTGTTCCTTTTCTGTTCCTGGCAGACATCCAAAATATTTTTCATTAATTTTTTGAAAATTCTCAGGTGCTATATTAACACATTAAAATGGCAACAACCAAACTGAATACTGTCGGATTTTTCGATTTTTCATCTAGTTCTAACTGCCAGAATCCCTCTTTTAAGTTAAGGGCTGAAAAATGTTTCATATCCCTCATAACAAAACAAAAATCTTCAATTTTGGGAATGAGAAAGTGTTCGCGTTTTATATTTAAATCTAATTCTTTAGGATCTAAACAGATCCGTAAAGACCCATTAGGTTTCTCCACAACAACAAGGTTATGTGACCACTCTGTGGGGAAGTCTGTTTTCGTTATAACTTTCTTTCTTTCTCTTCTAATCTACCTCTAAGACTGATTGGGATCCGTCGCGGGTGGCAGTGGCTAGGAATGGTACCTGACTTAACCTCAAACGAACATTTATCGGGAAATCGACCAATTCCACTAAACATGTCCGAATTTCGTTTTATTAGGTTATCTTTAACTCTATTAATCAAATTAAATTCAATGCATAACCTAAGACCTAGAATGGGTTTCGAATTTACGAGTACATTGGCCACTACAAATCTAAGTTGTAGGTATGATAATTTCACCCACTGTGTCAAGCGCGAACCCACCATATGCTTCCAGGTTAGTCTTAGAAGGCTTTAATCTAATATTTAATTTATTAAATAAACTCAATGGCAGTCCATTAACATCTGCTCCGCTATCTGATTTAAAATTAATAAAATCGTTACCAACCTTCAACGTTTCCCTCCAAATCAATTCAGTGCAATTGACTTCTTTAACTGTGTAGATTTGTTCTATATAATAATCTGAGAGATCATCTTGCTCATTTATTTCGCGCACATTAGAACTCTTATTATAGCAAGCCGATTGAAAATGACCGTGTTTGTTAAAAGCCTAATATTTTCTGTTATACGCTGGACAATAACCATATCTATCGTATGTTTTTTATTGCATTTCTTACACTTTACATTTCCGATATACTGTTTATTGAAATTACTACCGTTTTTATTTCCATTGTTACTCACACCACCCGTTTCCCCAGCACCATCATATCTGACCTTCGAAAACTGTTCTCTTCTCCGACCCGCACCTTCGTCTCTGGACCTTGGCAACTTTTTATTTCGTCCTCCAGCAAAATTTCTCCTACGTATGTAGTCTATGCTACTATGACTCTGCATTGTCGTCACTTGACGAGCTGTCAATTCAGCCATGTGGCAAAACTCTTTTACTTTTCCCAAATCCAAATTATCGATTTTTAGGAGCTGAGCTTGGACGTTTTGATCAGCTATGCCTATAACAAATCGATCTCTGAGCATGGTCTCTTTTTGCGATCCAAACTCACAAGTTTCCACCAATTTGGATATGTCCGCCATAAAATGGTCGAACGGTTCGCCTTCTCGTTGACTTCTTTTATAAAAAACGTATATTTCATATGCCACATAACTGCGCGGATTGCAATAACCTTCAAAAGCATCCATCACTTTATCAGATAAGGAAAAAGTGGTGAACAGTTCAATCGCTTCCTCGCCCGCACAACTTAAGAACCTTGCAACCTGTACTTCTTCTGCTTCCTTGTCTGTTTTGCTGGCCATTGTATAAACTTGATATAACTGTTTAAATTTTGCCCAGTTTTCTTTTAACTTCCCATCCAATATTAATGGGTTTGGCTTTTTAAAATCCATTTTTGATTTTGTTTTATCACAATGCCACAACACTGCCACGAACATGAAAGCGCCATGTTCTATTACGTCGAGCAAGGATAAAGTTCAGCTTCTTTCAGTTGCATTTTATTTCATTTATGCAATTTTGACATTTATTACAATTCTATGTTTAAGGAGTTGCCAGAAGGGCAATTTAATCTTTATTTATAGTTATAATATTAAATACAATAATTATAGGAATATGGTATATTCTGGAAATAATGGTGGCAAAATGTGGTGCACAAACCTTCGAGCACATGTGGAATAGTTTACTGGTAAAAAAATGCACATACTAGAAAAAGATATAAATCATTAAGAAAAAGAAACTCGTTAACGAAATACTCGTATCCATATGTAAAATTGTAGCTTTTGTTTTGCACCCTAACACATAATTCAAACTGGGTCATCGTCTGTATAGACACTTTTTTCCGGCCAACTGGAAATTGTATTTATTGGACATGAGACTTTTTCTCTCGCAATGGCATCGTTCTACCAGCCCGTCCCAATTTCAAAATTCTATAAATTTTTCATAAAATCTTACTCCGACCAATAAAACCGGAGAATTCTGATGAATCTCAGAAGATATCGATATCCATTGAAATGCAAATTCAAGCAAAGAAGGTATTCATAGGTATTGGTCTTGACTGCTGTCAAAAGAAAACGCAATTCAATTCTGTTTTTTTAATGTTCACAAACTTTATGCATCAGCTACACAATCAATTTTGGGAATACAAAGTCCTGTACATGAGAGAAGATTTTCCTTTCTCATCTTTATTTTGCTATTCTGTTTGTGAGTTCTTTTGTATTCATTTGCGTCCGTTTTTCCAAACTTCGAATTGCTCTTCCTTGGGGCAGGGTCCATTTCGATGTAGTCTATTTTCCGAATTCGTTTTATCCTGAAGTAGTTAAAAAGTTTTACTTTTTCCCTATCTTTTTTGTATAAATTTCAAAGTAAAAAAATCTAATTTAAATAAATGAACAATTTCAGTTTGTCAAATAGGAGTTGGACGTACGTACGAGTATGTCGACAGACGCAAAAAAAAAATCGATAGAAATTAGGTTAACGTATCCAAAAACCAAATGGAGACCAAATAAACTTTGCTCTGATCAGCTTGTTATACGAGTATATGATACAATTCATTTCTTAACAATATAAAATTTGAGGTCTCATACACAGCTTTCGAAAACCCCTCAACATTGTGTCCACTTGCGTTTGAAAATAATATGATTTTCGGTTATGGGTTTCATATTTCAAATTACTTGTAAACGTAAACGATGAAGGAATTCCTTAATTCGTATATACTTGCATGCATACGTATAAAATAGGGTGAATTTGCTACATGCGACGTCTTAATTGCTTGATTGTTGTTCATGAACCCCTTTTTCTGAAATGCTTTCTATAAAGACTCCGCAAATACTCTTGCGAACGATTTTTACATCGAAGAAATAGAGAGGTATTTCACCAAATTCGAACATGTTAAATATACAAATATTTTATTAATTCGTCAGGCTTTGGCCTTCATTTCCGGTGAACTGCCACTCCTGAAGAAGCAGGTACTGACACTACATAATTATCATGCAGTTGGTTTCTGCTGATTTACAAGTACTTGGCTATTGTGGCATCGTGTCCATTGACCAATGTCAGATGACAGCTGTTGGATATAGACTGTTTTGCAAACTGACGCATAAAACATAAACAAATAGATGCTCGACCAAATGGGAGATATAGTTGCTTCTCCACTAGCAGACATAAACTGTTACGATTTTCTTCAGAAAATCACCTACTATTACTATCAAGAAAACCAGAAAGTATTATACTTACAACTGTGGTCAACTGTGTTAAGGATCGTTGCAATATTTTGTTCCCCCCTAGAACAAAGAGCTAGTCTGGAATTTCACAGTCGTTCTTTGAAATACAAGTAAATGCTTTAGTGGAAAGAATCAACAGTACCATTGCCCACCGCTACAGCGCCAAGTCCCTGCAGCCTGATGCCAACAGTCAGTGTCGTAGGATGTTGTTGCATTAATATCAATTAAACTTAAATGATTAGCAAAAGCGTGGCTAGCCACGGAACCAGTAAGCGCTCTACAGTCTGGCCTACCGAGAAACAGCTGGAAAGTTACTGACCCATTAGAGACGTCGGGAAGAATTCGTATGCTACGCTGGTATCTTTGAGAGTCATACCATCTGCAATAATGCTCACATGAAACCCAACTCTTAATTGAGGTCGTAAATTAGGATGTTGAGAAAGTTTTCCCTCTACCTTTCCGAGTAAGTTCATCGGCGATCTCATTTCCCACGATCCTAGTTTGACTTGGAAGCCAAGCAGAACTCAATTAATTCAGCCTTCAGAGAAGTCTTGTATTTCCGAACTAGTTTTGAAGTCGTAAGAGGATTCAACAAGCCTTTAAGTGTTTAAGTGCAGCTTGGCTGTACTTACAGACGTGGGCCCCCGCCCAATTACCAAGGCTTCTGTGACCCTAAGAGCAGTAAGAGGTTTTAGATAGGCCTCGACTCATATCAAGGGTGGAACTTGTGCCTCCAACACAGTTCCGAATTGGTATCAAAGGATTGACGGAGAGCGATGGCAAGGCGTATCCTTGCTCCCATGGACGTATGGGCATCCCGTAAACATAAGTCTACATGACAGGTGGTATACGTTAAAAACCGGAAACTATGTCCTTACAGACATATATACATAGATACTCCGCCCCATCCGCCGATCTTTGAAAATTTAATTCGCGGATTAGTCCAGCAGTGCAACAATCAAAATCGTAGCGAAGTGATGCTTGCCTTAGTGGTGGTCCCCGGAAACTGCATGAGTAAGCCCTTACACACATGAACGAGCATCTTATAACAATCCGTATAAAGGTTAAATCCGTTAACATAAGCCTAATATGCACCTATGCCTCTACGGAAGATAAGGACTCCGCCACCAAAAAATATTTCTACTCGTCCGAGCTCCTCGACAAGGCATATGACACATCTTTATAGGACAGCTACTATATATTACTATAGCTAGCACACGGTTTCCTCATCTCAATACAACACAAGGGGACACGGTGGTCTACGGATCTTCAAACGCTAAATCAAATTAATCATTTTGCGATAGACGTAAGGCATGCGTCCAGTATTCTTCACGTTCAAACGTTTCGTTCAGCTAACATTGAGTCGGATCACCACCTTGTTGCAATCAAGGCGCGAATGCGGATTTCCCAAGAGCCACAACATAGAAGAACTACCGTGAGAAGATATTTATAACGCGAAATAACTCCTATACTGCCAGCATTAAATACAGAAGATCAGTGGCAACGCTGCCAATGTGCCACCACAGATGCCGCAACTGATGTGCGGTGTTTCACCCGACCACCACCACAAAATCTCTGGTTTAACGAAGGATGCCGGCAAGCACATGCACCTAAAGAAAAACCGTACAAAGCGGCTCTGAAACGAAGGACGGGAACTGCTCCTGAACTCAACGAGCTATAGAGAGCTATGTCTAGTTTTGGCAGCCCCGTGAAGCTTGTCCATCTGTACAGAATGGCGATTGAGAACGCTTGCTGCTGCGTCAGAGTCGTTAACGACTTATCCGAGACCTTGGATATCAAGAAAAAGTTTCGACAAGGTGATGCTCTGCCATGTGACTTCTTTCACATGGTGTTATTAACACTTGAAAGAATTGTGCGGAATCGACAAGTGAACATAAGAGGCACAAGCATACTAGCATACGCCGATGATATCGACATATCGATAAATAAGGGAACACAACGGGCTGTCACCGGTGCGTTCACTAATATTGAAACGGCAAAACTAAGAATATGCTGCCAACAAGAAGGGACATACAACATCGACGAATTGAACAGAACGTCACACTGGACAGCTATAATTTCGAGGTAGTAAAGGACTTTGTCTACCTTGGCTCTGCTATGAATTCTGCCAAAAGCACCACTGCAGAAATAAAACGAAGAATCATTGGTGCCAATCGCTTTTTTTGGGCTAAGAAGGCAATTGAGTAGTAAGGCCCTATCCCGAAAAACTAAGGAGACTCTGCATAAGACCTTGATCATCATAGTCCTTCTTTGAAGATATCCTGAGTTATTTCGAGAGAAAAATTGACGGACTTTGGATTAGAAGATTTAGCGACAAACTATACGAG
Source organism: Volucella zonaria (assembly GCA_963966105.1). NCBI lineage: Eukaryota > Metazoa > Arthropoda > Insecta > Diptera > Syrphidae > Volucella > Volucella zonaria. The sequence continues at coordinate 39,277,743 of OZ014534.1, read as the reverse complement.
CTGTACAAGTACAGCGACATAGACCTAGGACCTGAGATGGCTAGGATATGTAGAGCAAAAGCACACCAATTCTCCCGCCTGCAGAGTCTTCGAATCAAACCCGAGGGGATAAGACAGTATTGAGACACCTCACCTTCGATGGAGCACTTAAGTAGAGGGAGACCTCAACCGACTTGGAGTGCATAGCTGGAGGCAGTTAGCTAAAGACCAGACTAACTGGAAAGGCTTGTTAGTTGAGGCCTAGGTTCACACCGAACTGTAGCGCTACCTAAGTAAGTAAGTAAGCTATCAGGGTAACGTATATGTACACCGGTTTAGAAGACGTGCAGAAGTTTTGCTTCCGCCGCATCGAAGATCGGCTTTGGAGTAATTTCTGCCTCAGATATTAAAACCATTTCTGGGGACAGGAAAGTCGATTTGCTATTTGAGTGTCAAATCCAGCGCTTGTTGTAACGAAGTGGTTTTCTATTTATATGAAAAATAGCTTTCAGAATGGAGCCAATGATATGAAGGGAGGGGAAGCTCCCTGCAGCCATGATACTATTTAGCAATAGATGAACAGACCATTCAGCTCCCGTCTTCTGGTAAAGAGAAAAACTTCAGTTTTCTGCGTTTTAACTCAAAGCCCCTCTCAAATGCACCAATCGTCGATCACGTCTAGGGCTCATGCACGGAAAACAGTACGCTGCCATGGTCGAACACTTCTCACCCCGCTTCCCCTCCCCCTTAATTGGATCGTATTTAACAGTATTGGTCTAAACCACAAAACAGATGATTTGTCTACGCCGTGTTTTCTAGCTGAGTTACAAAAGCCGCTAAAAGTTGCAGTGTCGAAAGTACCCTTAATGCTCGTGAGACGAGCCAATGCCGCACTAGAATTGACAATTTGTCTTAGAAGTTGCCAGGATCTGGTTCATACTTTTCTTTGCATAACTGGATATATGCCACTGGTGCAGGAAAACTTGAAATGTTCAAAGGAAACAAAAGCGTATTTGAAACCCTAACCCGTTACCACAAGCGATGATAGATGCCATCTACTTCGTTTTGTGTTACTCAGCTCACTCAGCAGTTTCTTTAAGCTTGTTCAAATCGGGTTACCTTTGAAGTGAGTCTCAGGAGTGAGACAATGAGTGTCTGTTTTTGACTGAGTATTTCCAATCTAGCTAATCCTTTTGAGAATTATTCCCTCTTTAAGAAGTAATCTTTAAATTCCGAATGTTTCGGTCTATAAAAATCCCTCTACATAAGTCTTAAGTAACTTGTTACAAGTTGCCGGGTTTTGCCTACGTAGTCGCTGTAATTTTGCATTCCACCATGAAACGAGCGATCTGTGGGCATATTTCCTAGCTTGGGAAAACAGCTCAGAATATTTTTGTTGGGCGTATGCGAAGCATTGGAGAAATTGTAGTGCTTTTTCTTGGAACATATCCAGTTGTTTATAGTTCTATTCCTCCTTTCCAACAACGCAGAGATCTCGCCTCCAATTCTGAATTCGATGTACCGGTAGTCTGACACGGAAGGCTCCAAGAGTTCCATTCAGCAGATAATCTCCTTAGCGAAACTGTTAGATAGCGTTAAGTCCATTACCTGTTGCCCTACTTTTGTAACAAATGTTGAACCATACATCGCATCTCTACCAAGCTATCCAAGTGTAATGAGGGCACAGTCTCTCCAAATATACCAGCGAAGAATTATTAGTCCCGACCCATTGATTAAGACAAGTGACACCGTTCGAGTCGAAATATTAAATCGGAAAGTTCACAGATTATATCAAACTAGGTTTAGGCAATCTGCCCTAAATAAGTGGTAATATGAGAGATTTATATTGTTCACGTTAACAACCTCGCCTAATGGGGAGAGTCCTGTGGGCTGGCAATTAATCCCACGTGCAGACCCAATCCGCAATATTATTATACGAATATACGAGTACATGTTACATGTAGACGTCATTTTCTAACAAACGAGAGCTTGGTATATGTAAAACTAGGAACCTTAAACTATGTAATAATAAAAGTGCAGAAGACTGCAAAATACTTCTAAGAGAGTTAATTGCCGAATGACACTATAGATGAATAGGTAAGATTACTTACGGGGAATAACGTCGAGCAAAAAATGGAAACGACAGAGTTCACAGAAGTTATCGAAACAGGCATATAATGCTCTTTTTATTTGCAAAAGAACAGAAGGAAAAAATTGGGGTATGAAACCTACCATGGTGTACCGGCTGTATATGGTATGACCCATACTTACATACGGTGCACTATTATGGTGGAAAGCAACAAACGAGAAAACATTTTACTGAAAATTAGTGGCGGACGTAATATATCCGGAGAGGGAGGACCGGGAAAAAATGCAATGATCTGGTCAAATGAAATTGCAATTTTCACAGATGGCTCCAAAACAGAGGAAGGAAAAGTTTCTGGTATCTTCTCATAATACCCAGAACTAAGAGTATCTATAAGACTACTACATAGACGCAAGCAGTGTCTTAAAACTCGAGGGCGGCTGAGATTGTATAGAAGAGATCGGTATCCGAAAGAGATATCGATATCTACATCGATAGCCAGGCCGCACTTGAGGCAATGTAATCAACCAACGTCAACTCTGATACAGTCAGGGGCGGGTAATGCTGTGCTGGGTGCCAGGATACTGCGGTATCAAAGGAAATTAATAAACAGACGAGCTTGCAAGAAATGGAGGGCTACTCCATTGTCAGATACGGATATCTGTAGATTCTGCGGTGATCTGCTAGCTGTTGAGGACGTAACACACATACTGTGTGAATGTGAGGCTATATCGCATAGTCGAAGAAAATTTTTAGGGAAATACTTCAAACTTCAAAGGCCTTCTAGGCTTTGGCAGGGCGATTGTTTAGGTTTTTGCCATTTGCAGACAAATTCAATTGCTTCCACAGGGATCGCGACGTGCCCGTTTTGGTGCATCATACCCCTCTTTAACCTAACCCAACCTAGCGGAACAGTAAAAGGAGTGAACCGATGATATGCCAGTCGAACTGGATCAACTACCCTCCGAAGTATGAGGGAATCTTGGATTTTATTGGCTCGCGATTTTATATAATAAAATGAAGGAGAACTACCTTAGTGCAATGTATAAAAGCAAGCGCGACACGTGATCGGTGAAACTAATAGGTACGGTGCCGTTAAACCGATAATTAAATGCACAGCAGGAATAACCGGAACACACGAGGTTAAAGCTGGATCACATTTAATTTTAATGTTTTACAGTGTTTTTATTTAAGTCAGCATAGTAACAAATCCGGAACGACTTATCTTCTTTTTCATAGTATTGCAGTGTTAATGCAGCGGGTGTGACAAAACGTCATGATCTAGTAAGAAATATGCGCATTCTCGGAAGGCTCTAAATTAAGAATCGAAACTTCAGCTTGCGTCAATCAGCTGGTCTTGACAGGTTAAAAGGTTGTGAGAAATATAAGCTCAGAATTAAGCCGAATTTCAAGAAGGGACTCAAAGAAAAATTGAATCACTCAAATTAAAAACATCTGCAACTCTTGCGTTCACCTACGAGATGATAAAAATAGAGCGGCAGTAGAGTGGTACCAAAAGGCCGTGATGTCAGCCAACCCCAAAAACAGCACAGTAGCAATGCACAGACGCGTTGGAGAAATATGATACTTAGCATTAGATGTTATCCTATGCGTGACATATTTCAATGATTAATTAAAAACAGAGGAATAAGGTTAGGCTAACTCAAATTGACATATTCTAGTTTCATCGGAATACCATATGTATGCCCTCTATGGACCTGGTAGTTTTCATCAAATTTCACAGTGAGACCAAATCAAGATTTTAGTTTTGTACTAGGACATTGAATCAGTTTCTGCTTTAATAAAACAAATTCTTGAATTGTCAAGTTCTTTTGAAATAATAAGGCACGATTTTCTCTAACCACTCTTAGGTTTCCCTTCTGCGGAAAATGGCAAGAAATACCGAAACGACTACTATAAATGATATGAAATATTTCAGTTCCGAAGTACTGCGCGTTCAAAATCAAATAGCGAAAAATTCCTTTAATGATTCTTTTAGACTTTCTATTAATTTTCAGGAATGCTTAGATATTAGCATTCATTCAGAAATGTACACTGTGCCTTCAACTTGGGAAAAATCCTTTCTGACTGTGTTTTTAGAATGGATCCCATGCTCACAGATTTTAAACTTTTGCCATCAAGCCCACGCAATTTCTTAGAACAAGTAATTAATAAATATACAACATATTGAATAAAAACCTAAAAAGCAATACCATTTTAATGTTGGCGTGAGTTGTCACATTCATCAAATATCAAATATTGTTTGAAGTTTACCATTGAAGAACCCGCTTTGAATAGAGAATTAAAAAAAGGTCAGTCATGACTTTTTCATGTGTAAACATGAGCTGTTTAATATTAATTTTCACGCTATCGACTGATTTAAATTTACGTTGACAATTTAAACTAAATAATTTAAACATTCAACCCGAAGCATATTAAAAATAGCATATGTTAATCTGTCAGCTTTGAATGCAATATATCATTAAAACGGTCTGGTATTCTGGAGCAGTTTTCAATGAAAATTTTTTCTTCATATAGGTGCTTCAATCAATTAGATTTTGTAGTTTCTAAACATAATGAAATAAAAATCGCAATCTGAATCAGCAGTAAGGTTTTTAAAGATTTTCAAAACCTTTAATGAGGCATTTACGAGTATGTCTAACTATGAAGTAGTTATAATACAACATAGCATACGTAATGCAGTCAGAAAAGTGAAGAGTCTCTATTATCCTGAAATAATTGGGTACTGGATAGAAGTTAGGGTTGATTCAATAAGCGGATCCTGTGACGGTACACATGCACATGCAGAAATTTGAAAAGAATGTGACTAACACCAAGACTGAATCTCACTCAGCCATGGTTGTATACTTTACCGAGTATGGAAAAAAATACATGGCGTAAAATAAGTATGAGTTTCATAAGCCAAAGTCAAAGATAGATGAAAAGAACAGCCACCGTTTATATGAGGGCAAACGTTGGGAAAAAACACCAGCAAAAGAAGCACATTCAATTCGTCGTATTGTCGATGGATTCTGCATCGCCTTTGACGAATGAATATAGCGAAAGTAATGATATGAAAAATCATTATAAGGTCGATAAGGTCGTTTCCTAAAACTCCGCGCATGTAACCAAAAACTACCACGATGTGTTGCAAGTTTCTTTCTTTGACATTTTTAATCAATCGCAATTCTGGTCGCTAAGGCCACATAAGCAAACTTATACAGTGTAGTACTAGTCCGCATATAGTTAATGTGCCTTAAAATTCGATACTGGGAAGAGGCTACATCTCGTTTCTTCCATGGAATCGAACGAGCTCTTAGGACAGGCACATCAGGAATAGAGATGAAGCAAGAACAGCTTTGGCAACAGCAACGGCATGCATTTAAATTGGAAACCGGCTTACAACAAAAGTGAACGTTGGCATGACATAGCTTTAACATTGCACGGTAATGTCACAGAGATCCTTTAAAGCGGGTAATTGGACCGTTTTGCCCTAACTGAAAACAGATGAAGAGTGTGCATTGTAAAAGACTTAAGCACTTAAAAACGCTTAAGGCAACTGGAAGAATCATACTTTGTCTACGACATCGTTGAATGTCCTTTTCATAAAAATAGAATGAACTATATGATATAACTGGCGCAGTCGGTAAACGAATCGGGTTGAGGAAAAAATAAGATTGTTTCAAAAGTAAAATAAAAAAAAAAGTAAATGAACTCGAAAAAAATTACACTCCTGTGTTGAAACAAATATAAAAGTGAGAAAAAACTGTACATACAAGAACAAAGAGTGATACTATGTTAAACATGCAATTAAGTTAAACATACATAAATACATAAATCAAAATTAAAAAATACAACAAAAAAACTACCGAAAAAAAAAAGAAGTTATAAACAGTTATAAAGACGCTGCGTCTTAAATAGTTCGAAAAAAGCCCATCATACAAAAAGCTCTCAATCGCATGGCATGCGTAAATAATTCGAAAATAACGCCCTAACCATCGAACCAAATTCGACTATTCAAATATACAAAAAAAAAAAAGAAAACCTTTAGACCAATAAACAATAAGAAATAGTGCACAAAATAAAAAAAATTATTATCAAGTGGTAATAAAAAGAAAGCCGAAACAGAAGCAACCAAGGGAAGAAGAATCTGCTATTGGAAGAAGTTTTGATTAAAATCGTGAGTACTACAACAATTCATCAAGATGGAAGTCATAAATGCTGCAGATAGGCTTAGAATAGTTTTAGATTTAATCACTAAAATACCTGAATTCGAAGGTAATGCAAATTTATTTTCTGGATAGGGTAGACTCATTGGTACCCCTTTTAAATACTTTTAATGAAGATACAATATCGGCTCTTACGGGTTATATAAAAGATAAAATTGTTGGAAAGGCTAGGAGTGAGCTTCAGAAGCAAGGGAGATTAGGGACATGGACACAAATTGGGGAAGTGTTAATAAATAATTTTAGTGAAAGATCTTCTGCCAATACATTATTAGACAAAATTCGAACTGAGCGAGTTAAAACAACTATAGAAGAATACTATAGTAGTATCAATAATTATTTAAGCAGGATTACTAATTCCTATTTATTGGAAAATGCCCAAAACGACGAACAGGTAATTGCGTCAAATAATAGAATTGCTTTAGATGCATTTAAAAATAATTTTCCAGAGCCAGCAAAAACAATTATACTCAGCCGAAATCCACAATCGCTTAACGAAGCCTATAAAATAATTCTAGAAACTAATCAGCAGTCATTAGGACCCAATATATCTTCCCAACATTTCAATAACAGGTATCAAATAAGTTCATATCGGAAATATCACCAACCACCGAATAGAAACAATGATTATTCAGGCTCTTTTAGTAGAAACAATAACACAAACAACTTTTTTTCGCGGAATGACCAAATAAGACAGGAAAATAATTATATACCGCGGCAAAATCAAAATAATAATCAAAGTGGGCAATCAAGGCAAAATAGTAACTATAGGCAGAGTGGTCAGTCACGACAATCAAATAGGTATAGACAGCATAACAATTTTGAACCAGTGGATATAACACTCAATGAACGCAGGACACACAACCAACCCCCACCACAAAACCGTCAAAATTTTTTAACAAACCAACCCTATATAGTGGTCCAAACTCAAATAAGACCACTTAGATTTATTATTGACAGCGGTGCCGAGTACAGCATTGTAAACAGAGGCGTATGCAATCCTAATTGGAAAGTACCATCCAAATATCATACTCTTAAAGTACTCGACCGGAGTGTTCAAACAAAGATTGAATATAGGGTACCACTTTTTAGTGAGTTTAATAAATCTAATTATTTTGTTAATTTTCTAGAGTATCAATTCCATGATCAATTTGATGGATTAATTGGAAATAACACACTTGTTGATCTTAATCGTGTTATTGACTATGCAACTATGTCTCTTATTACTGATAGCGCTACTATTCAAATATATTTCAACGAAGAAGAACAAATATATACGAAAAATTGTCAAAATGAAGAGTTGTTTGACACACATTGTGGCGATTATTTTAAAAGTAATATTTCAGATAGTCTCGCAAAACATTTAAATAATTCCGATGTTTCTAGATTAAAATCGTTGCTCCTGTCTTTCAAATCAATTTTCTATAAAGAAGGGGACGTTTTGACATTCACAAATGAAATAAGACACCAAATCATCACGGGAAATGATATTCCCATTTTCAGTAAACTCTATCGTTATCCAGAGAATATTCGAATGAGGTCGATAGGCAAATAGCTGAAATGTTGCAGCAGAAAATAATTGTACCAAGCAATAGTCCATACAATTCGCCCATTTGGGTAGTCCCTAAAAAGAATGGACAAAAACAGTGGCGAATTGTAATAGACTACAGAAAGTTGAACCCTCAGACGGTGGAGGATAGATTTCCTATGCCTAACATCGACGACTTGTTCGACAAGTTTGCGAAATGCAACTATTTTTCTACGATCGATCTTGTGAAAGGTTTTCACCAAATCGAAGTCGATCCACGTGACAGAGCTAAAACGGCATTTTCTACTAGAACCGGCCACTATGAATTTCTGAGGATGCCGTTTGGGCTAAAGAATGCCCCAGCGACATTCCAGAGATTAATGAACCATGTTTTGAAAGATAACATCAATAAGACTTGTGTTGTTTACTTGGATGACATTCTTATATTTTCTACCAGCTTAGAAGAACATTTACAATCACTAAAGAACATTCTTCAGAAATTAAAAGAATGCAATCTAAAAATCAAAGTAAACAAATGTAGTTTTGCTGATTTATCTACCACATATCTAGGCCATGTTATTGTTAACAATGGGATAAGACCAGATGAAAACAAGATAAAGTCAATAACTGCAATGAATTTACCAACCAACGTAAGAGGTAGGTTCTTAGGAATAACTGGATACTACCGGAAATTCATTAGGGATTATGCCAAAGTAGCATACCCTATGATCAGATATTTAAAAAAGTCCGAAAAGTTAAACCTATCTGATCCCCAATATGTCAAAGCGTTCAACAATTTAAAAACATTATTAACTACTGACCCTATTCTTAAAAGCCCGGATTTCGGGATACTATTTGTTCTTACCACAGACGCATCAAATTATGCTCTAGGAGCAGTGCTTAGCCAAAATAACCATCCTATTTGCTATGCTTCTCGCACTCTTAACAACCATGAGCTAAGATATTCCACGATCGAGAAAGAGCTTCTCGGAGTTGTGTGGGCTGTGAAATATTTTAGGACGTATTTATACAGTAGGAAATTTACTATCCGGACAGATCACAAGCCTCTCGTTTGGTTAAATGGCATCAAAGAACCTAATATGAAACTCCAGCGTTGGAAAATCATGCTTAACGAGTATGATTGATATCCTCCCTTTTAGGTAGGAAAGAAAATTGTGTAGCAGATGGGCTTAGTAGGTACACAGATCATCAGAAAAATGAAAATATGCCGAATAATAACGATGAAGTAAGTTTAGTAGACATTTTCAATAACGAGGTTTCTGTTAATAATAGATTGGATAATAACGATGAAGTTATTTCGGTAGTTTCAAGGCCCAGGAATAATAACGATGAAGTTATGTCCACTGGTGCTACCATCCACACTGCGATGGAAGATGAAACTCGTCACATTTTTATAACAGAAAAACCTATCAATCTTTTTAAAAACAAAATATACTCGTACCTGTCCTACGGCTCTAAAGAAAAAATTTCAATGAAAATAATACATAAAAAAATACAAAATCTTGTTCAACTAAAAAAAGACAGTAGTGATTTATTGAATATAATGAAGCGATTTTTATTAACTAAGGGACTCATCTGCATACATTGCGATGATATAGCTTTATTCCTTGAATTCCAAGATCTTTACATAAAATATTTTCCTATGAACAAAAATCTTAAATTATTAAAGTCCAGTATTAGACTAAGAGATATTGTAGATAAAAATGAATTAGTTACAATAATTAAAAACGAGCATAAAAGTAAAAACCACAGGGATATCAACGAGATATTTTTGGAATTAAAGGGGTTATATTTTTATCTAAACCTGGAAGTGAAGATCCACAAATTCATAAACAATTGTAATGTTTGTAGTCTTGCTAAACATGATCGTCAACCACTTCAAATTCGAATGGAAATAACAGCAACACCTAAGCATTTCAATGACATAATCCATTTGGATACCTGGTTTCCCGAACGTGGTAAAATGTATCTAACAACCATTGACAAGTTCTCAAAATATGCGACAATCCATAGTTTGGAAGACAGAAATTGGATAGCTATTCTGAGTGCAATAAAGCAACGAATCCAATTCCTTGGAAAACCGAACAAAATAATATCCGATGGAGATATTTGCATATTGCACTCAGCCGTAGAACAATTTTTGAAAGAGAGCAATATTATCTTCCATAGAACGACGGCATCACTTAAAACCGGCAATGCTGATATTGAAAGGCTACATGGTACTCTAAATGAGCATTTGAGGATTAGAAATGCTGCCAAAGATAATACTGAGCTAGATGAAAAGCTATTCAACATTGTGTGTATTTATAATGGCACCATACATTCGAGGACCCAACTAAGGCCAATAGATTTCATTTCTAAAAATCTTACCGAGGAAGATACGAGGGCGGGTCAATAAGTTCTGACCTCTTTACTGAAACAGCAACACTGCTCCTGTCAACAGGCATCTGTCAGTTGACTCCTGTCAAAATTTAAACTTGCTGCGTCAGTTAGTTTGTGTTTGACAGCTATTTTTATCAGACTACTCACTAATTTGAGGAGAAAATGGAAAAAAGTGAATTTCGTGTGCTTATTAAGCATTATTTCTTGCGAAAGGAAACCATTACCGAGACCAAGGCTAAGCTTGATAAATACTATGGGGACTCTGCACCATCGATTTCAATGGTAAAAAAGTGGTTTACTGAATTTCGTTGTGGCCGTACAAGCACTGAAGATGCCGAACGTCCTGGACGCCCAGTTGAGGTCTCTACACCCGAAACAATCGAAAAAATTCACGATATGGTGTTGGCCGACCGAAGATTGAAAGTGCGAGAGATTGTGGAAGCCGTAGGGATCTCGCATGGCTCAGTGGTTTCAATTTTGAATGATCACTTGGGCATGAGAAAGCTTTCCGCAAGATGGGTGCCGCGTTTGCTCACAGTCGACCACAAACGCAATCGTGTAACAACTTCCCAGGAAGGTTTGGCGTTGTTTATTCGCAATATGGAGGAGTTTTTGCGCCGTTTTGTAACCGTGGACGAAACATGGATCCATCACAACACACCAGAGAACAAACAACAGTCAAAACAGTGGGTTTCTAAGGGTGAATCGGCGCCAAAGAAGGCCAAGGTGGGTTTGTCAGCCAATAAAGTTATGGCGACTGTTTTTTGGGATGCACGCGGGATAATCCACATTGACTACCTTCAAAAGGGAAGAACAATCAATGGGGAATATTATGCCAACTTATTGGACCGATTCAATGACGATTTGAAAAAAAAAACGAACTCATTTGGCCAAGAAAAAAGTTCTTTTCCACCAAGACAATGCAAGGGTGCACACATGTGCAGTTGCCATGGCAAAAATCCATGAATTGCTCCCTCATCCACCCTATTCTCCAGATTTGGCTCCGAGCGACTACTTCTTCTTCCCAAACCTGAAGAAATGGCTTGGTGGAAAAAGATTTGACTCCAATGATGAAGTCATCTCGCAAACAAAGGCCTATTTTGAGGACCTCGACAAATCATTTTTTTTGGAAGGGATAAAAGAATTGGAGAAGCGTTGGACAAAGTGTATAGAGCTCAAGGGAGACTACGTTGAAAAATAAAATTATTTTTTTATCAAAAAATCTGTGTTTTAATCCTTAGAACGTTAGCTGACAAATTTAAGAAAGATAAAGAGGCTAGGACAAATAGCAGAAATAGGGAAATAGGAGCTAATTTAAACCAATGCATAGACATAGTTAAAAACAGAACGGTCGTCAAAAGTAAACTGAAATACAAAAAGTTGGGAAAATTTAAAATATCATAAAAAACAAGTTAAAAGAAAATATAAATACCAAGAATAATGAAATACATACATACGTACATAACTAATAGTTTTTTTTAATTCGATAAAAAATTATTACCTTTCCATGACTCCTTTTTCTTATTTACATAATCTTATTCTTTATGTACAATACAATTTTTTTTTTCTTTTTTCTCATTTCCTTGCTCATATTGGTTTCTATAGTTAAGTACGTATTTTCTTATTTGTCTACTATTTAAATTTCTCAACGTCCATTAATGGTACCTTCCTAATGTTTATTACTGTTTCATCGACATTCAGCTGCGTAAGCTGAAATGTCACTTTAATGGATGCGTTCAGGGTAGTGGTTAGTTGTGTTCAGGAAAAGGGTACGTTCAAGGCTTAGATTGTAGAATACTCCTGTTTACACGTGTTGATATTGACATTAATGCTCGTTACTATTTTGAATTATGATTCAAATGTAAGAATGAATCAAAACGTTTCTTATTGTTTATTTTAAATGTATTTTGAATAATTATACATAAATGGTTGCCAATGAGATACCTTCATCAAAATATTAATAGAGTGAATTATTAAATGTTAAGATAATTACTTAATAATTGTAAAACAGGTAATTATAAAGATTTTTTTTTTTTTTGATTTTGCAATAAAACCTTTGTAAGAGATAAAAATAAAATTGATGGAATGTGTATTAAAACAAAAATAGATACGAATGTAGAATACATTATGTATGATACATACATGTGTTATAAAATTATGATAAAGAGAAAAAAATATAGAAATAAAATTTATGAATTTTGAACAATACATGTGTTCAAAAAAAAAAAAACAAAAGAACCATTTTAGATACTAAAATTATATATTATATGGCATTTTCTTAAAATGTACTTAAAATTTGTTAATCTATGTTTAAACTATCAACCGATCTATTGTATAATTTATGGCAACTTTTGAACTTTTTGGTGACCAATAATTCTTAGGGGGGGAGGTGTCAAATACTGAAATGCTACTACTAATTCCCTTAAGTATATGACATCCAACCACTATGCAGTTATGGACGGTAGTTTCCGCCACGTTTGTCGTTTGGGCATCAAACAACAAGCGTGCAAAAAAACTTCGCCTGAGTTATTTTCTCTCACTTAGTTCACTTAGATCATAAGCTTAGATCGTAAGCGTAGGCTTAAGTTTAGTTTGTAAGTACAGCAGGCAGTCGAGAGTTGGAGTTGGCTTTGTCAGCCTGTGTTCTTTCTGTTCTTTTTAATAAAAGGTTTTTTTGTCAAAAGATACTAACAAAAGGAATTGTTTTATTTCGAAAGGATTTACGATATAACTATATTAAGATCTTCACGAAAGCGGATTCGTCGCATTGAAGATCCGATGCATTCAATTGTAGGCGGGGACAAAGCACAATCTGGAGGTGTTAACTGGCCTCAAAGTGTGCAGTAAGCAGATTGGCCTTGTCCAAAAATCTGACACCTAGAATGTCATTGTAAAAGAGCATAGGTATGGAGAGTGGGGCAGAATTTCTAATGATTTTGACGAACGATCTAAACCTGTTACTGCCTTTGGGACATTGTAGTATTTTTTTCATCAGTTTTTGGTCGTATTGAAATTTCACACGTTTAAGAACGACGTTGCAATCGCTTCTTCGGTTTCATTTTGTCGGGTCTTGTAGGAGCGAGAAAACATTTCTCTAACCCGATTACAGTTCAAGTTGAACCATCCTTTTCTTTTTGTTTGAAACTCTTAATCCGATGAGAATAATGTTTGTGATCATATCAGCAGCGGCATCCACGTTGTAATCGAAGAGATGTAACGACCAGTTCAAATTCGTAAGGATGGCGTTAAGTACACTCCAATTGGCTTTCTCGTGTTGCCATAAAATTTTTTAGGAAGCTTTTCTCTAACTGTGTGATCGGTTTACGAGAAATTAGCGATCCGACGAGACTAGAAGGGAGAACACCTCAACTTTGTACTTATCAGCATGAGAAGTTAAAAACAATTCCGATATTCGCGCAGGGTCATTTACAAGCTGGGTCAAGTTGTTGTCTGTAGCGAAGTTCGCAACACACCGTCTTTCGGGTGTTGTTGGTCCAGAATGTCGAAGCCACACAGAATTCTATACAATGAATTCACCCGCAACAACGATTTCAATTTGAATATACAGGGATATAGTCGTAATTCCTATAATTCCTTGAAGGTCGATTTGCCGTCCAGTTTAGAACCTCTGTTAATGAAGCAACTGTGGCTAATTTGCTAACGGAGAGGGAATTTTAACCACATGAAATTGAATTACGGATTGGAACACGCATTCGCGGTGAGAAAAGAATTATGCCCAAGTTTCTAACAGCTTCCGATCAGAGTGATCTGAGAGGTGCGGACGGGGATCTACCTGTGTTTCACTAGGTGCCAAACGCCGGTGATTCTAACCAAGGCTGCGAAGTGAAAATTCTGACGTTGGTTTACCGAATCAAATTGTTGTACTCGTAAGTATTATGCCCTTACAACAATAGGAAAAAGTCCACCAACAAAATTCATGACCACAACCCGTTATCCATCAGTTGTTACGAGTACACTAACTCAGTCATTGCCCGTGCCGTATGACAAGTACAGCAACGATGAGGAGGGATACCCGCACTGTGTAATATTATTTTCTTCTTCGCTGCACTCTACATGCGCGCAATATGTTTTACATTTTTTTTATTAACTGCTTAACGCGGTTGGTTGTTTTTATTTGTGTTGCAACACAATACGCAAAGGAAAATTTACGAGCGCACTGGTTTTTGCGTGTGCATTTGTTGATGGTCGGCTCGGTACTCAACCTATGAGGACCAAAAACTTAATTTTAACAACTGTAATAATTATTGAAAAGGACACTCGTCCCACTGAACAGTTTTTTTTTTCAAGCATTGACCCGTGATGAGGATCCCTGCTTTACATCTTATTTACGAGTATTTCTGGCAAATTGAGAGAAATCTAAGGCGGAAATCCTTATTGTTCTTTTTCTTGTCAGTTCGATATATTTTGGATCTGGCAATAATTCCAGTTTATCTGATATTTCAATTACCAAACGAAACTTAGTAGTTCGAATCCTCTGAAAAAAAATCACTCAACGAATCTGCGATGATTATATTTACAATTAGCTCAGACTATTCTATATATCCACTTCCTTTGTTGTAACGAATCTTCCTTGAGCGGATATGATAGTCATAATACCATAATAACCAACAAATTCTTTTTTTTTATCGAAATGTGGTACTCATATTTTCTATGCTGTTTCCACCAATTTTTCAAAAGTAGTGGAAAGCTTGTACTCTGATATTTTCTACCACTACCGAATATCAACATATTTCAGGACATATTTCTTAGGTTCACAAGTTTCACATACAACTAATACACACCCACCGATCTGTCATTATATGACTTAGCCCTTTTAAAAGTAATACACAATCTTTCAGCGTGTCACCTTTCGGGTTATGAGGTCTAAGGGATCTTGTTGTGTTTTCATCTCCGCATTTAAAACCTAGCTAGGATTAGAAATACGCTTCCATCGTCTTCGGTTGAGAAAATATTTAGCACTTCAAAAATGTATTCTTTAGCTCCTGTCCTCCAATAATAATTTTTGACAAAGTTTTGCTCCTATGACGGCCTTCCTATCAACTTCGTTTCGTTCGTTGTTTGATCATACATCATCTGACCCTCGAGTTCCTCTTGTTTATATCTATACGGCAGTGCAGATCAACCCCAATAAAAATAGAGTTGGCATTCTGTTTAATTCTAAGATATAGTGACTATTTAAGAATTGGCTTAAAGGAAATGTAAGAAGGAGACTCGAAGGAAATGTCACCAAGTCTTACTCCCAAGATTTATTTTTAATTGCATTTTTATTCTGCAAGAAGCAGAGGACACAGTTTAAGAACTAGTTTATTGTACTCCTGGTATGTTGCCGTACACTAAGAGCAAGCGTTGCAGGATATTGTATCTGCATTCTACAACTTTCCTAGTGAGAAACAGCAGGAAAAGCACTAACATCTTAGAGATGTTTGGCTTTCAGTCATGTAACATATATGCAGTTATGCTAATATGAAACCCAACTGCCAACTAAAGTCCTTCCAGAGAATGCAAGCAGCCTTAACGCTGGTTTACGTCCTGCTAATATGAAACCCAACTGTCAACGAAAGTCCTTCCAGAAAATGTAAGCAGCCTTAATGCAGGTTTGCGTCCTGAGAAACCCTCCTCAGAGCTTTGCCCATCAAGTTTCTCGACGATCTCATTTCCTGTGATCCAAACCAGACGCAGTGAATTCGAGTTTCTGAGAAGGCTTGTATTCACGAACGAGCTTGGTAATCGTTAGCTTGTCTATAGCTTCAGACACTTATATTTCGCCCACTTCATCGATTCTTTTCAACATAATTAATTTCAGTCAGAATCACGTATTTCTCCGCTCGTAAAATAAAAGGAGAAAAATCTAACGAGGAGTAAAATCTATCGACACCATTGCCGCATTCAATTCTGGAGCCGCATCCGATTTTTAAACCACTCTTGGAAAAAGGAATATAGTTGGTCCTTTCCGAACTCATATTATGGCCAAAACCATTTCTAGGAACGGTAAAGATAGAAACCCCTTCGTTTTACTAGAGCCAATCGTTTCTTTATGCATTCCAGTTTTTTTTTTGACTGCATATCACTGACAAAGACTTAGTTTTAAAAACTAAGGTGAACAAATCCTTCCATATTCTGAGAAATAACCAATCAAAGCTAAAATAAGTTCTCTGAACGTTTATTTTCAAAAAACCAAAAATTAAACTTTTTAAAATTAACAATTCCATCATATTTTTAAAACAAAAAAACAAAAAGGATCTCAAAAGCTGCGTTTCACTTGTAATGAATCCACTTCTTAATTGTATACCGTAAGCATTTGAATTAATTTGTTCACCCTGATTTGTCTCTATTGAATTGGTGAAGGATTTTCGGGTTGAGTTGTCGGGCCTCCACTGGAAGTAACAGCAATAGATAGTATAGGGATCAGGAACTCTCGATTACGGCGGAGTGCTCCATCACCATTGAACACTAAGTACGGTCTCGGTTCTGATGTGTTACATTTAATTGTACTCTGACTACGCATATCGGGAGCCCATGTTTTCGTCCATCTTCCAACTTTGGCAGCTTTCGAGTTCTGTGTATTTTATTATAAAATTCAACCTGTGGTTTCTTAAAAACAATTTGCCTTGATGGTATTTTGTGAAATTCCTTCTAACGGGAGATGTCTGGTCGGGCGTGGGGAAGTGCCTTTCTCAATACTCGACCCATCAACATTTCTCCTGGGCAATATACATATTCAAATTTTGTTGCTATATATTTTTGGTGAGAATATTTTTCACCGTTTTAACTGCAGACCCGCCCAGTCCATTCTTTGAAATGAGGGTTGTTAGTGAGAAGAATGAACCCAGATGTCCCATCAAAATAGTTTCGAACAATGTAAGGTATGTTTCGTTGTAGGCCAAACAATTCAACATGTTTGAAAAAATAATCTTAATACATGGCCAACATTGGCCAACTCCCAATGTCTGCCAAGGGCCACTTATCATTTGGGATTGCTATTAGCGTATATCTAGCTAACCTATAACGTTTGCTGATTCTTACATGTCCCGCATGGATTCTTCCAAAAATTATGGTCTGCAGCGCTTTGGGGACGATGATCTGAGAATTTTTCATTAGACTACTTCGATAACTAGAAAATTCGTCTTTAAAATTCAGATATCGCGTGTATGTATATTTCTTTATTCTTCTACTCTCTCCGTCCTGGTTTTGATGCTCACGAATTCCTTCTAGACCCTCTTTTCCACTATTAATGTTAGCCATAACCAGAGAGGTTGAAAGTTCAGCACCTTCCTGGAGCAATATTATATCGTCTGCAGTAGAATTTGGGTTTTTTGCTTTTCTTGAAAATCGAAAATATAAAGGATTTACCGGATATATTTTATATTGGATGTTGAAATCAAATTGAAGTAGTTTCACACCGAAGCGTTGTAAGTCAGCTGACAATTGGTCAATTGTTCCAGTGGTTTGTGATCAATTGAAATTAAGAATTATTTTCCTGCCCAAATTACAGCCAATGCTTCCATTTCTATTTAGGCGTTCTTTACCTCCAGGTTTCCACTCACTTACAACACTTTGTTTAAGGACAGCTCCAATTGCAAATGAGGACGAGTCGGCAGCGATGCGTGTTTCTCTATTCAAAAAGTGCGAAAACTGGAGTGGCGGATAAAAGCTGTTTAATTTTTGGGAGGACTGACTGATGTTCTTGTGACCAGAACGACGACGTATTTTTGGTAGTAACTGCCTAAGGAGCCTAAATATACGTGCAAGGCAGAGTAAGAAATCTAGATTACGAGGGGCGTTCAATATATTCTCGGTATCGATATGAAGGAAAATGCGAATTCAATTTAAATTGTTTTTATTTTTCAACATAATCTCCCCTAACATCAATGCATTTGTTACATCTTGAGATAAGCTTTTTTAAACCCTCAAAAAAATAAATTTCCTCTTTCTCTGTAAAATACCGACTTGAGTTCTTCATCATCCGAAAATCTTTTTCCACGAAGACATTTTTTCAAATCCGGAAACAGGAAATAATCACTAGGGGCAAGGTCTGGACTATAGAGTTTACCCCGTCTTTTCTTTTTGATTTCATCCCGCAAATTATGCAAAGTGGAAGCGTAGGATGTGGCGTTGATGGTTTCACCTTTTTTTTTGTACTCAATGAGCAAGATTCCCTTTGAGTCCCAAAAAACTGTGGCCATGAGCTTCCCGGCAGACGGAGTGACTTTGAACTTCTTCGGGGGGTCTGTTCCTTTTTTATGCAACTGCATGGACTCTTGTTTGCTTTCAGGGTCATAGTGGTGGACCCATGTTTCGTCCCCAGTAACAATTCGATCCATAACACCGTCCGCGTTCTCACTACACATCTCCAAAAGCTCTCTACAGCATGCGATTCTCACTTTTTTCTGAGGCGCTGTGAGCATTCGTGGCACCCACCTTGCACTGACCTTTGAAAGGTTAAGATGGTCATGAAGAATAGTGTGAATGGTACCAATTGAAAGCTTGGTGATCTCTGCCATTATTTTCACCTTTATTCGGGCATCCTCAAGAACAAGTTTTTCGACTTCTTTGATGCTTTCTCCCATACAAGCAGTAGCCGGGGCGCCGGAGCGAGGGTCGTCTTCAATGCTCTCTCTGCCTCTCTTGAACTCACTTGACCACTTTTGCACAGTTGATAATGAAGGTGCGGAACCCTGGTAAACAGCCACCATCTCTTCATGAATAGTTTTTTGACTTTTTCCTTGCTTAGTGAGAAATTTAATTACAGCTCGATGCTCAATTTTCACCATCATCGCCTCAGTTGCCATTATGATTCTGTTTAACTAGAGATAAAACGCGAATTAATAATCACATTTATATGAAATTTTACATGAATGCACTAAAATAACAGTATTACTTGATAAATAAGTCAATTTATATATACAATCACAGCTTCACTCCGATATCGAGAATATGTTGAACGCCCCTCGTATAATTAACCATACCCGTGAAACTTCTCAGTTTCGAAATGGCTGCTATTTTGTCGGAATTCGGAGATACTCCATTTTTACCAATCATATAGCCAAGGAACTTGACTTCCGTCACGCTAAACAGACATTTGCTAATGTTTAATCCGAATCTGTAATTTTGAGGCCTACTGAGAACACTGTGGAAATGATGAGCCAGTTATTCTTGTGTTCGACCGTAGACCAGGACATCGTCCATGTGAAAAACTACTCCAGATAGATCCTCCAAACTTTGGTACATAATTTTCCAGGCGCAGACGTTATATTGAGAGGAAGGCGAAATCTGCCCCAGTCTGTGATAAACGTAGTTAATTTTCGCGATTCAGGATCAATAGATACTTGCCAAAAGCCGGGCGATGCATCTAATTCCGAAAAATTGTAGCGTCTCCCACCTGGTCTAGACTCTCCTCCACTGATGGTAACAGCATTTTTTCGCATTTAACCCACTTAACTAATTGAGTTTAATCTACACAGATTCCTATTTGATTAGAATCTGTTTATGTTACAACTACTATCCTTGTACAGCAATCGGTTGGTTTATCTATTCGTGAAACAATTCTCTGTATTAGCATTTGATCCAATTCTATTTTTACTTTTTTCTTCAAAGGTGATGGTAGTCTTCTTAGCACTGAAATCGCAAATGGTTAAGCGCCGTCACTTAAGATTATTGAGTAAGTAAGGTTCTCGCTGATTTTTCCAATGCTTTGGATTTGGATATTTGTGAAGAATTTCATTTTGTGCTGACTTATTTACCTCTTCCTAATAAAGGATTGCTTATTGATTTTGACACACAAATATGTTGTTTAGTGTCATTGCCATTCCAAGGAAGCTTTGATCTGCTCTAGATAATTTAAAACTAGCAGAAGGCTATTTATGCGAATTAGACCATTTTGATTATCTAGCCTAGAAATTGATGAAAAACTCCAGTTTCTCTAATCATCAGTTATAAATGAAAATTGTTTCGGAGGGGGCGACAAAGAAGTCACTAAATTTGGTTTTCTGCACGCTGGGTTTTACGTAGAGGTGGTTGCGGTATTTGGTGATCCTGCAGATTTTGCATCAACCGGCTTTAAAATTTTATTTAGGCAATTTAAGCAATACCCGCTGCGAAGAAAAAAATAGGAAAAAATAAAACACCTGACATCATGTGTTGTAAGCGATGCGAAAATAAAAAGTAAAATTTACAAAAACTTAATCTTTATTCCAGTTAAGGTGTACATTACACGAGTCCTAACGATCGGCTGACCCGGTACAAACCGTTTTTTTTTTTTGATTGCACCATGGATGTGGAGTCTAGATACTAGAAGCCTGAGTGCTATTTGTATTATGCACAATTCGCAAACCTGGATAATCAATGCCTACGTACTGAAGGCAGATCACCCTACACACTTCAACCACTTTCTTCGCGGGCCTGCCGTTAGGTATTAATTCGCGGAGTTGGTTTGCAAATCAAGCTATTTGTATCATGTCAATTCCTCCTGAGATATCTGCAGCTTCTGAGGCTGCTGTTGCTATTCTTAGCCTTTCTATTCTCCGTAGCTCATTTTGTAGAATTGTTATAAAAATGCATATTTGTTTTTCTTTTTTTTTAGATAGATATATACATTTTATTTCATACAAACTTCAGATAGTACATAATTCATAGATTAAAAATTATAACAATATGTTAATTCCAAAACAAATTAAGAAATAATAATGACATTTTTTTATTTATATATACCTTAAGTATTAAAATAGAAGCAAATGCCATTTCAATGAACTTCAATATTAAAATTTAGGTTGTGGGTGGGGTGACCCTTAACAAATTAACTTTACATTTGGGGGAAAAAAAAATCAGGGAAAGTATGTGTAGCGAATTGAAAGAAGTGAAATAAATAAGAAAAAAGAACAAAAAAGGTTAGCAAACAGCAACAAACAGTAATTATTGTACTAAGTATAGTTACACCAGAATGTCATAAAAGATTGATTCTACGCAAGCATAATCCATATCTAAAAGCCAATGCTTTACACCTTTTTCGAAACTTCTAGAAACCATTAAAGCTCTTAGGGACTGTGGAAGCTTATTAAATAGGCGGCACGATGAAATCGAATAGAAGTTACGAAAGGCGGTGGTGCGATACATCGGGATGGACACTACATTCAAAAAATTTCTACGCAAATTATATTCGGAAATTAATCTGTAATTACGATTACCCGATCTCATGAAGAAAGTTTTCAATACTTTAAAACAATACAAGTGACGGACAGGAAGAATTTTCATATCACGAAATAATGGATAACTGGGATGTCGACAATTTTTGCGGCATATCATTCTTAGGACGCTTTTTTGCAGGATTAAAAGTGGTTTAATTTTGTTTATATGGGTTCCACCCCAACAAGAAACACCATATTGGAGCTTCGAATGAAAAATGTCATAATAGATGGTTTTCAATAATCTTTTAGAGCAAACGTTTTTCAAGTAGTAAAAATTCCGGAGAGTACGACGAAAATATTTTCTTAACGATTCAGTATGACTAGCAAAGCTCATCCTAGAATCTATAGTAAGTCCTAAGTACTTAAACTCCTCTACATTTTCAATTAAAAAACAATTGTCGCTGCAACTAAAAGTGTTACAATAAGTTGGACAAGGTAAAACGGAAGCACAAGTACAATCTGCTCGTTTAAATCTTACGCATTCTGGTGCGTGAAAGTAAAGTTCTGCAATTGAACCAATCTGGGTTGAGAGACTAAAGTACATAATTTTAGTTTTGGAGCTAAGATTTAATCTATGTATGTTCGGAGAACAAGATTCTTAACAAATAAAGATGCCAGTTGATATCAGATACCAAATTCAAAGCGCTATCAGCACCATAAGAACAGCCTATGGTGTCCCTTAAGAACAGTACAGCAAAAGCAGTAAGTGTCCCTTTAAAACTTAGACTGAAAAGGGAATTAATGTAAAGAAAAAACAAAATGGGTCCCAGTATGGAACCTTGAGGAACTCCCAAATTGAAAAACTGAATTTCGCTTCTGGTTTCGCCAACCTTCACTCTTTGAGATCGATTGGAAAGATATGACCTAACCCAGGAGAGCATTAACCCACGAATTCCAGCTTTCTCAAGCTTATCCAATAAAATTGAGTGGTTAACCATATCGAAGGATCTTATGATATCCACAAAAAGACCTGCAGTGAATTTTGTAGCTTCAAGATAATAGGGCGTCTTCGGTGGATTTTCCATGTTGAAAGCCAATTTGCACCGAGCTAAAAAAATTTCTGTTGCATAGAAAGAATATGATCCTTACTTTAACAGTTTTCTCAAAGATTTTGCTGAAAGCAAGAAGAAGAGAAGTAGGCCTATAATTGCTCATGTCTTCTGCAGAGCCTTTTTTAAAAAGTGGAACTACGTCAGCACATTTTAGGTCTTCAGAAAAAACTCCAAAAAATATGCTGCGATTAAAAATAACAGCTACTTAAAATATCAACTACAAAGCAACCGATCTTCAACAGTACATTATAAATGCCATCACAACCACAAGCACTGGTGTTTTTTAGAGAACCAATTAGTTTTAAAAGTTCGAAAACAGTTTAGGCTCGAAGGCAAAACTATTCCTTTGCAGTGGTTCACAAAGGCTACCAACAACCGAACATAAACCGCAACTGTGTTGACTTGTTTGTGCTGGTAAATTGGTAGCTATCGAAGTGAAATGATTATTGAAGGCATTAGTAATGTCAAGTTTATCAGAAATTACAGCATTATTAACCCGAATCCCGTTGGGTTTTTTAGTTGATGAGGATTGGCTTAGAATATCATTGACCACCTTCCATTCATTTTTGATATTTCCATTGGCATAAAGGAACTGATTTTCGCCCAACCCTGCTCCGACTGCAGCATGGGATCGAGGATTAGCGACGGGCTGAGCAGAGTAACTCTCTATGCCATGAAGTGTGAGCAATTAAGTACTGCGTGCTCCGTATCCTCATCTTCATTTAATGGTAAGTTGCCCTGCCCAAAACAATTTAGATTTTTTTTTTATATGCACGCGCTCAAAGGATTTGAGTACCCTTAAAATGCTTGCACGCAGCGGGGCAAAGGAAAATCAGGGGAAAAGGAAAAGAGGTTGGTTTTAAATATTTGAAGGATAATGAATAAAGAGCTTGACAGCGCAGAAACGAATCCCGATATTGAGGATGTACTGATGAGCATTCATAGCGAGATGGGTGATATGGTTAAAAGTTGTAGTTTATTTTCTCGAAGATCTTTCTCATGGTGTTCAATAGGCACATTGGGTGATAAGACGGTGGTTCTCCTGGGGGTTTCTTGCCTTTTGGTTGTAGGACCAAATGTTGCATTTTCCAGTTTTCGGAAAGAGTTCCTTTTTCGAGGCACTGATGCATAGTCATAACAGCCATAACAACAGGTCTGGTCTTTTTTTTAGAGCCGCTTTTATTGCCTCGTTCGGGATGCTGTCGGGTCCGGGTGCCCTGTTGTCGGCTATCTTGTTGCTTGCCAGGAGCAACTCGTCCTGTGTAATTAGTGGAGTGACTACTGCACTGATTTCTCTTACGATAGAAAGATGCTCTATTATGCACTTCAGCATTATTGGTCATAATATTGGAGGGGTTCTGTAGCACTTCAATTTGGTCATTACTATTCTGTATGCCGAACCGACAGAGGCGTTTAAAGCACTCACTTTTGCTCTTCTTGAATTTAAATTGCGCCTTGCAAGTGTCCAGGCATTGTTGGAAATCTGGTTTTCTTCTTGAACGCTGGACCTTGCGTCGGGGTTGTAGTCCGAAGTGTCTTTATTTCCTCGTTCCACGAGTAACACTGTGGTGTCTTACTGCTGTTTGGTCTTCTAGGCATGGATGCATCACTCGCAGCGGTAATGGTATTTATGAGGCGATGTACGAGGGTCTCCGCTGTTCCACTATTATATCATGGTTCAACATCTCTTCGAATGTTTCCTTATCGAATGTTCTGTCGCCCCATTTTGGACTCGTAAGTTTTGGGAGCTCGACTAGTTTCTTTCCTTTTATTTCCAATACCGTGTATGGTGGTCAGTGTGTGAGCGTCCCTTACTGACCCTCCACTTTATGGTTCCTAAGATAGAACTACTCACAAGGGTGATGTCGATTATAGAGCCTATTCCCACCTTTTTTTTTTTTAAAGAACTTAACACTCAAGAGGGTATTACTACTCTTAAAATGCCGGAGCACGTGTTAAGTTTTTCGGAAAATTGGATAGAGAGAGAGAGAAAGATTTTTGGGCTCAGTGGTTATTTCGCTCTATGGGTGGCATCCAACATTTAATGGGGAGACTAAATTACTAGTGTAAATTGGACTTGATGTTATATTTAGGCAAACATTCATCTCACAAGATTTTAGTTGCCTGAAAAAAGTCTTTCGGTCACGGCTGGTATTGAACCCCGAATCGTCCGATTGGGAAGCCAACACACTACCACTTGAGCCACGGCCACCCATCTGCATATTTTGCGCGACCCTTGTTGGTGTCTAGTAGGGCCTGTCCTCTGTGTTAGTAAGTCTGCTGCCGCATTCCGTATTCCATGCGTTAAAGCCGCCACCTATAACCATTGGGACTCTTGGAAGAGCGTCCGCGGTTAGATTGTCCAGTATTTATTGGTACTCATGGGGCGTCAAGCTGGGTCGGATATCATTTATTTTCACGAAGCCTTCTGTTTGATCAGTTGTGTATTGGAAAGCATAGCGTCCACATACTCGTATCCATATTGCCGCTTGTTTTGTCATATCGCATATCCAGATAGTGTTCTCGTCGGGACATTTTTGGGGTTCACTTATCATCATAGCGTCCTCCCTTTCGTCCTTGGCCGTTTGTGATAGGATGTCCTGAGCTGTTCTATAGTGATTAGGGCTTATTTTATGGTCTGTTGCTAGTGATAGCTCTCCGAAAAACTGGAATTTGTTACTGCCAGCTACATGCTTCACATCATCTGGATGGCCTTTCTTGTAGAGTATAAAAGATGGTTCCTTCTTTGCTATGTGGCCTTCTACATAGTTTGTAGCGGTCTTCTATGTTTTTGTATTGCCAAGTTAGGTGACCAAACTCTGAGCATTTGACAATTTTCTTTAGCAGGGTCCGTTCGCGCATGTGATGGTCAACCCAGCCGATTTTAACCTTTCCAGCTTCTAAAAGTTTTCCTGCGTCTTCTGCAGGAAGTCTGATTGTTGCTGTTTAAGTTCCACCATAAGCCTATCGCAGGGACAAAATGTCTGCTGGTGAAACTGTCAATGCAGCAATTGACGCCATCGACTTTGCCGTTTACAACAGCGACCTTTAACCTCAATGATAATGTGGTGCGTAAGTGATCTCACGTACTCTTGGTCCCCTAATGCTTCACTAGTGACACCTTTGAGTTCGGTGATATTGATACTACCAGTCTCCTTGAGTTGTACAGTACAGTGAGGTCTCTATTTTTTGTCCTCATAATTTTTGGTGCCGCCCTTTCCACTGTTTTCAGTTCGCGGTCTGCCTTTACCTTGCGTAGTACTTTCGCGCATGAGAGAATCCTCGTCGCTTTGATGACGGTAGCATCTATTTGCCTCTATTTGCTTCTTTTTGGTGACCTTTTTTTGGCTGTATTTCCCCACTCTTCTTCTCCTATCGACAGCTTCTTATTGATACCTGCATTTTTTTGCTTGTCTCCGGATTTCCCATCCTTCTCCTTAGTGATTTGCGTAGATGCGTATTTTAGTTTACATTTCTGCTCCGGGTGTCTTCTATCTGTAACATTGTTTGCAGCAATATCTTATCTTCGTTATGGTTCCTGTAGCATATTGTCTGTAACCCCATTTGATTGGTATTGCTGTTTTCATTTGGGTCCGGGGGTTCATCGTCTGCAACCTGTCTTCTCTTGAGCTCTGATGTTGCCTTTAGCCATGGGGAAGTTTGGGAGAAATTGTTCTGATGAATCACTTCCCTTGTATTCTCGTCATGCAACTGAATCACCAGGAGCTTACAAAGAGCTCTGATGCTTGCGATAGCGTCTCTCTGCTATAGCGTTGCGCGAACGGCATATCTACCACCCCTCTTATTTGGTCACCTATCTTGTAGAAGTGAGATTGCTAGATGTTTGATTCTACCGCCACCATTCGTACTGCGGGCGACTGCTATTAGCCAACTGTGTGACCTCAGCATATTTGATTCTCCCTGAAACGGATTTTCAATATTCTCCCCAAATAGTCCTCCGGTGTTTTTGTTTATTTTGGTTCTGTTCATTTCTATTTCTTCGCCGCTCAAAGCCCCTATGAATGTTCCGTCAACTAAGGATCCCATGGTTATGGTTGTGTTTGCAAACAGTAAGGACATGCGACGCAATCACTTATGGGGTTTTGTGCCAGAGCCGGATCGGTGCTAACCAGGAATGATACATCTGAACCTGCAATACCAACTTAATGGTGACGAAACATTGAACGTACTTTGCGGACTATCAAGGGTTTAACGGGACGGGGGCGCTTGTAGCATTAGCCTGAAAGCCATTTCTGCAAGATTTCACTCTTGCTTACTCAGGTAACAGAATACTACAATACAAACGTTAGCCCTCATAGCTATCGTTCTAATTCGTTTTTGCATTATGCCATAATTAAGACCTAACTGGACTCGGTCATAATGTTTTGCGGTAATTTTTATCGATTATTTTGGTATAATACTATTTATATTGCATTATACTACGGTAATATACAGGGTGTCCCAGTTTAGGTTTTCGTCCTGATAACTGTAGATTCCTGAAGTTATGGTAAACAAAAAATTGTACCGCAGGGGGGGTCTATTTTCACCCTCCTGTAAGTTATTATTATTATTATTATTATCAAGGGAACGATACAAATTAATTTGTAGGGTCTGGGATTTAACGCCGGGGTACTAAGCCCATGTGGCGCGTTTTGTCAACAGTAAGTTATAGGCCGTTAAAATGAGGGACCTCTGATTTCGAGGCAAAATTTCTAAAAAGGGCGTAGATTTCTAACGGATTCAGCTTAGAAACCATTGTGCACATTTTTGAAAGAGAATTTTAATGTGCATGAAATACTAAAATTCCGTCAAGTTTGATGAACGGTTGCCAAAATTATGGCATTTTTCATCAGAAAAATGCGTTTATCTCGAAATTTTAAACTTTTAGGTTAAGTTTTTTTATCAAAACTTTTGTCTTCTCTTCATTATCAACGAATCTTATGTATCGCTTTCCCACCTACGAACAACGCAAGTTATTGCAAACCACTATTTTATTCTGGCAAATGGGTCACAAAGTTGTATGTACAAACTCACTTCTGGATTGGGAAGCTGCACATTTCACGGCATGGCAGGTACGGCCAGATCTCGCCATTTGCTTTTGCTGTATCCCTCGTTGCCACCTTATGAGGTGAGAAGCACGTATATTGAAGACGGGGCTTAGCCATCTTTTCGCAGAGAGCTCATAGACCTGTGTTTGTGGTATTTCAAATATATACATAAAAGCAACACAATTTCAACTTTGACATTTACGTCGCCTGTTGGTGAGAGTAGTTCTTATTTTAATAATTAAATTCATCAATGCGCCGTTTCCTATACCAAAAGCAACGAACTTGTAAAAGGTGTTCAATTGGTGCCTAGATTCGCCATTCAATATCTGCTACACTTCATTTTCTCCAAGCATTGGTTTTTGAAAGCGTTTTGATTTGATGTTCAACTAGTATTGGACATTTTCCCATAAAATGGAACATTTTCATCTTCGTTCACATTTTTTGGCATCCTCAATTCTACATTTACTGGCATTTAGTCCAATTAACCCCACTCTTATTTAACCATCCATGCGATTTGGGATTTTTTGTACGAGTACGTATCCTTGAACTATGTATGTATGTTCTATTTGGTGATTTAATTTTGTATACCATATGTGTAAGTCTTGTTAGGTATTTTGTGCTCCTTCCAAATATTTTCTGACCTGCTTATTGCCATTGTATGATATTATTATCCCAAACATACAAGTTGAAGTCGCAATTGTTCCAATCAATGCCTGTATTTGTGTTAATTGTCTGCCTTTCTTTGAACCAGGAGATTTTCTTTTCTGTGAACTTCTATACGAGGTAAAGGAGTCGATTCACTTTGTATCGAACAAGGCGGTTTTTTATGTATTCCGTGTGAAGTTTTAGTGAGAATAGATGGAGATCTGGTATTTAAGGGCATAATTCAGTGTAAACTCTGGTAAGTTGGAGCGCCTTTTAATAAATTATCCTTGAATATTGGCTACTTCCTTGGTGTTTTACCTATACCCTGTTCAACAAAAAACTTTCGAACACGGTTGCTTATCGCTCAGTTTACGGTTCAAAATACTACAAATTGCCACCGAAGTGCCATTGGTTTACATTGTAATTGTCGTTGTAACTCCTTTAACAATCCGATACAATCCCAGTGCGCCCAGTCTGCCCTGAATTCGGAAACAAAATGATCAATTGCATGTGTATACGCGATTGATATCCTTTGGATTTTCTAACAGGACCAGAGTTACCAGTATTAATTTTTAAGCGATATTGTTTTTTCGCTTGCATTTTCACAATCTCTTTTGAGTTTTGTTGCTTTTAAAAGCTGTTTTTAATTGAAAAGAGCGATAGGTGTTGCCATATGTGAATATACCATGCTCGTGCGTTTATTTGGTTAAATTCTTTTATATGGATGTCAAAACACGTTGTATAGAAATCATTACATCTTATATTAATAACCAAACACGAATCTATTCTACAGAATCGATTTTCATAAAGTATATGGTATAATATTAGAAAACTCTTTTTATGTAGATGTAGATGTAATATTTTGAGAGTTTAGTAATTATATTCGAAACCCAATTGTATTACTAGCTTCAGGCCTTACGTTAATAAAAGTAGTCTCATGATATTTTTCTATGGCGACTAAAAGAATTGATTTTGTATAAGTTTCAGGTAGTTTTAGAACAATGAAGTCCGATTAACGAGAACACTTTTATGGTGTTTCAATTTCAATGAAAACTGTGATATTACTTTTAAAAAAATTATATATATATTTTAATGTAAGGTACTTTAAACCAAATCTCTATAAAGTGATAATTGTATCTAAAAGACTGTAAATTTGTGCCACAATAAATATCTATCTATCTATATGTATTTTTGTATTTATATTTCTTTATTCTTGTATCTGAATCTTAATTTTGCATAAGCCAGTAATATTTTTTTTTTTAAATAAAAATAGCGTTAAATATCACTTAAAAAAAAATAATTATAAATAACTTTTGTGATAACTTAACCAACAAAATCTTGCAAATAATAAGTTCTGAAATCAAATTATGTTTCTTTATGGGGTGTGCATAAATAATGATCATCCTCAAGGCGAGGTGTTACGCGACCCGTGCTAAGGCTTGAATGGTGCTCGGGATGTAAAAGCAATAAAGCACCGCAAACGGAGCCCTCCGGATACCTGGCGTCCTCTGGTTGCAACGTAGCCTTATCAAAGTACAGTAACAAAAGCTTAGTGGAGGAAAACAACACACTCCGTACGAAGCTTAAGCAAATGGAGCTACTTCTTCAAGAGCTTAAAAAAGAAACAAGACTCTGAAAAAAATGCATATAAACGAAGCCCAAGAAAGCAGCCCACCCCGCTCAACTAGTCGCGAATACCTTACGGACGAAGAAGAGCTTACATGCGAAACAAATTGGATCTCCAAGAAAAGACCGTCTAAGAAACGTAAAACTGGCTCTTCACTCGAAGTCATTCTAGATAAGAGCCAGGAGTCACAAAAACAGCAACTCCCAACAAAGTTACGTCTTCCGCCTCCAATCAACGTTATTGGGGTTTCAGAGTATAACAAGTTGCATAGCTTTCTCAAAGAAACGCTAAAATCTAAGTAAGAGGTTACATCGCTGCGCAACAATATGTGGAAAGTTAACCTCCGATGACTACCGAGGATTGCCCGACAAATTAAACACCGAGAAGATCCAATGGTACACTTTCGAGAACAAGTCAGAAAGACCATTACGTGTAGTAGGAAAAGGACTTCACCCTTCGTGCACTAAAGATGACATTAAAAACGACCTCCATGCAATGGGCTTTAAAGTTCTTGACGTCATAAATAAATTAAAAAAGAAAAGAGAAAAACGGAGCAAGACGAGGAAATCTTGGTTAAGCGGGGACTTCAACTCTTTATCTTTAGTTTCGATAAGTCCGAAAATTAAAACTATTCTAAATATCATAGTCAAAATCGAGCTTATGCGTAAGAACACAAGATCGATCCCGCAATGTAAGCGTGGTCAAGGCTTTAATCATACGCAGACTTACTGCCTAAAAGAGCTGCGTTGCGTAAAATGTGCCGGTAAAAATCTCTCAGTAGAGTGCAACTTAAATAAATAACTTCCACCGTCTTGCATAAATTGTCAAGGAAAGCAGCCAGCAAACTATCGCGGATGTGAAGTGGTGAAAGAACTCCAAAAAAAGGCGCGATACGCTTAAAAAAACCTTGCGCTCAAACCCAAAAGCAACCAAACATTGCTAAAGAAAAGGCAGTGAAAGAAAGAAAATCCGTCGTGATAAAGTCGAACGATATACAAAAAAACATCGCAAAGACAAAGCCGCCACCGATTGATGCGCTATGCACAAGCAGCGTCGCAAGAAAATAAAAAAAAGCGGTGTTACGCCAGATTCAGTGGCATACGTTTTCTCCATAATTCTTACGACGCTTAAGGATCAAAGCAGAGCAAATAAATAATTCTTAGTTGAAAAATTGAGCAATCTCGAGAAATAAATACGTAAAACTCGATCTCAAGTATGAATAAGAAACAGCTGCTTAAAATATTAAATTGGAACGGAAACTAAAAAACTCAACGAACTGGAAGTATTCTTATGGAAAGCCAACATTTACATTTGCTTGACTTCTGAAATTCACTTGAGGAAAGGATCTCGTTTGGAACTAAAGAGATACTATGCTTATCATGCATACCATCCATCAGAAAATGCTAGAGGCGGATCCTCACTTTTCACTAAAATTGTATTAAGCATTCTACATGTAAATATGTATAAGCTATAATGGACCCTAAACCAGGCAAATCTCTAAACAAAAAAAAGTTCTACAGATCTATATCGCTTCTGCGATAATATCTAAAATATTTGAAAAACTCCTATTGAAGCGCTTGCAACCAATCATTGAAGAGAGATGTCTAATTCCTGAGCATCAGTTCGGTTTTAGAACTAAGCACTCCACAATTGACCATGTTTATACAATTACGAATGAAATTGAGAAAGCCTTAGAGGGGAAAGAGATATGTTCTAGCGTTTTTTTTGACGTGTCTCAAGCCTTCGATAAGGTATGGCACGAAAGTTTGAATTTTAAGCTAAGTCAGGTCCTTCCGAGAGAGCAGCATAAGATTCTGGAATCGTACCTGGAAAACAGAATTGTTCGTGTTAAACATTGCACCGAATACACGGAATTTAAAGAGATCGTTGCCGGAGTAGCCCAAGGAAGTGTTCTTGGGAACGTATTGTTTTTGCTCTATACTCGAGATATGCCGGAAGAATCAGGCACCCTAGTAGCCACGTTTGCGGACAATACGGCTATACTAGCTAGAGATACTTCAGTCGAGTTAGCTACTGGAAAGCTACAAACGGCTTTGGATAAAATCTGCTAGCGGACAAAAATTTGGCAAATTGCTCTCAAGGAAACCAAATCAACTCATGTTTATTTACAGTAAAATAAAAAAACCTTCCCATTTTCATTAGCTCGGTACAAATACCATATGCAAATGAAGCAAAGAAACGTGATGAACTTGAAAATAAATTCGCACAAATGTATTGGCTACTAGGAAGGCATTCCAAGTTAAGCATACATAACAAACTGCTCACCTATAAGCAAGTTTTCAAATCTGTATGGACGTACGGTATACAACTTTAGGGTTGTACTAAACCAAGCAACCGAAATATTCTCCAAACCTATCAAAACAAATTTATAAGAGAAATCGTGAACGCCCCATGGTATATCAGAAATAGTGATACCCACAGAGGCTTAGGAATAGTTACAGTCGAGGACGAAATAACAAACTTTGCTCGCAAACTCCGTATTCGTATTCATGGTCATTGTAATAATAAAATACTCCAAATTCTGGATGAGACAAACTTAGTGCGCCGATTACAAAGAACAAGACCGTTCGATTTGGCGCGATAACGACTATCCGCATATAATAACTGTACTAGCAGGTACTTTTGCTGGAAAGCTACCTGCCCCACGCGAATATTATTTGAAACGGAAACTACTTGATAACATAACTTAGTTGTAGTCGACAAGAAGGGAGGCATTTTTTAGTGAGTAAGAATCTCACACTACTATGAGCACCGGGTTCATAGTGTCTATGAAGATTTTCACACCTACTCCAGGAAAAACAAAAAAAAATTAAATAATGACAGAAATAAACAAATAACGGGGGATAAAAGTATTAAAAGTAGATGTGTACATTTACATTATAAACTTCATTAAACATACTCATATACTCGTATGTACTTACAATGTATTAAAAAAGTAGCGAAGCATTAAATCAAACAAAAATAATATAAGCACTAAATGAAATTACAATATAAGTTTGATTTCCACATGCTGCATTCTACATCAAAAGGCCATATTTTTACTTTATTCACAAACATATACGTAGTTCTAAGGGACCGTATATCTACAGGATGTACTATATTAAACAATTTGCATGCTATGATCGAGTATGGGTTTCTGAAATGAGAGAATGTTGGCCATGTAACCACAGTTGCTGCGCAACTTACGGACTTCAGAAATTGGGCTTTGCATATTCACAAACATATACGTAGTTCTAAGGGACCGTATATCTACAGGATGTACTATATTAAACAATTTGCATGCTATGATCGAGTATGGGTTTCTGAAATGAGAGAATGTTGGCCATGTAACCACAGTTGCTGCGCAACTTACGGACTTCAGAAATTGGGCTTTGCATATAGCCACTTCTCATGAAGAAAATTGGTAAAGATTTGGAATAATAAAGATGTTTAACTGGAAGAATTTTTAAATTTCAAAGTAATGGCATTGAGCGAGCAAACCGATAAATGAAACATACTTAAGGGTGTTTTTTCAGAGACTTAGTTCTTAAACTGGCAGCACTGTGAATTTGACAGTTGAAAGTTGATTTGTGGCTAGTACGCTTTGCTATTATACGATAAATAGGTTAACGCTAGAACAACGAGTGCAAATTGTGCAATATTATTTTGAAAACCATGGTTCGGTTCGCCAAACTTATCGTGCGCTACGTCCATTTTACCGTCGACATAGTGAATAATATGCATCCCCAAAGACAAAAAACAGTGCGAACAGAAGAAGTTGTTGCCGTTGTGGAGCGCAGTTTAGAGGAGAACCCGGATGAGTCGAATAACCATTCTGCACAGCAATTGGAGCTATGCCATCCACTTTGTAGAAGATTTTACGGAAAATTCTTGGCTTAAAAGCTTATAACATCCAGCTTGTGCAAGAGTTGAAACCGTGTGACCATTACACGCTTGGTAGGTTCCGTGAATGGGTCGAAAACATGATTCAGCTTGATCATCATTTTTATAGCAAAATTTTGTTGTACGATGAGGCCCATTTTTGATTAAATATATGGATTTGTTAACAAGCAATATTGCCGAATTTGGAGTGGGAAAAACCCGGAAGCCTTTGTCGAGACGACCTTACAACCACTACAACTCACTGTTTGGTGTGGTTTATGGGCTGGTGGAATCATCGGCCCATATTTCTTTACAGACGTTGCCAGCCAGAATGTTACCGTCAATGGAGAGCGCTATAGAAACATGATTTCTGATTTCGTCGTTCCTCAGTTGGATGGCATTGATGTGACAGAGCTTTGGTTTCAACAAGATGGCGCAACATGCCACACGGCATTATTGCGGGAAACATTTGCTGAGCGTGTAATTTCGCGTAATGAAACTCCACGATAGTGTAATTTCACACCTTTGGATTACTTTCTTTGGGGTGTGTGAAGTCATTAGTCTATGCCGATAAACCAGGGACGTTGGACGATATGGAAATCAACATTCGCCATGTTATTGCTATATACTCGTACAGCTCCAATTGCTCGATAGAGTTGTCGAAAATTAGGCTTCATGATTGCGCTTTATTATATTATATTTAAATAAATGGTATAAAATTGTCTAATTAATAAAGCTAATATTATATACATTTGCATTAGCTTCAAGTACTTTAATTCATATTGAATTTGTATATCTCTTAAAAAACACCCTTCATTTTCAAGTAGCGCGCGGCTCCCAATAACTAATTTCGTGCTCTAATCTTGAATGAATTATCAAATCCTTTGAGATGTGATTAGACCAATACACATTTTGATCTACTCGTATTAGAATTTATAAGTATTTGTATTGGTTGACTACGTCAACCCTGAAACAGGTCGCGTCCCAAAAATAATTCCTTCCATTACTTTGGAACTGTTACTTCTAGATTGCATCTACAAATTATGTCACAATTTCGAGCACAGCATGAAAATATATATTAATATTTGCAAATACGTGCTTGCTCAGATTAAAGTAAATCAGCTTAGTTTTATATTCTGCGAACCATATTCGCAATATGTTGACGTCATTATTAATGTCATCAATCAAGTTAAGAGGATTTGCTGAATCATATGCAATACCCAAATCATCTGCAAAAGAAATGATTTTCCCGACAAACCTTTTATTAAAAAGAAAGTTAATATAAATAAGGAACAATATGCGGCCAAGTTCAAATCCTTGTGGAACCCGTAAATTGATAACCTTATAGTTGCTGTGATATTCTCCAATCTTAATTTTCTGTGGTTAGCCATATCAAATGCTTTGGACAAAACAACAAAGAGGCTGACACAGAATTTTTTTTCATCCAAACCATTGTTTATGATTAAGTACAATAAAATGTAAGAAGAGCGTCTTCAGTAAAAAGTCCTTCTCTATAATCAAATTTATTAGGATGAAAGAAACTTATTTGTTAAGGTAATCCAGCACTCTTTTTTTTACAGCTTTTTGAAAAAATTTTGAAATGGAAGAAAGCAAGGAAATTAGCCTTTTTAAAAAGAGGTAACATGTGAGTCACGTTGAGTGCTATTTTTAAAGAAAATGCCATCGTTTTCGCCAAAACAGAAATAGAGGAGATTGCTATAACTTTAAATGATTAGAATGACAGCAGTAGTGAATTTTCTTCGGGTTTGTTTGCTTTTGTCATAAAGGGCCAGCTAACAGTGTGGAAGTTTTCATTAAATTAAACACATATTTATTATGAAATCGATGTAGAATTTTATTGATTAATAAAGCTTGGTCTATGGCAATTACGAATAGATTACACCGTCGTTCATATAACCACCACGGCCTCTGTTGCAACCGACCATCCGAACATCAAAATTATCGATGACGTTTTGAAGAAGAAATTTTAGTTTAGATGTTAAGTTTGAGATCCTGAATTGTCGCTGGGTTAGTGCTATAGACCTTGCTCTTCAAATAACCCCACAGGAAGAAGTCTATAGGTGTCAAATTGCATGGCCTTGGAGGCCAATCAACTCTCCTCTAACCAAAATACTGCGATCTTCAAATTTCGTATGCAATGAATTGATTGATTGATGGCTTGTGTGGGCGGTAGCACCATCCTGTTGAAACCAGAGATCGTCCAGACCCAATACATTCAACTCTGGAAAAAATAGCCGGTCAACATGTTGCGGTAACGTTCTCCATTCACTGTAACTGTCTCTCCAGCCTCATCTTCGAAAAAGTATGCGAACTCATAATTCGCACCATACAGTGACTTTTTTGGGATGCATTGGTCTTTCGTGAATCTCTTATTGGTTTTGTTTATTTACGTAGGTACCCATCCATCAAAAACTGGGCTTCATCGGAAAATATCAAAATCGATAGCAAATTGTCCTGGCAATCCAATATCCAGTTAACAAATTGGCGACTTTGAAGATGGTCCAAAGGCTTCAGTTGTTTGTAATTTGGATCTTATAGGCGCGCAAATAAAGATCAACTTTTAAAATTCGCCGTAAAGTGCTATAAGTGAGGCCTAATTTTTGACTTCAGCGATGAGTTGATGTGCTTGGCTGGTTTTAAACACTTTCGCTCCCAGTGGTGATGTTTTGGCGTGTACGTGTTGGCCGAGCCAATTGATATGGAGTTCGACGCGATAGTGAGCTACGAGTAGTTTCTTCAAAATTGCATAAATTTCGGACTCACTAGGGCGATTATGTTGACCGAAAAATTCAAGAGTTTTACGAAATGTAACTTTTACAAATCGCTCAATTTCGTGATAAGATTGAATAACAAAAATGCGTTGTCGCGTGGTAAACGACTACATGACTAAAATTGTCAAAGGTTTTATGAAATCAGTCAAAAAGATCGACCATACTGAATTCAGTAAGTGACAGTAATTGACAGCCATCATCCACACCATCTGTTGTCTCACCCTTTATTATTATGTAACGTTTTATACTACGAGTATTTGGTAGAATAACTAGAAATATGATAAATAAAAAATTTAACTTATGCAATTTACTTTTTTTTCTCAAAAATAGAATATCATCAAAATAGGCACAAGGCAACCCAATGGAAAATATCTTCAGAAATTTCTGTCGACAAATATGCATACCATGGTATCCCTAGCAGAGTTTTCAAGAGCGAAGTTCTTATGCCTCTGATTGTAAGCAGAGTCAGAGCCAACTATTCCTAACTTCCCTGTACTGCAGATTTTTTTTCTACAGGGTATAGGTATACATACGAACAGAACTACTATCTCACTTATTATCCCTTGTATACATACTCGTATGTGAATGCCAGAAGTTCTCAAATAGTGATGTTACGAGTATGTTCTTTTCTCTGAGGATTTATTTGCTAAACAGATATCTGAGTTTTAGTTTATCTATTACACCATGGATATTTGTTATAGCTAGATACTACGATAGCTATCTATGTCTTAAAGTTGGATGTTAAAGTGATTCTTATTGTCTGTCTTGTATTATGATTACAACACATAATTACATGAGCCTCCAAACACTGTACTACATATTGTAACACTATGTGTGTACGAATGCATAGTTCTCAGACAAAACTTATGTACTCTAACAGCAATAAGGTCAGTCCATTATTCTCTAGTTTGCCTACCGGTCATAACATTTGTTACATGGTGTCAGGGTAAGGACAAAAAAGAAAGTATTAATAATAAAACGCCTTTACCGCTATACAAAGCAGCTCATCATTCGTGAAGCCAACCAAAGCCACAGCTAAAAATACAAGTGCATGCAGTAAGACATGATAATAACATAATTTCGATGACAATGCCTCCACTGATACAGAAAATGACTAGTACGAAGGGATTGAAATAACAGGCAAATCAATAAAATTTAAATCAGATGCTGATGACCAGCGCAATGAACCACCCAAATCAATGGGCGACCGCCTCAATAGCACACTAGGAAGTCCCTACACTAAGAAACTTATTGCATTCAGTTGTAACCAACCCAACAGAGGAAAATCGAAAAATGTTCAAACGAGCCAGAAATGACTGCAACATCTTTCTCAAGCGTGTGAAATTCCAATACGACCAAAAACTGAGCCAAAAAATACTGCAATGCCCCAAAGGCAATAAAAATTGTTGGTCAATCGTTAAAAACATTGGCAATTCTGCCTCATCCTCCATCCCAATACTCATTTACAATGACATTCCAGCTGTCAGCTCTTTGGACAAGGCCAATCTGCTTGCTGCACACTTTTCGGCTAGCCCAACACTCCCAAATTATGCTTTGTCCCTGCCTACACTTGAGTCCGTCGAATCTACATTGGGACAAATCCACTTTCGCACTCATATAGTAGCAAG
Source organism: Volucella zonaria (assembly GCA_963966105.1). Taxonomy (NCBI): domain Eukaryota; kingdom Metazoa; phylum Arthropoda; class Insecta; order Diptera; family Syrphidae; genus Volucella; species Volucella zonaria. The sequence goes on along the minus strand of OZ014534.1, from coordinate 39,239,646 downwards.
AGTACTTAAAGATCTCAACATGCATAAATATGCTCGTCCAGATGGTATATCTCCCCTTGTTCTGAAGAGGTGTTCTTCCACGCTAGCAAAACCACTGCGTAGGCCTTTTCATCAATCCTACTCTTTAGGACTCTTTCCGAGCAGATGGAAAACAGCATTAGTCCAGCCCGTCCCTAAAAAAGGAATCTTCTTCTCTATCCTCATGAAATATCTCGAAACACGAAAACTTCTCAATGACCGGTAATATGGTTTTCGTAGCAACAGGTCCATTGGTCATTTGATGGCATGTCTCACCGAAAAGTGGAATCAAAGCGTACATCAATCTGGCGAAAGCAAGTTAGTTGCACTTGATATTTCTAAGGCATTTAACAGAGTTTGGCATCAGACTCTTTTGTCGAAAATGCGTGCTCTTGGGATCGACGACTCTCTTCTTCAATGGATTAGAAATTACCTTTCAGAACGTTTAATTCAAGTTATCTTGGACGGTTTCAAGTCTGATATTCACAAAATAAATGCTGGTGTGCCCCAGGGCTCCGTTCTGTCTCCGGCACTCTTTTTAATTTTCATTAATGATCTTTTGTCTGCTACTTCTAATCCAATTTATTCCTTTGCTGATGACAGCACTCTCTGCTTCTCATATTCGTTCCCGGACTCACGCCCCTGCTCTTCGGCTGTAGAACGAGAACGGCAACGTATGCTAAGCTCATTAAATTCCGATATTAATAGCATAACCAATTGGGGAACTATCAACCGAGTGGAATTTAATGCTTCCAAGACTCAATGCTGTTTGCTATCATTAAAGCGAAATTCAAATACCCAGCCATTATACATGAATGGCACTTGCATCGTCGAAACCGATAAACTTTCCACTCTCGGTATGTGTATCAGTAACAACTTACGTTGGAATGACCACATATTCGGTGTCGTCAAAAATGCTGCGAAATGCCTAGGTTACCTCAAGCGATGTAAGAAATATTTTACCCCTCTGATCTGGCCACAATATATAAGGCATTTATCTGCCCAAAACTGGAGTACAATGCCCACATCTGGTCAGGTGCTCCTAAAACTTCGCTGCACCTGCTAGATAGGATTCAAAACCGTGCGATAAAACTAATTGGTGATACTAATATCAGTCAATCAAACGACACCCTCGAACACCGACGTGATGTCTCCTGTCTCACTTTGTTTTATCGTTATTTCCACCACCGCCCATTCAAACTTTCAACCGTAACACCTGTGTCGCTATGAATGCTCATAGGTATACCCTCAAACCCATTTTCGGACGTACTCTAAAATATCGTGATTCTTTCCTAAGCAATACAACTAGCTATGGAATGCCTTGCCGACGTCTGTGTTTCCTGGTCGTTATAACTTGCAAACATTTAAAAACAATGTACATCGGTACCTGTCTTTTCTTCCCCCCTAAATTTCCTTCGCCCGCGCTGTGTACGAACATTTTAAGGGTACAAAGACCCCTTGAGCGCGCCCGGATTATAAAAAAAAAAAAAAAACTTATTGAACTAGCAAAGTGCTTAGTTCGCAAGCAATAGATTTCAAAGCAGTGGATTATTCAGTTGCGCCAGTTTTTGGTAGATTAGCTTGTGAAAAATTTAAGCTGGTAGTTCGAATTAGGAACTAAAAATCAATAACGAGATACTATATTTACAGGATTAATATGCGCCGATTGAAAATCCAAGTTTTGAAATATATAGTGCGCATAGAGTACCCCATTCAATTCGTGATAAAGTTAAGTTAAAAACCGACAAGATGCTTAAAATGGATGTAATAGAAAAACACCTGGTATCACCACAGTAGGTGCTCCAATTATTGTGATGAGCAAAAACCATAAAAGAAAAATTTGTATCGATCCTACACTTGTCAGTAAAAATATTATAAGGCGGTATCACCCACTAAAAAACAGTCGAGGAAATTGTAGCGAATGTGAAAAGATCAAGATTCTTCACTTTACTTGATTGCAAGAAAGGATTTTGGTTGATACAGGTAACACCCCCGTACATCGAAGATTTTAACAATGGCTACTCCCTGAGGTAGTATTGTATTGAGATTGTATAAAAGAATACCATTTGGTGTAGCATCACCATCAGTGCTGTTCCAAAGCTACATTTCAAATTTATTGGATTGGATCCAAAATACCGAGGTCACTATAAATGACATTCTTGTATATGGCAAGACGACCAACGGATTGGAAAAAAACTACACAAGAAGTATTAAATAGCATTAAAAGTGCAGGACTTAAATTAAAAAAAAATAAAGGTTTTTTTTTTAATAAAACAAGTATTACATTTATTCACCATATACTTTCAGATAAAGGCGTACAGGCAGACCCAGATATAATGAGTGTAATTCAATCTCTTAAAGCACCTGAGAATAGGGTGGAACTTCGAAGATTGCTTGGAATGGCCACATATCTGAGTAAGTTCAGATCGAATTTTTCTGAGTTGTCACATTCGTTGGAAAATGTTGTCTGGATCTGGACGGCAGACCACAACACTGGTTTTAAGCGTTTGAAGAATAATTGTTTTCATGCACGCAGGTATTAAAATTTTATGATCCAAATGAAAGCTACAAGTAGACGCTAATAATTCAAGTGTGGTACTGTTTTGCTTCAAAAAGGCCAACCAGTTGTATATGCATCTAAAGCACTATCACCGTCGCAGATTTTCTACCCTTAGATAGAAAAATAAGCTACGGCAGTGTGAAGGAAACCGATTTACTTTTGGAACAGTGCAGAAATCAGTTAAAATTATATTAAAAAAACCTATACAATTACAATTGTATTATAATTGTTTACAAAAAAATTCGTTTGAATTAACTCAATATACCTAATCCGCAAGTCATATACCGGAAAGTTTGTGAAAATTCCCTAACATTGATAACATTGATACTTCACGAGGTGTCAGATGAATCGATGAAATGTTTTGCTGAAAAAACGGCAAGTGACAATGGACTTCAGCAACTAATCAAAATTTATCAACTTGGATGGCCAAACTCCTTGCAAAAGTTAATTTTGGACATTTCGGTAAGAAAAGGGAAAATGGAAAATAAAACAAAAAAATGGTTTTACGAGTATATGTATGTATGTATAAAGGTTCAAAATTGATTGTACCTAAAGCACTACATCGGGAAATGTTAACGAAAGTTCACGAAGGACATTTTGGAATTCAAAGATGCGGTAGAAATAACAGACTTCATTAAGCCGTGTGGTATTTGTCAAGCTTATTAAGTATCTACACTTAAAGAACCCTTAATTTTGAAAAATATTCCCAAACTACCTCGGGAAATTGTTGCTGTAGATTTATTTGATCTTAATAACAAAGACAGCAATTCTGGGTTCTTCGATTTCATCTGTTTGAAAACCTCGTCCTCGAATTAATTTATTAATGCTTTTAAGAAATGGTTTGCGACATATGGAGAGGGATAACTTGTCTTAATCCGAATGTACCTGATCTTTACTATAAAATGTCCAATTTTGAAATGTTTAGGAATGATAGACTTACTAATACGGTGGCGGGGTAGCGAATAATTTCAAATCAAATTTTGGAATGCAAAACGATTGCTAAATCAAGTATCGATGGCATTGAATACGTTATAACTGAGATACATCATTGCAATACCAGTTGTTTGATTGGATGTCTATTTAATAAAAGCAGGAGCTGCCCCCAGTGCTCTTCTTCTTAGACATTTCGAATATTTGTGGTGATTTTAATACGAGTCTCCTTGAAAATGACTCACTTAATTTTCAAATCAAGAATCTAGGTGATTATTACCCAGTCTACTAGACCTAATCATTATTTCTAATCCGTCGCTTGGTCTTTTGTTTGATCAATTATCGCTCAATGTTTCTGACCATGATCGACACTTTTGTACCTACGATGTGAATCTGTCTAAAATTTATATTTTAACTTTACGGATTTTAATTCCATTCATCCACATGCCCTCCAAATCACAACTTGCTCAGCCTCTTGGGAGTTATGTAGTTTATAGTCTGATCCAAATGAAAAAGTTAAAATATTTCAATCAACCTTAACTCAGCTATTTCACCAATGTGGGCAAACGAAAATGGTTAAGTTACAAAATAAGGCATGCAGATGGTTTACGTCTGGAGTGTTAAGGACTATTAGAATTAGAAGCAAACTGTACAGCAAATGAAAGCGTAGACCTTCCAACGTTTGTTACACGTACTCGTAGTTCCAAGAAAAACTATTATGCGTCTAAATTAAACATCTCCCTCCCTGCAAAGAAGATTTGGAACACCCTACGTAAAATTGGCATTTCTAGTAGTAACGACATTAAACGTACCCTCGACCCTGATGAACTAAATCATTCTTTTCTTGGTGAAGATTCCATTACTTGTAATTTTGATCACAATTGAGCTGAAATAGCAACCGAAAGCGAAATTTTCGAATGTTCAACATCTATTAAATCAAACTCAGTAGGTGAGGACATCATTCCGATACGTTTTATTAAACTGATCTTACCATAAATCATATCTCACTTCACTCATATAACATAATTAACAGAGGCATAACAACATCGACCTTTCCACAAATTTGGAAAATGGCGAAAGTTCTACCCGTAGCAAAGAAAGCGAATCTATTATCACCAGCTGACTTCAGACCTTTTAGCATTTTATATTGTTTAGCAAAGTCTTTCGAGGCGATAATAGCAAAATAAGTAACTAAGAACTTTTTTTATAATTGGCGTACGCGCAAGGGATTTTATGTACCTTAAGATGTTTGCACATAGCGATGGCAAAGGGAAGTTAGGGAGGCAAATGAGAGATACCGATATGCGTTAGTTTTAAATGTTTGCAAGTAATAGTGACTAGGTATTAATGAGCTCGGCTGGGCATTCCATAAGCGAGTTGTATTGCTTATGAACGAAAAACGAGGACTTAAAAGTATACTGACGAGCTTTCATAGCGAGACAAGCGCTACGGTTAAAAGTTTAAAGAGGCAGAATGCTACCGTTGGTGAGAATAGCGGTACAACAAGGTTTGACAGGAGACATTACGCCAGTATTCGAGGGTGTCGAGTGACTGTGTCTTATAGGCATCACCTATGAGTTCTATCGCATAAATTTTGCTTCTATTTGATAAGTGCAAAAAAGCTCTTAGAGGTACCTGACCAGATTGTACTTAAATTTTGGACGGATAAACGCATTATATACTGTGGCTAAGTCAGAGGGGGTTAAATATTTCTTACATCACTGGAGGAAACCTAGACATTTCGCATCATTTTGACGACATCGAACATGTAGTCATTCCAACGTGAGTTGTCACTGACGCACATACAGAGAATGGACAGTTTTTCGGTTTTAACGATGCAAGTGCCATTCATGGATAATTGCTTGGTATATAAATTTCGCTTAACGATAGCAGACAGCATTGTGTTTTGAAAGCACTAAATTCCACTCAGTTGATAGTTCCCTATTTGGTTATGCTGCTAATATCGAAATTTAATGGGCTTAACGTACGATGTCGTTCCCGTTCTATAGCCGAACAACATTACCAAGGGAGTATATTGAATTAGAAGTAGCAGACAAGAGATCGTTGAAAAAATTAAAAAAGAATGTCGGAGACACAACCGAGCCCTGAGGTACACCAGCATCTGTTTTGTGAATATCGGACTGGAAACCATACAACAAAACTTGAATTGAACGTTCCGAAAGGTAGTTTCTAATCCATAGAAGAAGAGAGTCATGGATCCTAATTACATGCATTTTCGACAAAAGAGCCTGATACCAAACTCTGTCAAATGCCTTAGAAATATCAAGTGCAACTAACTTGCTTTCGCCAGATTGATGTACGTTTTCATTCCACTTTTCGGTGAGACATGCAATCAAATCACCAGTGGACCTGTTGCTACGAAAACCATATTGCCGGTCATTGAGAAGTTTTCGTGTTTCGAGATATTTCATGAGCTGACGGTTTATCAGTGTCTCCATGACACTGAAGAGAAGGGACGTAAGTCCAATGGGTCTGTAGGAGGAGAGAGATAAAGATTCTCCCTTTTTAGGGACGGGCTGGACAAGAATCCTGAGTAGGATTGACGAAAAAGCTTACGCAGTGTGGTTTTGCCAGCATGGAAGAACACCTCTTCAGAAGAAGGGGAGTTATACCATCTGGACCAGCGGATTTATGCATGTTGAGATCTTTAAGTACTCTTACTACTACACAAGTGGAAAATTGGATTCGTCCCATTGTACATATATTCGACGCACTCAAGTGTAGGCGGGGACAACACACTATCTGGGAGTGTTGAGCTAGCCGAAAAGTGTGCAGCAAGCAGATTGGCCTTGTCTAAAGAGCTGACAGCTGGGATGTCATTGTAAATGAGCGTTGGGATGGAGGATGAGGCAGAATTTCTAATGTTTTTGACGAGTGACCAACAATTTTTACTGCCTTTGGGGCATTGCAGTAGTTTTTGCCTCAGTTTTTGGTCGTATTGGAATTTCACACACTTGAGAAAGACGTTGCAGTCATTTCTGGCTCGTTTAAGCTTTTTTCGGTTTTTCTATGTCGGGTTGGTCTTGTAGGACCGAAAAAACAATTCTCTAACCCTGACAGCCTCTTTGCAGTTCGTGTCGTACCGTGCCTTTTCTTTTGGTTTAAAATTAAGATAAGATAAGTTAAGATTCCTAAAGGCGTTGTTAAGTCCGCTCCAATTGGCTTTCTCGTATTGCCACATGGTTTTTTTAGGAATCCTTTCTCTAACTGTGTGGTGGATGTACGAGAACTTAGCTGATATGACACAATGGTCCAACGAGCCAAGAGGGGAGAGCACATCAACGCAGTACTCGTCACTGTGAGAGTTTAAAAACAAGTCCAGGGTATTGGTGGTATGACAATTAACGTCTGGTATTCGTATGGGCTCATTTACAAGCTGGGTTAAGTTGTTGTTACATACACTGTCAGTCACTGCCCGTGCCATATGATAAATACAGTAACGGCAGTGACCGAGTGCAAGCAACAGTACTTGACCAGGAGCGGGGGAGCTGGGATACCCGCACTATGTGATATTTTTGTTTTTTTTAAATTGCACTGCACTGTTTTAGTTTTTTTTTTTTTTTGGTGTGGAGCACAGGAGAAATGACGAGTGCGGTGGGTGACTTGTGCACTCGGCGGTGGTCGACACGGTACACATCTACTTTAAAGGATACTGCCTGAATTGAATGCAGGCGTTGCATTGTGCTATCAAATATTATTTCGTAGTTTGCGTATTCCTCTTTTAATATTGCGATAGCGGCCTCGTAATTTTAATCTGTAGGAGTAAGACTAACTAATGTCTTTGCTGCTTTACCCGTTAGAACCTCTTCTAAGTAGTACTCAAAGACAAATTCTCATGCAAGAGTGCTCTATATTGTTCCTAAAACGGGACCCACTCTTTAAAGTCACCAGAGAATTTCTTCGGTTGTAATTTTTGCAATTTAACTGCACCATGTGGCGATTTGATGGAGAGTCTGTCGTAATATTTTGCGAAGTGTTTTCTGTCTGGTTGATACGAGTATTTTCGGAAGTTGCAGTTAACTTGGCTTGATGTTGGCGAACTTTAGCCAACCGATGTTTTAGACGCGTAATAACTGTGATTGCTTTTTTATCACACTCTGCTAGCAAATCGGCTTCCCTTGCCACGTCGGTCTCTTTTATTTTAGTTTGCTTTTCGTAAGCCCTCGTGGACGGCCGTTAAACGATCTAGCCAAACCTCCAGCTCTTCCTCGATAGCTTGTAGCTTATCCCTATTTTCGCAAATTTTGGAATCATCTGATATTTGATATTCTGTCGAGGGTTTGACTAATTTTTTCACCTGACCTCGATACGATGCCCGACTTGCCAATTCCATCAATCGAAATTTAACAAGCGTTTTAAAATAGATACTCGTTCGTTTCCACGTATACGTTCGTTAAAAGATCACCGGTTTCGGCACCAGATTTCAAAAATGTTCACCCGAATTCAATAAAACACGAGCCGTAGTATACATAAATACATATATTGTAATTCCACTTCAAAATTTTATTCCAGTTTCTTGTTACAAAAACTTGACCTAGTCAGTCGGGCATAAAAGAAGAACTGAATATATTTCGATTTTCAACAGTTAAATTAAGAAAGAGAAGCACATAATACATTTGTATGTGTTATTTTAACCAAAGATTATAGGTATGTGTAATAAAGATTTTTGACAGGAGCTTAAAAAATACCTACACACCAAGTATCAACGCTTTTATTTATTACATTAATTTGTTAAAAAAAAAAAAGGAGTTGTCTGTTATTGGACTTAGAACTAACTTACCTACTGGTCCTATCATTTCGTTAACTCTTTTAATCTTGATCCTCCTCTCAATCATTTAAAAAACCCAACAACTTCTCCTCATCCCATTCAAACTAAAACGACATACCCTAACTTTATTCGCTCCCATATTTTAAATCCCTCCCCATCTTTTAAGCTAGAGTCCCACTTTAATACCACACCACCTTCTTTTTTAGACCCCATACTTCCTCCAAAGGCAAAGTTAACCAAGCACCTTATCGATTCAGGGGAAGATGGCCGGTATGTTCTCTCTCGACTACGAGACCGCAGACTATACGATAATGTTCGTTTATATCTCGCATATCTACATGATAAGCCAGATTCTGTCTGTATAGACGGTATAACGAAAACCAATGCAATGGTTTCCATTCTGCAAGAAGGCCTTCCCACTAATCACAATGATCTGCGGCAACTTTTTATACGTTTTCATGAGCAATTAGATATGACTCCTGATGATGTGGCTAATGATCTCTCTTCTTTTGCGTCTCACGTAAGTTCCAAACGCATACTACACTTCCAGCGAACACGGTTTAGTTTCAAAAACTACCATCGCTCCTAACCCACCACTCAATTCTTTGCCGAAGCCTCCCAAATATCTGTCCCTGTATTATCAAAATGTAAGACGATTACTAACTAAGATTTCTGCTATATATCTTAATTCGCAGATTCTGCCCTACGACATTTTTGCACTCACAGAAACCAATCTCACCCCTAATATTAAGAATAATGAATTATTTTCCCAAGACTTTGATTTACACCGTGACGATGGTCTAGATAAAGAGGAAAATTTATATGGCCGTGGGGTACTTCTAGCTATACACTCTCGTCTTGAGTCTAAACCCTTTAAAAAATCGTCCACTGCATTCTTTGAATTTGTATGCGTTAGAATTCCTATTTGCAAGCGCAACCTATATATTTGCTGCTGCTATATTCGCCCCTCTCAACCAATTCAAGGTTACCAGCTAGCTGTTGATGCAATCGACAGCATTTTTAATGCTGCTGATTCCAACGACGTAGTTATTTTTTTAGGTGATTTCAATCTACCTAAGCTTGTATGGGCTCAGACTGACCAGTGCTACCTTTTCATCGATTGCCTTACTGACTCTGGCCTGTACCAATTAAGTGGTGTCACCAATAACATTGGCAGACAACTCGACCTAGTCTTCGCCACTGATACAGATAACTGCATCATTTTAGAAAGCAGACATCTTCTTTCTAAGTTGGATAGTTACCACCCTCCCATTTCTCTTACGTTAGCGTATGACAATGGTCTTAATCGCGTTTCTTATGAGTATTCTTACAGTTTTAATTTTCATAGGGCTAACTACGCCAAACTGAATAACCTCCTCAGTATGGCCAATTTTGAATTTCTTTACGATAATCCCAACCTCACGGTTAACGATGCTCTCGCATCCTTTTATACCGAAATTTTCAAATGTCTCTCCCAATCCGTACCTTTTTTACCCAAAAAGAATCCCTCATCATCACCACCCTGGTATAATAAAGAGCTGCGATCTCTTCGTAATAAGACAAATAAGTTCTGGCGTACTTACTTAATATCGCGTTCCGACATCGATTTCTTTTACTACCAGTCTGCCCTACTAAATTTCTCTGTACTTTGTCAAACTCTATATGACAACTATTTAAACCAAATGGACCGCACACTCATTTCCGACCCCAAGCGATTCTTTCAGTTCATCAAAACTAAAAGTAAATCGGATAACTATCAATCATCTCTGAATTTTCTAGATAAGTCCTCGGAGGATGCCCGAATTATAGCAAATCTCTTCGCAACTTTTTTTAGCCAAGCGTTCGCCATCCATTCCCAAGAGCCAGACCACTCTTACTTTTCCTACTTAAATAGCTGCCCACAAACAACTTTAGAATATGTGTCTATAACTTTAGAGCAAGTCAAAGATAAAATAATAAACCTCAAAGATGATTATTCCGCCGGCCCTGATGATCTTCCCCCTATATTTTTAAAGAAATGTGAAATGCACCTAGCCCAACCTCTTACAACTCTCTTTCAGCTTTCTATCACCCAGGGATTATTTCCCTCTACCTGGAAAACGTCATTTATTATTCCCCTACATAAAAAAGGCCGAAAAGATGATATTTCCAACTATCGACCAATTGCTAAGCTGTCCTGCATACCAAAGCTTTTCGAGAGCATTATTTATAATATAATGCTTTTCCATTGTAAACCTATTGTCTCCCAAAACCAGCACGGATTTCTCAAAGGTAGTTCTACGACCACCAACTTAACGGAATTCGTATCAAGCACTTTATGTGCACTTGAATCTGGAAATGAAGTTGATGTGATTGCCACCGATTTCAGCAAAGCCTTTGATAGGATTTCACATGATATAATCCTTCTGAAATTAAAAGCTCTTGGTTTCCAAATAAACTTTATAACATGGGTTTAATCATATTTAAATGAAAGACAATACTATGTTTTATTTAGGTCCATGATTTCTGACCCAATTAAAGCCTCCTCTGGTGTCCCTCAAGGCAGCCCCCTTGGCCCCTTACTATTTATTCTGGCCATTAATGATGTTGATTGCATCATTAAAAATTCATACATATCTATTTACGCAGACGATATGAAAATCTTTAGATATATAACCTCTTCCTCAGACAGCCTACCACTGCAGGAAGATCTTGACAGATTTTGTACTTGGTGTCAGAAGAATTTTCTTGAGCTTAACGTCAATAAGTGTCAGGCTATAACGTATTCCCGTAAGCGGTCCCCTACTTCACCTCGCTGCTATCTAATCTTTAATCTGCCTGCTCCCTTAGTGAATGAGTTGCGTGATTTAGGTGTTATCTGTGATAAGGAACTCAATTTCCGTTCTCACATTGATAATATAATAAAGAAAGCCAACTCTGCCCCTGGCTTCATCAAGCGCTGGTCTAAGGAATTTTCCAATCCTTATGTTACCAAATCTCTTTACATAACCTTTGTTAGGCCTCTTCTTGAATATGCAAGCCAAGTTTGGTCACCCTACTACAGAACACACATCCTCCGGATAGAAGCTGTTCAACGCAGGTTTTTACGATTCGCTTTACGTGGTCTTCCCTGGGATGATAGTCAGAACTTACAAACTTATACCGACCGGTTGAAACTTATAAATTTACAACCCCTTTCTATACGTCGAAAAGTTGCCGACATTCTCTTTATTCATCAAATTTTAGTTGGGAATATCGATTGTCCATCTTTACTTCGACTTATTTCTTTTAATACCAACCCACGCAATCTTAGGTCTGTGCCACTTTTCCGGCTCAATCTTCACCGAACGAATTACGGACACTTAGAGCCAATGTCTAGAATGCTTCGTGAAGTTAACGATATTCTGCCTCTCTTCGACTACCATCTCGCCAAACTCTCTCTTAAAAACACTCTTATTTCCACCTATGCCTCACATCCTAACTTTTTTTAACCGCTCCCACCCTTTAGTTTTTATCTTTAGTTTTAATTGAAAATTGTTAGTTCTAAGAATAAGCTTGCAATAAGCAATAATAAATCTGTCCGGGGTTGACCCGGGCCGCAAATCAGAAAATGTAATTGAGGGGTAAAACTGTATTAGAGAAAGGTATCTAGGAGATGTTATCAGCGGTACATTTGGAATTGAAGATCTATCTAAACACATTCCTATTAGCTTCCCATATGATCGCTTGTGCGACAACGGACGATTAGAGAAAATTTAGGTGTTCCCCAAAAGATTTAACATAGTACGTCTAACACAACATTTCAACCATTGGCTTCAAGAAATTTACCTAAACTAACTTAAAGACAAGTGTTTGCGATAGAAAATAATAGGATAACGAGCAGGAAATTTTCAATAAACCGCAGTCTTCTAAGGTGTGTGAGAAGTAGCTTTTTTACTACTAAAAACTAAACACCAACCATTTCCGCATGTCAAACAAGGCTAAAGATCTCAGTTAAATGGCATTCGTGCACACATGGTACAACACAAAGGTACCTTCTTAACAGATTAAATTTTATAGAAATTGATCAATAATCATCTCAACATTCACCTGTGTTTCCATATAATACGAGTACGTTACAAATATCGGTAGTTATTCGTGTATACGAGTATGGTGTCCATTGTCTATTGTATAACTCTATAGCTACGAACATAAATCTCCCAAAGATACACAACAAAAGCACGAATTACAATTGTTATGCAACACAAATTTGAAAAGCAAAAGAGGTGAAAAAAAAACAGGACACCAAACTAACAACCAGGATTATGAGTTTATCCTTTATCTATTTTTGGGTAGACAGCGATGGTATCCCCACTCTATAGATAGTTTAATTCTACTTTTATACACAGAAAAAGAACACAATACAGCAAGCATGGATTTTCGGGAATTCCTGGGAATATAATCTATATATGTGTATATATGTATATCCCGGAAAGCAAATGAAAGGCAAACGGAATGGCCAAAGTGAAGGATAATATTGTTCTTACCTTTTCAAAAGTTTTAAGTTGTGTTTACCTTCGTCTGCTCGTTAAACTTTTTATCTTTGTTTTAGGAAAGGATATTTGCTTTAGACGATTGTTTTTATCTTGCCTTTCATTATTTAGATGGAAGGGGAACAGGCACAGGAAGTGTAGAAGCTTTATATGTACATATTTTCTGCCTAATTAAATGGAACATAAACTGAATGAGACGTAGACATACTTGTACATTATATTTCTCAAATCGCGTGAAAATTAGTTAGAAAGCAATTTACAGTGATTTTCTCGGCGAAGAAATGACAATCTTTAGTTTGCAGCGACTAAAGTATTGCCATCCCCAGGATCGAACGTAAAGCAATCTTCTCGAAAATGTTTGTTAACAAGTCCTTAACTCCTTCCGCTTCTTATTGAATTGTCGAGCTATTAAATACCTACTTAAACGAGGCTTGGTGGAGGAAAATATTGTATTTTCAATTAGTCTCCATTATATCTACCTATGTGTACAATGTTAAATGGTTCATTCGGCCCCACAGCACGCGTTTAAAAGTTCTTAGAAATGGATTTTCCATATTTAGAACATGGACAATAATGTAAATATTTACTTAGATGTCCTATCGGAATTTCCATTAGAACTTTGAAGTCTTGGCACGTAGAGACATTTTATTGGCTTTTAATCATTTTTGCCAACGATGTTTTAATTTTCTGTGAAGGTGGACGATTTAAATGTCGTGTGTGAGGTAGTGCTCGTATGGTTTTACCGACAGGCGAACTGCTGTTAGTAACCACATATAATCGTATTCGTATGTATTCACATACGTCGGGGTAAATTTACAATATATGCGTTGTCCTGAATAATCATCGTTGAACCCATAGAGTGGGGGTATTCTTCCGCTGGACATCCTCCTACCGAAGGACCTTTAACTGCTATTTCAAGACGTCTCTCAGCTAGTTATGTTAACAAGAATTGTTTCTTCATATACGTACATATGTGGTCTAAAGTTCATTCTGATGTCCTCTTCTCACAGATATTCAGAACGTTCACCCTTATTTCACTATTAATTCTTTATCCAGCAAGAGGTTACAATGCGATTTAACTCATAATAAAAGTAAGAACGCGTTTTTAAATTCGGTTAATTCTTATGCGGCCACTAGGGTCATCGAAGGGAAGAATTTCTACAGTCTTAGTCGCTTTCCTTAATACAGGACCGAACAAGAGCATAGAAGGTTAATTAAACGAAACATTGCCTGGACTTTCAGCATATTTGGCAGTGTCAGTGTAGATTAGATAAAGTAAGTACCCGTAACTTGTTTTCGTTTCAGAATATTGGATCGCCGAAGAGAAAATGCAGATAGGTTTAGAACGGAAAGTGCTGGGTCTATGCACATGATATTAAACCAGCCGACTAGCGTGCTGGATCCTCTTTCATAGACCATGGTAGGTAGGGTGGGTAGAGATGATGGCTCAGCATGAATCCAAGTAGCACTAGAGTGTGCCTTTTTGTTACTATGATTCATGTGACCTGGTTGATGATGTGTGTTGTTGAGGATATGAGACAGTCGGTGCCAAGATTCAGCCTGTGGGAAAATGGATTAGATATCACTGTACCTAGTTTGGCCACGTCGTCTTCAATTGGCCAATGCCCTGCGATTATCGCCGTGATTCTGTGGTTTTGACGATATCTTGGCGGTAGATCTTTTGTTCTACCCTCATCTTTGATATGGCGCAGTTAGTTAACCTTATGGCCTTATTCAGGAACTATGAGTAGATTGTTCTTTAAGCACTTCTAGCCTGATATGGACTCCTGCCGCGAATGAGCCCTGCCTGCCCAGTTCATGTGCACGCTCGTTTCCTTTTATGTCACTGTGCCCTGGTACCCAGAGAAGGCTGACACTGAAGCGTTCAACTAAGAACGCAAGCTCGTTCCGGCACTCTTGCACCAGTTTGGAGAATATGGTAGCCGTAACAGTAGCTTTGATCTCTGAGGACAGCAATGTTGCGTGCAAGTCTCTCGAATTGCTAGTAGTTCCGCCTGGATGACGCTGGAAAAATTCGGCATGCGGTATTATATTAATATTTTCAGTTATTCCGAGTAGACACCGACCCCCATACCACAGTTCATCTTTGATCCGTCGGTTTAAATGACCGTGTTGAGGTCCTTTGTTACTTAGTCTTTCTGCCACTTAGCTCTAGTGGTAATTCCTACCTTTGGTTGAAGTTCAGTTTGGGTGTGATGCTGTCGGTTGGAAGCGTGACCATGCCGTTTCGTAACGAATGCAGGACGTTGTAATGCTATCCGTTGTTGCCGACCTTAGTGCGCCCGTGGTCACCATACAAGTGACATGTAAGTGAGAATTGGACTCACTATAGCTGTGTACATCCACAAGGTCATCTTTGGTTGAAGTCCTAAAGGTTTTGCTGCAGGCATAGAAGGCGACACATGCCTTTTTTACTCTGTTTTCGATGTTTTGCTTCCAATTAAGTTTTGGCCCAAGCATGATACTCAGATAGTTATCACTGAAGGATAGTATGAGCGCTTGACCATTCAGACGGGGAAGGGTAAAATAATGTATTTCAATTTTGGTAGTGAATAGCTTCAGTTCATTTTTTTTCGGATTGACGTCAAGGCCACAACTTGCGGTCCAGGTGTTTACCTTGTCTAGAGCAGCCTCCATCATTTCACTTATCAAGCAAGGAAATCTTCCTGACATTAGTACCACCACGTTATCCGCATTCGCTACCATTTTGACCCCTTCTCTGTCTACGCTGCCTCTAAGAGGCTAGGGCATATTCTTTGTAGTGTATGAATTTTTCGATTTTTCACACTACCTCGTGGAGAGGCATTTCCTTGGATCTTCCCTTGAGGTAAACGTGCTATGATTTGGATAGCGATAATTCGTCTTGAATGCTTCATATGTGGATGTCTACGGTTTTAAGTTCAGAGGAGGTTAAATTAGTTAGCCTGAAATCCTTCGAGGACGTGTTCACCTACCTTCGTTATAAACACCATTCGGGCGCGTCTGGAAGAATGGTGTACGTGGTTTAGTATTAAACAGCTTCTGAAGATTGACGCTAGCCAAGGTATTTTAAGATCTTGCATTCTTTGTATCATGACAAGTAGTTGCTGTCAGTGCCTGGAAACCTGAACGGGAAGTAGCTGTTATTAACCCAGGAAATCTTTTCCTCGACGCTGATTGAATTGATACTGCTGTGGGTTGTAGGTTGTACTTGCCGACACCTCCCGGGTTCCATAGTAATATCACTATATCCGGGACACTGTGTGTTCACCATGAGTTCCAAGTTCTCTGCAGAGGAATCTGTCTATCCTCCATCTGCCTTTCTTAGAAATAAATTTTAATTATCCTGGCGGAGTCCTTGAGGGTTTCTACGTAATGGCGATAGTCCAAACTTGGATGTTTTTATGGTTTTCTTTTACAGACTTAAACAGCCCTCCTAAGACTGCCAGAAGTTGTGTTTGTAGCAGATATTGACAATCACTCTGTTCATCTGCCGAAGATTCGAGAGATCTTTATTCCACCATGGGGAAAGTGTTTTTTTACTACGTTTAACTGGGCACGAAATTGCTTTTCGAAAGTTTTAGCCTCTGCCTCCAATTCTTCGATTGCTACGGTGTTTATTTTGGGTATGTTTTTGAGTTTTTTCCGAAGGACTTGGGCAAACTTTTTCGAAGAGAGTTACTTAGGGTTTCTAAACGATTTCGTGATCTCGGCCTCAAGACTCAAACCGTAGAGGATCCATCTGTGGTCCGAGAATGACTACAGATTGGAAACTCTCCAATTTTGGACCCTTAAGTTGCCATTGTTTGTTTTGAAAGTTTCCGTACTATGAAAGACAAAAGTCGGAAAGATTTATTAGTGGTTGGAAGAAAATCAAAATGTGACTCACAACCCATCAGTAGGTTGTCTTTCATTGTTATGGTGGCTGTAAGTTGACCTACTTCCTCTGGCGGTGCTGGTCTCTCATAAGCGATGTATGCTAATGAGAGGTATGTTGTTTGGTTCGCACACTCTTTAATTTATTTCTTTGAGAGTATGAATGTTCTGGGCTTACCGATAGCCTAATGTTTGTAGAGCAGGTCGCATTGTTTGTCTTGAAGCCCCTTTATGGCCGAGTCTTTTAACCAGGCCTCCCGAGAGACATGCCGATGTCAATATTTTCCCCTTTAGAAAAAGCAGCAGATTATCGGAAGCACACCTTGAGTGCTTAAGATTAGTCTGTATGACCTTCAGCGTTATCTGTTTTGTTGCCGATAATCAAGTATTTCAATAACTCGTCAGTTTCGATGATGTTCAAATCATCCTCAGCACCCAGTGAGTGGGAAACGGTACGTTTGGCGTGCCTGATGCCAAACATAAGTTTGTGGTTTGCTTTCTCTAGTGCTGCTAGGCACTTTTTACGGATGAGGAGCAGGAATGAAATAGTGTTCTTATGGGCTTTTTCCGCATTAATGATGTTATTCATAAGAATCGCCGGGTTTTTGAGTTTAAGGTATTCCCCCATCTATCTTCATATCGGGCAACCAAATGCGGGCCCTGAGTCTCATTGAAATGTCATTTGCTGGGAGAAGCTTGAGCATTATGTCACTCAACACGTCTTAACCATAACAATGCATTCACTAAGGAAATCCTTGGAGAATTGATCTTCATATTTGATCACCCGATATCCCCTAACCACCGTGTCCCCGGTATTGATGATAGGCAGAGGCCCCCATTGGTTGTTGATGAGGTGATCTGTCACCAAGTCGGAAGCAGGAAAGCATGGCCTTAATGCGTCCCCACGCCTCGGTTATGGCTTTCCCGCTGGTGGAGAGCTCATTGACTAGTTCGACCTTGAGGTCGAAGGGTCGATTTTGGTCAATGCTGTGACCAAGGACGACGTGGTTGGTTTTGGTTTTGGTTTTATTCGGGGCTGGATGTTGGAGGGTCTTGTCTATAGACCTGTTGCGCTTATTCTTCAGGTATCCGAACGATTATCTAGTTTTCACCTTGTCCGCCTTGTCTTTCTCGTGGATCTTTCTGGCCGCTTGATGGACAGGTGATTGTCTCCTGACTGGAAGCCAGCAAATCGTCATCTAACTAGTCTCAACTGGCCTTTTGTTATATTAATTTGCTTTATAATTTTCACAAGAGTGAAACCGGAAAGCGGGGTCCATGCTGGCAGAGCCATCTTACTAGGACAAGCCACTGACACACCCACCACCGTGCCTGGGCATCGGAGAGGACCGTTTGCGACCAGATCGGTTATCTACTTACCGGCATGCAGTCGTCATCACAGATGCCTCAACACTTTGGCTTGGAAGAAGGATTTTGAATTGGGTTTACTCCCGGCATCTTAATTTAATAGGTTGGGTTGCTTCTAAGTTTCGTTCTAGGAACCGGCCCTCTATTGCTTAAGCCTCTCATATGCCCAGTAGACTTACTACAAACCCTTCCACCAAGATAGGGCGGCAGCCCAGTCGAAGAGTTCATGATAACATCTCAAGTATCATTATGGAATAATATATCGAGTAAAGCTCTCTGCTACGACTCTTGTCCATTTACTTACTAAAATCTTAAGTAATGTGCACATAGTAACTTTATCCAAAAAAAAAGATAGAAATTATTGCAAATCAAATAAAGACTTTGGTAACCAGATTGAAACACCCGATGAACTCACTAGGCACTACCCAGGTAACCTAATCTAAACAAACTAATAACTAGCTCCTATTGCCTAAGAGGACATGACTGAGCAATAAAACACGCCATAGATGGTATCTGCCATCGATTGTAGTGACGGATGAATTCATCACATATGACGTTCCTTTCTTTTATAGTTGGAGAGTTATATCATATGCATCTGTTAACTGGTAGAGCAAGTTTTCACTTGTTCCTTTTACCAGACACCAAACAATATGGTAACTCGGCTGTATGAGGGCTTTCCGTGGAACGTCTGGGTCTGTTTTAGCCGCACCGAAGAATCTCGCTCTCCTTGATATTAATACCGCCGACTGGACTCCCAAAGACATTTTCAGATTTACAAAGAAACGGTCTGTGTAACAACATGCACTGAAGTTTTCATGACCCTGCGCGCTGACTATTTTTTGAGTCTGTTCTTGTGGACGCAAAGACACCGGTCCTTATATTGTACTCCAAAATTACGAAATTGATTTTTCCTGTGCCTAGAAATAATTGCGGCCAGAATATTAGTAAGAAAAGGAATGTAGTCTTAACGAATGATTCCAACACCGATTTAGGATGTGGCGTTGATGTGTTTCTGTAAGAAACGTTAAATGTCAGTCCACCTTCAGAAAACTTTCATATAAAAATAAACGCGATCCTGATGGCAATGAACTAAGTATGATATGGTATATTGTGAAGAATCGATGCGTCTCTAGGGACATCCAAGATCCCCTTAAAGCCGAGAAGACAAGGCTTTTTAGAACTCATTCCCAGGTCACAATGTGATCAGTTAGGACTTCCAATGACTGTCTTAATGGGGAGGCAATTTGAAGGGTTACAGTATATAAGCTCACGGCATGGAATTAGATTTAAGAAATAGGACTCATACTGAGTCTAGTACGCTCTTTATTATATTGAAAAGCAATACCTTGCACGACGAAATCTAAGGTCATACTGTCACCATGTCAAATCTGTACTTCTGTATTGGTTAAGTTATGACATAGTAATCAAGTTCTTGTAAGTAGATTTCTTTAATGCCAACATACAAGTATCGAGGCAAAGCCGCAATGGGATGACAATACTCTATGACATAAAGATATATTCATTACAAAATATGTATGCAAATCCATTTTTCGGGAAACTGCTAACCGCTAAAAAGCTGGTATAATATAGTGGCGTAATGCTCAAGTTCGAAATTTTGTTGGTACTTATTGTACAAGAGCCTATGCTATGTATTTTGAAATGGCACACGGTGTAACGTTATCAGTTAAGTTGATGTTGGTTAGCACCTTGCCTTACCTAATTCTACATGCTGTCGAAATGAAAATCACGCCTTGAACTAGAACATATTGATGACTTCTGATTATTGTACTCGGATTAGGATTAGATTATGGAATTTGAAAATGCTTCTTGACTCAGAAAGTTAAGGTCAACAGTATCTCAGATTTCTATAACCAAAGAGAGATTTCCTGTGACAAATTGGACATCTTTGGTTTGAGCAAAGTAAATTTGCTTCGAATGGCAAAAGCACTTAATGGCCACATTTCCTGGAAACGTTATAGATCTACGATTTCTTGATTGCGTGAGAGAGTTTGTTGTTTCACGATTGTACTAGACTACACCGCGACTCAGCTCCGCACTGTTTTCAACACAACAGCAATAACGATGACGGGCTTGAAGGTGTTTTTAAGAAGGTTGAGCTGAGGTGGCAGTCGCATTCTGGGAATAGTTGCAAACTAAACAATGAAAGTAAGCAAATAAACGCTCTCGTTGCAATTATCATGATAGTATGGACAATCAAGACATTGTGAATTAGTGATTGAGATGCAGGGGGACTACTATGAAAGGATTCAAAGTATTAATGTATAAAACAAATTGTAACATAATACATATATTGTAATTCAATAATATGCATTGATTTTGAAACGCATCTCGTATTCGTGAGGTTGGAGATATCTCTTCTTCTGAACTTTGTTAGCTCTCCCGATAATTTGGAATCGAATTTGAACCATACAAGTTTAGATATCTCACAATTGTCTAGATAAGTTCATCTTGATTTTTTTTATTTTAGGTAGTAAATTAAATAGTACGTAGCCGACTTACAACGGACCAGTTTAACCTCTCAGATTTAGGCAAGATGCCTTTTCATGCAAGAGAATCAATGCACCCCTATTTACCTCTGGTGTAATAATTGATAAAGAGCTATTCCGGTGAAGTTTGTTACGTTGGAGTTTGTTTCTTTTTAGATTGACCAAATATGTTAGAAGTGGAGTTACTTTACAATATTTAAAATATTTTTTATTTGCTCTTCTGAATTTTCCGCAGCAAAATCTTAAAATTTTTCTTTCGAATTTTTCTGGTTCTTGCTATAGTTGGGCGAATTAAAGTTTTATAAATAAATATTTTGGTGTTTTGTGCAACTTGACATGGGCAATTCATTCGAACTCGAAGCCTATTTCACCAAAGAATTTACTGGAAGAAATGCTATCGTTGTCAAAGGTTTGGTCCCACAGGTGATTGCGGTCTGCATAAGAGTCGCTGTCTTGTCTGTGGAGAAAATCACACCTCTGAAACTTACCATATATCGAAATATTCTAATGTAGAAAAAAGAATAACCAGGAAGTTCCACAACCAAAATGCCTTCATTGCAATGAAGTTGGGCATGCACTAAGCTCTCAGAATTGCCCTGCTTTATTAAAACACAGAGAGAGAAGATAAGCGCCATCCCAAAAGGATTCATTTGTGGCTCTCACAAACAGCCAAGTTGCACGAGAGACTGAAAGCCAAATAGTGAACCCGAAGATCTTAAAAAGAGACAAGCCAGACACTTGTTTTCTCTCTGAAACTAGACTACATAGCAGGCATAAGCCCTCTTTTGAATGTTATACAGGGTGGTCCAAAAGTCCGTTAACATTTGAATCGGAAGCTGGCGAAGTACGGAATGTTAGAGCGGCCGACGGGAATTTAGTGCCATAGCGTCATTCAACAAGAAACAGCGTGCGTTCTGCGTACGCGAGTTCTATCGAAACAACGATTCTTCGACTCTAGCGCAAAGAAAATTGTGCGCTCGTTACAATAAAAAGCATAAAAATGAAGCTCCATCGATTCAATCGATTAAAAAATGGGTCCAGAAATTTGAAGAAACTGGTTCAACAGTAGATAAACCACGATCTGGCCGACCTAGATCATCACGGGATCCCAACAACATAGAGCGTGCTAGATCGTCTGTTCGTGAACAACCTTGACTCTCTACTCGAAAGCAGTCTAGCGTCTTAAACGTATCCAAAACATCTTTAAACCGCATACTACACAAGGATTTACATTTGCATCGGTACAAAATCTAAACGGTTCAGCAGTTAAAATCTCAAGATTATGCTCACAGGCTGCAGTTTGCTAACGAAATGCTAGAGAGGTTCACCAGCTTTAACAACATTTTATTTTTCAGACGAAGCCCACTTTCACCTAAATGGACATGTAAACAGACAAAACTGCAGATATTGAAATGACACTAATCCGAAATTGAAGCATCAAAATCCCCTGCATTCGCCCAAGTTTAATTTTTTTAATTTTGGTGGGGGCTGAGGCCCCCATTTATTGGCTTAATACAAGCTTAATCTAACTTAAAAACTAACAGAAAGACTTAAGAGCTAGTGACCAAGGAAGTGATGGAGGAGATCTTGTTTGAGACGAGGAGTGCTCAGGTGGAAATGAAAAAGGGAGAGGTTCGAGTTGACCTTTCGGAGCATTCGGGAGATAGGTTCGTTGGAGCCATAAGAGGTGCGGTGGACCGGTAGATAGAAGAGACGAGGACAACGTAGATTGCGGGGGTTGGTATTGAAGGAAATGGAGTTCAAAATGGATGCACAGTCGATGGAACCTGAGAGAAGACGATGAATGAAAAGAACGTCAGCAATATTCCTACGTTCTTCTAACGAATTCATATTTAGAAGTTTGAGGCGGTCTTGATAGGGAGGTAAGATTAAAGGGTCGTTCCATGGCAGGCCACGGAGGGCAAATCGGAGGAATCGACGTTGAATACCCTCGATTCGGGAAACATGAACCCGGTGAAAGGGGGACCAAGCTTGACTGGCATACTCAAGCAGGGGGCGAACAAAGGTAATATAGAGAGATCTGGTTACATACGGGTTGGAAAATTCCTTGGACCACCGTTTAATAAAGCCAAGTGATGAGTTGGCTTTGAGGATCATCTTATCGATATGTGAACGGAAATTAAGCTCACAGTCGAATAATATGCCAAGGTCTTGAAAAGACTGAACCAGGGGAATTGGTTGACCATGGAGAAAATAAAGTCGGGGGGGAGACGGGTTGTATTTACGTGAGAAGGTTATAGATTGATATTTGGCTATATTAAGTTCTAGGCAGTTTTTGAGGCACCAGATTGAAAACCGATCAAGGTCTTCCTGAAGAAGGGCAGAGTCCTGGGGAGAGGAAATAGATTTAAAAAATTTTGTGTCGTCAGCGTAAAGGGAGAGGGAGGAGTGCTTAATGACACTCTCAACATCGTTGATAGTAAGAATGAAGAGAAGAGGGCCAAGATGACTGCCTTGTGGAACTCCAGATGAGGCCAGGAATGGAACAGAAAGGGCGGATCTAAACCGAACACTATAATATCGGTTTACCAGGTAAGAAGAAATCCATTTTAAAAAGAGCGGCTCAAAGCCGAGAGCAGACAATTTGAAAAGGATCAATTTATGAGATATCTTATCAAATGCTTTAGTGAAATCTGTTGCGATAACATCGATTTCTTTGCCATTTTCTAAGGCTGAGAGTGCAAAAGACACGAATTCAACTAGATTTGTGGTAGTTGATCTACCTTTTAGAAAACCATGTTGTCGGGGTGAAATAAAAGGCTTGCATTTGAAGCTTAACACTTCGTATAAAATGCTTTCAAAGAGTTTGGGTATATGAGAGAGTTTAGCAATGGGACGATAATTGGTAACTTCATGCTTAGATCCCTTTTTGTGTATTGGGATTATAAAAGAGGTCTTCCAAATCTGGGGAAATTCACCCTGTGTGAGCGATAGACGAAAAAGGTAGGAAAGGGGTAGAGACAGGTTGGAAGAGCATTTCTTAAGAAACATGGCGGGGAGTCCGTCTGGGCCAGATATAAATTCATCCTTAAGATTTTGTAACTTTTCTTCAATAACTGCAGGATCGAAATTTTGAGTGAGAAAGGGACCAATAGAGAAATTTGGTAGATCATTGAAGTAAGAGGGATCTGGTACGAAGGAGTTGTTGGCAAATGATTGCTTGAAAAATGTAGCAAAAAAGTTGGCGATGGTAGGAGGATCACATGAAGTTTTTGATTTCGAAAGCGAGGGAGGAAGGATAACCATCGGTCTTACTTTTGCAATCGACAAATTGAAAAAAGGACTTGGGGTCATTTATGAGATTGGTTTGCGCACTATTCAGGTAGCGCTGATAGAGAGAGTTATAGAGTTCAATGAAATGAAGATATGTACCTAGATAATTTGAATAGTCGGAAGAAGAGTGGGTGCGAAGGAATACCGCCCATAACTTGTTTCTTTTGTTTCGCAGAGAGGGAAGTCTACGATTATACCAAGGAGGGGATGTAGAAGAAGTTTTATGGCGGGTGTAAGGCACATAAAGGGAGATGGATTTGAATATTTCTCTGTAAAAAATGGAGAGGGCATCAACCAGAGATAGATTGGTAAACTCAAAAGAAGCACTGCTTAGATAGGTATTAATTTTACGGAAATTAGCTTTGTGAAAATTGTAAGAAAATAGAACTGCGGGGGGAGGCGACTGAAGGGGTTACTGTATGGGCAGCTTTATCAACAAGAGCCATCATTGGTCCATATCTTTATGAAGATTGTAATCGCCCCGATATTTGGATTGAACGATCTCAAATACTTCCAAATTTTTATTAACTCCTCTTTCATGGAGTACTTAAAATTTCTGAATAACAAAATTAATACCATTTGTAGTAATGCTAATAATAATAATGGAGGGTTACGTTTTTCGCACGTCTTCTGCGCTTGGGGGCGATTTCAAAGAAAGGAACTTATAAATTTCTTTTCGACTTTAAATAGAGTCCGCCATTTTGACTCGTTCATTGTGTTGGGTTGGAAACTGTCACTTTGGGTACAAGTTGGGCGGCATTGCCAGGCGTGGTAACAAAGATCAAAGAGGAAAAGCTGTTACAGTGAATACAGAGCGGTATATTGCCATGCTACAGACCTTTTTTGCTCCAGCGCTTCAGGATTTTGATGGTTTCAATCAACGATCGTGGTTTCGGTAAGATGAGGCAACATGCCATATTTCAGACTACCCTTTGAGTGCAGCTCGCGAATTTTTTATTCAAAAAGTTATATCCAAACGAGGTGACATTAACTGGCCACCTCGTAGCCCGGACCTACCCCCAATGGATATTTTAGTTTGGGGATACCTTGAAAGGAAAGTCTTTAACAGCAATCCAGCGACTCTTGAGGAATTAAGAGCTCATATTCGCGAGGAAATGCAAAACATCTTCCGAAACACTTGTCAGTCGGCCATTGAAAATTTCCGCACCAGGTTGCAGCAGTGTCAAAATAATGAAGCATCGCATAAGGACGATGTAATTTTTAAGAAATTAAATCCCAAAGTTTCAGATTAAATAATTTTTTTTTCTTACATAGTATATCTAACTAGTTTTTTTTTTATCATCGTATGGAATGTTAACGGACTTTTGGACCACCCTGTTATATCATAAGAGGAATCGCAATAATTCTTAAGACAATTTTTCATTTCGTAAAGCTCCCTTTTTGGCAACATCTTTTGAGTATGTTTAGCATCAGCAGCTTCAGAAACACTGATTGGGGAACATTTAGATTAAGTGTCCATCCAACATATCCCTCTTAAACATACCATCTGACAAGAACATTTCAATCTCTGAAATTAACAATAAAATTGTTGAATTGAACACAAAAATGATAACTGCTTTAGAATCTAGTTCAGTCATATGTAAACCCAGAAACCATGAATACACCAACATATCTGACCTTACTATTATAATTCGGAGTTTCTGGTTAAGGCGGTTGAAAAGAATCTTCCACAAATATCTTAACAAGGTTAATTTTGAGTGCTGCCAGCCATCATCGAGAATTCAATGTCTCAACAATCTCATCAATAAAAGAGTTAATATTGACCTCAGTAATGCTTTCAAAAAAAGACAAGACATACAATGCTCCTCAAGCATTCAAAGAAATTGACAGAATCATTGGAAGAAAATTCTTTGGCACTGCATTTCTCCTTAGAATTGCTCGCCCTTAACGGCGTTGAGCTAGCTGACACTCTATTTTTTTTTTTTTTTATAAACTAGCGCGTGCTCAAGGGGTTAAGGTACCCTTAAAATATTGCACAAAGCGCGGGCGACGGAAATTTAGGGAGGAAATAAGGATAAGTAGGTACCGATGTACGTTGGTTTTCTATGTCTGAAAGTTATAATGACTAGGAAAAAGAAAGCTCGACAGGGCATTCCACAAGCGAGCTGTTCGGATTAGGAATGAATCACGATATTTCAGAGTACGTCCGATGAGCATTCACATTGAGACGTATGTTACGGTTAAAGGTTTGAAGGGGCGGAGTGCTACTGGCGATTTCCACTGGCACTGGTGGTGGAAATAGCGATAAAACAAAGTGAGACACCTGAGTGATATTGGTATCAGCTATTAGTTTTATCGCACGGTTTTGAATCCGGTCTAGCAGATGCAGAGATGTTTTAGGCACAGCTGACCAGACGTGAGCATTGTACTCCAATTTTGGGCGGATTAATGACTTATATATTGTGGCCAGATCAGAGGGGAAATGTATTTCTTACATCGTTTGAGAAAGCCTAGACATTTCGCAGCATTTTTGGCGACATCGGATATGCGGTCATTCCAACGTAAGTTGTCATTGACATACATACCGAGAATGGACAGTTTTTCGATTTCGACGATGTAAGTACCATTCATGGATAATGGCTGGGTATTTAAATTTCGCTTTAACGACAGCAAACTGCATTGTGTTTTGGAAGCATTACATTCCACTCGGTTGATATTTCGCCAATTGGTTCTGCTGTTAATATCGGAATTCAATGAGCTTAACATACGCTGCCGTTCCCGTTCTACAGCCGAAGAGCAGGGCCGTGTCACCGGGAACGAATATAAAAAGAAGAGAGTACTGTCATCAGCAAAGGAATATATTGGATTAGAAGTAGCAGACAAGAGATCATTAATGAAAATTAAACCGAGTGTCGAAGACAGAACGGAGCCCTGGGGCACACCAGCATTTATTTTGTAAACATCAGACTTGAAACCAGACCAAAACAACTTGAATTGAACGTTCCGAAAGGTAGTTTCTAATCCATTGAAGAAGAGAGTCGTCGATCCCAAAAGCACGCATTTTCGACAAAGTAGCCTCATGTCAGACTCTTTCAAATGCCTTAGAAATATAAAGTGCAACTATCTTGCTTTCGCCAGATTGATGGACGGTTTGGTTCCACTTTCCGGTGAGACATGCCATCAAATCACCAGTAAACCTGTTGATACGAAAACCATATTGCCGGTCATTGACAAGTTTTCGTGTTTCTAGATATTTCATGAGCTGATCGTTTATCTTCCATGACCTTGGAAAGAAGGGACGTAAGTGCAATTGGTCTGTAGGAGGAGAGAGAAGAAAATTCGCC
This sequence comes from Volucella zonaria, assembly GCA_963966105.1. Lineage (NCBI taxonomy): Eukaryota > Metazoa > Arthropoda > Insecta > Diptera > Syrphidae > Volucella > Volucella zonaria. Next base: position 39,212,488 of record OZ014534.1, on the reverse strand, counting down.
TTTTTTAGGAACGGGCTGGGCAAATGCTGTTTTCCTTCTGTTCGGAAAGAGTCCTAAAGAGTAGGATTGATGAAAAAGCTTACCCAGTGGCTTTGCCAGCGGGGAAGAACACCTCTTCGGAAGAAGGGGAGACATACCATCTGGGATTTATGTATATATATATATTATGTATATGGATTTATGTATATTGAAATCTTTAAGTACTCTTGCTACTACATGAGTGCGAAAGTGGATTCGTCCCATTGAAGATTCGACGCACTCAAGTGTAAGCGGAGACAGAGCACAATCTGGGAGTGTGCAGCTGGTCGCAAAATGTGCAGCAAACAGATTGGCCTTGTCCAAAGAGCTGACAGCTGGAATGTATTGTAAATGAGCGTTTGGATGGAGGATGAGAATTTCTAATGCTTTTGACAAATGATCAAAAGCTTTTACTACCTTTGGGACATTGTAGTATTTTTTGCCTCAAATTTGGTCGTATTGACAGAGAGGCTGCAGTCATTCCTGGCTCGTTTAAACTTTTTCCACTTTTCCTCTATCGGATTGATCTTGAAGGACCGAAAAAATATTTCTCTAACCCTGACAGCCTCTTTACAGCTCGAGTCGTACCATGCTCTTCATCCGATGAGGGATAAATTATCTCATTCCGAAGAGAATAGTGTCAGTGATCATATCAGTCATTATCGAGGAAACATAACGACTGGTTAAATTTCCTAAAGAAGGTGTTAAGTCCACTCCAATTGGCTTTCTCGTATTGCCAAACGGTTCTTTTAGGAATGTTTGCTGTAACTGTGTGGTCGGTGTACGAGAAATTAGCTAATATGACACAATGGTCCGACGAGCCTTGAGGGGAGAGCACATCAACGGAGTACTTATCGGCGGTATGACTATCAACGCTTGGTATTCGCGTGGGCTCATTAATAAGCTGCTCATTTCCGCAGCGAAGATCTCAACACACGTCCTTCGGGTTTTGTCTGTCCAGAAGGTCGAAGCCACCCAGAATTGTGTATATTGAAATCGCCCGTAATGACAATTTCAGTATGACGATACAGGGATACAATTCTTTGAATAGAGTCAGACAGCGCATCAAACTCGTTAAATATCGAATTGCTGTCTAGTTTGGGGCTTCTATAAATAAAGAAGTAGTGGATACTTTGCTTACGGATATGCAATTTTAACCACATAAAATTGAATTCCGGGTTGGAACAGGGACTACATTCTGGTGGAATTTGGTAAGCTAAATCACTACGCACGTAAGTGGCGAGACCGCGATGAGAGATGAATAATCGCACTGGTTCGTAGCCAGGTAGCTTCAGATCAGTGTGATCTGAGAGGTGTGGGCGGGGATCTACCTGTGTTTCACTAAGTGCGAAAACAGTTGGCTTGAATTTACAGACGTGGACGTACACAGAAAAGAGATTACTCTTTAGCCCGAGTATTTTCGCAATTTCCACTCTAAATTCCCGAATCATTATAGGAAAATAAAAACAAACACAAAAAACACAAACACCGACGATGCTAAGCAAGGTTGCGAAGTGAAAATTCTGGCGTTTGTTTACCGAGTCCAATTGTTGTGGGTGTTATGCCCTCCCAACAATAGAAAACAGTGCCAGGAGCTGGAGTGGTGGGATACCCGCACTGTGTAATATTTTTGTCCGGTCTTCTCTGCACTACTTGTTTTCTTTTTTTGTTGGAATACTGGGAGGTCGGAAATCACGGGTGCACTGGTTGGCATGTGTACTCGGTGGTGGTCGACACGGCACTCAGTCAAAACTGAAGGCCTTTCAAGACTTTTTTTCAGCTTTGTATACAGAAAATATTCCAAATTTCGATAGTAATTTCAGCAAAGACGGTTCAACAATTTTGCTCTTCTGAATGCAGCACGCCAATTTTCTCGTTCTTAGCATCTAACCCCTTATATAACCCTAGTACCAAATCTTTTACAAGCCCTCAGCATATCCAAATTCATAGATCCTACCTTAAAAAGAAGAAATCAGGATTTGATTTGATTCATCATTGCATTAATAATGGCTATTTTTCCACATCCTGGGAAATCTCAAAAATCTTACCTATTGCACAAAACAGCAGTGGCCTTATGAATAGCCGCGACTTTGCCTTGGGAGATGCTACAGTGTATGAATAGACTGAAAGATTACTAAATGCACTAGTTCTCAGAAAAAAGTCTTGCGCCAACTCTCATTCGGCCGTCTTTAAACTGTCTGTGAAAATGAAGGTAAACTTACTGAGAATGACGTTGTGCCTATTCATTCGTTCCTGGAATTAGGATTGCGTGATGCTGCAATGCAACATGAATAGATTAGTATGTCCTACATTTAATTCTTTCCACTTCTGAGTTTCTATCAAGAGTTAGGGGCAATCTACATACCGAAAATATTAATGGCTGGAAAATGTCCTCCTTTCCAATGCAAATTATCCTGCGAGTTGAGTGAAAATTGGTCTAACAAATGTAATTTCGACCCATCTGAAGAACTTATTTTAGGATTGCAGCACTCTCCCACGAGTAGAAAGCACCTTTCTAGAAACCCCGAATTGTGACATTTGCCTTAGTTGGGTTGATATATTGTATCTTATTGGGGCTATTAAGGAACGTTAGATAGTGTCTGTGAGTGTTTGTCCTGAGAACATATTTTATGGAAAAAATTACTTTTCCATGGATATCATGTTACATTATATGCTCCCAGCATATTTCTAAAAAAATTATAAAACAAAACTGACCACAAACACTAGATTTGTTGATCTTTATCAATGATAACTATGACAGTTTAAATTTGGACTACACCCAAGACTGACATCATGGATGAATTGCAGCACCCTTAAGGATTCAAATTAAATGTCTACCCATATCTTAGCCCGTAATCCTTTGAACCAAAATGGTCACAATCACAACTAACAAAATCTCATCATTCCCATCGTTTTGTGCAAGGACAGAGTCCATAAGTTGTTGTATGAAAATTTTACTACACAACCACTAAGAATGTGTGTAGATCTAACCTAAATTATCTTTTATTGGGTTATGTAAAAATCTCTTCTTCATGTACCCAGAAAAGGTATTAATTTTCATTCCTAGAAGGAAAATAGCAGAGGCAAGACAATATCTATATACAGTTTAGAAAAGGATATAAAGAAACTACAATGATGCTGCTAGGCATCTATCTGGTCAACTTACTTAGAAAGAAAAGATAAACTCTTGAATTTATGAATGCAACGTCTGTAATCAGAATTAGGCATCTTCCCTACACACACATGTACAAGTACATATGTACACCGAAAAATCTGAAGATTCTTCTATTTTCATACCACCCTCATACCACCCTTATACTCGTATGTAGCTCACTAATGCCACTAAGTGTTTCATTTTGAGTTCATACAATATATGAATGTATGTTGATTTGAATCTATGTTTTTGACAGAAAAAAGATCGGGGAGTGGGGGGGGGGGAGTATTTTTTATTCGCCACCAAGAACACAAAAAGAAACTCAAAAACGAAAGCAAAAAAAAATAAACGATTCCTTTGAGTTGGTAAGTCTGGCGAACATGCAACATTTTAACCTCCAGACTTGGAATAAATTGCGAACAGAAATCTTGACAAATGTCCTTTTTATGTTTTCATGTTTTTGTATATTGCAGCTCTAGAGCTGCACTAAAACAATTTTCATTTGTGGGTCTGCTCGAGTGCAATAGAACAATAATAGCGCGATGGTGGTTAAAGATAGGAAACTTTTCTCTCAAGAATTCGTCGCTCAAAACTTATAGTTTCTTCTAAAGTTCGTCTTTTTTTTTTATTATTATTTTTTTGCGCTGCGCTATCCTCTTTGTCTTGAATTTAATATTAAAATAGTTTTTGTTTTCTCATTTTTTTTTCATTTTTTTCAATTGCAGACTCAACCTGAAAAACTGAAAAACGAAGAAAGTGCGCGCGAAGCAGTACGGTGAAACGGAAATTCTGCTGAATGAACTTCTTTCGAAGAAGACCAAGGATACCGACAGTTAGTAAGCGCTGCTTTTTGTGCCGTCTAGAAACTATTTGTACGACTACTGAAACGACAACCCCTCGAAACGTTCAAGTTGACGACGACGAAGAAAAAAAATGTAAAAGTTACGTGCCATTCCAATTTACAGTAAAATTTGAGTATAGTTATGGTGACGGATATACGCAGGATATTTTGTGAGAGCTTTCTCATTTTTGTGATATCCCTAAACGGTAAGTGAATAAAATTTAATCGAGACACTCGTACATACATTTATGTTCATTTTCTAAGCCATAGCGTATAAAAATGACACACATACTCGTAAGAATACGAGTACACTTTTGTTTTACGACTACGATTATGAAGAGTATAGTGGAAGGGTGGGACTAATATAGGGAGTGCAGGAATATTCGTATTGTATTGTATAAAGTGGTGCGAAGGAAAAAAGTCAATAAAATCGAATTTGCGACAATTTCCACTTCGATTCGATATGGTGGTATACGTATTGCAAATAACATCCACTGGGGGGTGTGACGAAATTGAGGGTCGTCGGAAAGTAATAACTATTGTCGGGAAACGAGAACGGGGAGAAACAGAAAGCTATTTGAAGTTTTCAAAACATACACGATATTCGCATACAGAGAAACAAATATCCGTATGTTCAGCGATTGGATATGCCTTTGGGGAGAAATGGTTGTTTGTTTTTTTATTTGATGCGGGGCAATTGCTACAACGATAGTATTTCCAACAAATTGTATCTAAAGAATGGAAACAATCGCAAAACGAAAAAAAAAACAATCAGTTTGACAGCACTGGAATACATACAATGACATAACTAGTGTATCAACTAGGCTTCAGGGCAGCACCTAGTATTTACAATGCAATTTGAGACCACGAACGGAAATGTGTGGTTAAAGTATTCAGTTTGTGTAAATTTCCTTTTTTTTTAGTTTTTAAATACATTTTAAAAATACGTGATACTTTACACAGTTTTTCAAGCAGAATATTAATTGCTTTTTTAACTAAGAAAAATACTATTTTGGGTGTGATTTTAATTAAGATAAATTTTGTATTTAAACAAGCTCTGATACTATATTTATTCGAAACATTTCACAGATCTGGTAGATAATTTTAAATTTGGTACACGTGTTTTAGCAGATGGCGATATGTAAAAATTTTAATATTTTTCATTTAAATAAACTTCAATGAATTATCTTCAATTTGACTTATAAATTCTGTCAAAATACAACCGGAACTGCGTCATTCAAACAGCACGCGTTAAATATTTCCTATATTGGTACAACTGTCATCGATTTTGACGCTGAGTTTGGGCGCCATCTGTCAACTAGTTTGTTGTCAGTAGCCAAAGGCATTAGTTAACCTCAAGTGCTAGCGACGATTTTTAATAAGGAAAAAACAAGCACTTTGTTTGAAATTGTTTTTTGGGAACAGAATTTCTTGTTCAGACATATTGAAAAAAGCCTATGGGGACTCCGTAATATCGAGAGCATGATCATTTGAGTGATGCAGAGCAGAGCGTTCAAAGAAGGCCGTAAAATTTTTGAAAACTCTCACCCGAGACGGTCTGCAACGCTTATCCTCGCTGTCCTTTTTCGACATTCGCGGTGCTGTTCACTCAAACAGTGAATAAAGAATGCTATTTAAGCATTATGAAGCATTTGAGGGAGAATATTCTCCGAAAAGACCGGAGTTGAGGCAGAATAACTCTTGGATTTTGCAGCACGATAATGTACCATCTCATAATCCCATCCTTGTGAGCGACATTTTGGCCAGAAACGCTATCAATATGATCGAGTAATCCCCATATTCTCCAGATATGGCATCCTGTGACTTTTCCCCATTTTTAAAACTCAAATTACCAGTTCGTGGCACCCGTTTTTAGTCGATTCAAGACGAAAAGAATATTCGCTGAGAAGATTGAAGGCGATCCCAGAATATTTCTATAAAAAATGTATGGACGACTGTATTTTTCGTTGGAAAAAATGTACCACTTCAAATGGAGCCTGAAGGACTGGAACAGCACCGTGGTGAAGGCTACTCTGTGAAATTGTAGCATTGATGCGGTTTCTCCAGATTAATCTCCATCAGTCCAAAAAGGCCTTAGCCGCATTTATTCTGCGTCTTTCAAAAACACAGAAGACATCATACTAATCCAGGAACCATGCATCGTAGAACTATGCCAACCCCAACGTAATCATTTCCGGCCTGGAGTCTGTCAACCACTCCTACTGGCTGGCCTCGGCATATTTTGGCCACGATCATGTGGGCTCTCTCCCTAGTGATAACCCGGAAAGGGTGTTACTGGAAGCTGGAAGGCTAAAATTGGGCTCATCATCGGGTGTGAAGATAACGCTCATCACACGGGGGGCAACACCAACATCAATGATAGAGGTGGGTCACTTTTATAACAAGAAACCGAGAGGAAGTACTAAATATCACCCTTGAGTCCGATAACGTCACTCAAGTGCTAACGAACTGGATGGTATCGCCTGAATACTCAGATACATCCAATTCGGCCTGAGTGATGTTCCTCCCAGCCACCCAGCACTGTGGAACTATCGGAAAACTGATTGGCCAAAATATAGAGGAATACCGTCAGAAACACTATCCTCTGAACACTCAAGTCCACCGCGTGAAACCAACGAGTTTGATATCAAACTCAAGGAATTCACCTGGTTCTCAATCAGGCTGTGGCTGCTTCCTGCCCTCGTATTCAGCCTAGTAGCAAGAAAAAGCCACACTGGTGGACATCAGCACTGTGACCGCTTAGAAACTGTTACGAAACACATTGGGTGCAATGAACACCTTACCCAGCAACATAAACAAACAATAGTTAGCATAGCTGGGGAGAACGATCGCTACCTTGCTAACTCAACGTAGCATTATGCATGTTCGGTTATTATTTTATTGTTTAAGTAGTTTTGTTTAGGTAAGCATTTATTTGTAATTAACTATAAGTATAAAAGAGGCATTCGGCCCAACAATAAATGTCATTCTTTTATTGATTGATCAAACGGAAGCTTGATTATTTCACATCAACTCAACCAGTGAACAAGTTCAAATGCTTGGCTCGCTATTCATCCAGGATAACAAGTTTATGTGCTTGATATCCAATATCATTCAACAGAAACATTTGCAGAAAACTTTTCAACCTAGCAAAAAGCTCAAGAGAAGTGACTAGTACAAAGAATCCCTCAAAATAAAAAAGAATTGGGGAAGGAAAAGCGACAATCCTGGAGATCATTCTGTGACAAGATTACAAAAACCTCTGAGGCATCCCGGCCTGATTACAAGAGACGAACTGCTTTGGGCACTGCATAGCTTCAAACCAAACAAGTCTGCTGGTCCGGACGACATAATACCTGTCGAGCTACAAAGAAGCTCTGTAGAACTAATCCACATTCCACTGCCATGGAGAGAAGGCAATGTAGTTTTCATTCCCAAAGCCGGAAAATGCTCCCATGTTATCCTAAAGGACCTCAGACCTGGAAGTCTATTATATTTTCTTCTAAAAACTCTGAACCACTGATTGATAGCCATATACGAGCTAAAATTGATCCAAGACTTTTGTAACATGCCTACTGTAAAGGAAAAGCCGTGGAAACGACTCGGCATTCACTGATAAGCCACATCGAACGATCCCTACCATATAGAGAATGCAATGGGACATAGAGGGTGCTTTTAACAACGTCAACACATCCGCAATCACGACTGCGCTGTCAACGCTACAGGTAGACGACTCATTTGGGAGTTGATCAGGTTCACTTGACACCCCTTGATATCTTCAGCAGGCAAGTAGCTACGACTGCAGCTATTCGCCTTAAAGCGACTACAGAGGCGACAAATAATTTATTTGGCTACTCTAATATACTTAATATACTAGGAATCCTCACGAAGAACATCGATTACACTACACCCGAACTTTGGTTTGACAAAAACTTTCATTTAGGTTCCCCTCTAGATCCTTCTGGGAGGAAGATGCTTTCATGGAGGATAAGTCAATCCACTTTTACACAGATGGATCTAAAACTGATAGCGGGGTTGGTGTCGGGGTTTTCTTAGAAAAGTTAATCTAAGCCTCTCCTTCCGTCTTCTGAATCACTGTAGCGTGTTCCAGGCGGAAATTTTGGCGATTAAAGAAGAAAAACGGGATATCTGCAAAGGATATCCACATCTTTTCGGATAGTCAGGCCGGTATCAAGTCCCTGAACTGAGCCGCCCTTGAATGCCGATCATCTCTTACGGAGATGGCAGAACAGTACCGGGCTCACCTATGTTGGGTGCCTACATTCCGCGGAATTGTAAGGCTGACGATCTCGCCAAAATTGGAACCATTCTACCTATTCTATCGGTAAAGGGTATAATCGGTATACCAATCGCTACGTGCAAATTAAGAAAGAACAAACCTTAGGTAGACTTTTGGATCAACCTGTCTAGCGACCAAACAGATTTGACCAACGCAGGATTTGAATCACTCTAAGAGTTCGATCCTTCTAAATAGGAAACATCTCAGCGCCATCATAGATGGTATCACTGGACATTGCCATATGGGTAAGCATGCAAGGAGGCTTGGCTCTTTTACAAATGATTTCTATATGAGCTGCAAGGACGAGGAGGAGTAAGAGACAATCCTCCACCTACTCTGTACGTGCCCAACTCTCTCCCAAAGAAGAAAATTTCACTTAGGATTTTTCTTCTACAACAACTTAAGTGATCTAAAGAATATAGACGTTAAAAGTCTCCTAGGCTTCATCATAAACTCAAATTAGCTCCAAGTGTGGGAGGATCATAAGTGGGTTGATCTTTCCAACAGCCACCTTAACCTAATCTAACCTAATGGAGCCAATTTCAAAGAGACAAAATAAATGTTGATGATTAATTGATTTATTGTATGTTGTTTTTATTGACTCAGTCCCGGTTATATTTTGACAGAATCCATATATCGTATTGTATCTGAAAAGGTTCAATTCAATAATAGTAGTGGAGATGTTAATTCTTCATCTTAAGTAATTATTTAGGTGGCCCGAGGTGAACCTAGGAATTAATCAACAAACCACTCTAACTAGCACGATCTCTCATCAGCTGTCTCGTCCATTTCACTTGCGTACGTCAGCTCTACTGCGCCGTCCCTCGATTCGAAGTTGAGCCTCCTTTTCTTTTCCCCCACAATACAAACCGCCTCGAAAATCATCCGCAAGATCAAGTGATTCTTTATCCGCTTTCGACAAAGTCCAAGCCTTTGCGCCATAAAACAGGATCGGCCAGTTAGGAGTCTTCTATAAAGCAGTTAGGTATTGCTTGAGAGGGCTCAGTTACTCATATGACTCCTGAGTTCAAAGAAAAAATAGATTGCAAGGAGTAACGCTGCATCTCAAATCAGCGCTGATATCGTCGCTGTTTGTTACTGCGGAGTCAAGGTATGTTAGACGAACTACTTCGAAGCTATAACTGCCAATTGTAACGCTGTGGCAGATCCATCGGTGCTGTGCATCATTTTATGATGGGAGCAAGTACTTTGTTTTGCCAATCACATTGTGGCCACTTTCACCCTAATACTCACAAAATCGCCGTTGTACAATACGCAGAAATAGTATTTCCATATTCTTAGCACCGACTGCGACTTTACTAATACAATAGTTGCCCATGTTCGTTTTTGCGCCCTTCTATTTTGGCTTAGTTACCCTGGGATATTCTTACAGTAACATCTTTCCACTCTTTGGATCGCGCGCATCTAGTGTTGTTTCGTTTTCTTTCCGAGAAACCTGTGTTCATCCCTTTCACGAGGAGTTCTTGTCCTTCTTATGAGCGCAGCTTAATACGCTTCGTCAAACCAGAATTTTCTCTGTGACGGCGCATTGAAACTAAGCACATCGGATTACCTTTTCTGATGGCTCGTTGACAACGTGAAAGATTCTAGGGGTCTCCTGTTATTGCAGATTTTCAACGTCGAGTTCCGCTGTAGCTGTGAATCCACATTCGTACCCTGGCTGCAACAAGGTAATGATCTGAGTCGATATTGGCTCCTCGGAGAGTTCAGGAGTCCGGAATACTGGAGGAGTAGCTTATCAATCCGGTTGACGGTTGGTTGTAAAGAGGATAGCCAAATCCCTTTATGGATGTTGGGATATGGGAACTGCATGCTGGCTATGAAAAGGACGTGGTGTTACGAAGGCTGTGTTTTCTGATGACGCATTCAAAAATTGGTTCCTCACCCAGTCTTCCGTTAAGGTTTTCTGGCACAATGTTGGCGTCATAGGCAAGCACGCAAGAAGGCCTGGCGCCTTTACAAATGATTTCTGCAGAAGCTGCATGGACTAGGGGGAGGAGGAGACAATTCTCCACCTACTCTGTACATGTCCAGCTCTCTCCCAGAGAAGAAAACTTCACTTAGGAGCTTTCTTCTACAACGACCTAAACGATCTGAAAAATGCAGACGTAAACAGTCTCCTTGGCTTCGTCAGAAGCTCAAACTGGTTCCATCAGTAAGAGGATCATAGATTCACGTGGCATCACAATTGACCATTAGGCCTAAGTGGGTTGGTATATCCAACAGCCACTCTTACCTACTTATCTACCTACTAATTAGTCGCATAGTCTAAATTTGTTGAAAGTTAATCACTTGTTAATCTCAACCGCAACGTAAAGTTAGCGGCACTAGTCAATAAAAGTTAGTGAATGCTAGTTGTGCATCTTTTGACAGTTACTTACCGAAGATTCAGTCATTTTGGAGACGCAGTTTTTGGTCATTTGAGTGAGTCGATGTGAATGTTTTTTGTGAAAATGGGGAAAAATTGAGTATCGAGCTTTTATTAAATTCTTGTTTTTGAAAGGCAATACGCCTACGTAAATCAAAAATGAGTATTTACCATAGTGAAATTTTGGGCAGCTGAATTTAAACATGGCCGTAAGAGTTTGGGAGATGATGAACGTTCGGGACGTCCAAAAACTGCAACCACTGACGATAACATTGCTAAAGGTCACCAAATGGTGTTAGACGACCGTCGAATTAAAGTGAGAGAATCAAGATTTAGGCATGAGAAAGCTGTCCGTGCGTTGGGTACCGCGTTTGCTTACGTTAGACCAAAAACGTGTTCGAATTAACATTTCCAATGCTCTGTTGGCGCAGTTTAGGCGCAATAAATCCAAGTTTTGGCGCCGATTAATTACTGTAGATGAAACTTGGATACACCATTATACGTCCGAAACAAAAATTCAGTCAAAACAGTGAACTGCAAAGGGCGAGCTGGCTCCAAAAAAAGCAAAAACTGGTTTTTCGGCTGGGAAAGTGATGGAGACTGTTTTTTGGGATAGTAAAGGCGTTATTTTAATCGATTATCTTCAAAAAGAAAAAACCATTACAGGAGAATACTACCCATCATTACTTGCCAAGCTGAAGGCAGAAATTGAGGAAAAACGGCCACATTTGCAGGAAAAGAAAATCCTGTTTCACCAAGACAACGCGCCGTCTCCCATCTCAGCGGTTGCCATAGCGAAAATCCATGGATTACGATTTGAACTGCTTGACCATCCACCTTATTCACCAGATCTAGCCCCAAGCGACTTTTTTTTGTTCCCTCATCTAAAAACTGCACTCGGAGGACAGAGATTTTCGTCAAATGAGGAGGCAATCACCTTCGTGAACAATTATTTTGCAGAGCAAAGCGCCAAGTACTATGTGGACGGGTTAGAGAGATGGAAGAAGTGTGTAGAGTTACAAGGAGACTATGTATGTAGAAAAATAAAAAATAAATTGAGAGAAAACATCTTGTAAGTTGTATCATTGTTCAGTCGGAAACTTTTCAGGCAACCCTCGTATACTACGAGTACACCCTGAATGACTCGAACGGCAACCAACTAATTTTATTATTTATAAGCATTTTAAACGATTGGCGTCTCAGTTGTGATGAAAAATTTTTATCCGCGATGGAATTCAAACGTGATAGTGTGATTGCTTTATATTTGACTGGAAAACCACAAGTAGCTCTCGTTAGAGCACCCCAGCACCTCAACGTGAATAAATCATTTGTGTCTCGAACCGAAGCTCGTTACCGTGGTACTGGCAGCATTGCAAAACGCCATGGAAGTGGTCATAAAAAAACAGCAACATCGGCAAAAATGGTTCGGAAGGTGAAGGCTCGAATTGAGCGAAATCCGCGTCGAAGTGGAAGAAAAATGGCTCGTGAGCTCAACATATCGTTGGAACGGATGCAACACATACTGAAAAATGAGCTTGGACTCAAGCCATTGAAGTTCCAAAAAGCATACGATCTTACACCGCAACAGAAAAAAGTTATAGTCGAAAGAGCGAAGGAGTTGCTACGCTTGCACGAAAGCGGTGAGTTGCCGAATTTGGTTTTTTCCGATGAGTCGCCATTTGTTATCGAGCAATATGTCAACAAACAAAATGACCGAGTTTACTTGCCAGAGAGGTAGTTCGAAAATTTACACCTTCGGATGGCCACCAGAAAGCAAGCAGCACCGATGGTGATGGTTTGGGCCGCCATAACCGCCGATGGTCGCTCTCCGCTCGTGTTTTTGAACCTTGGCGTCAAAATTAATGCGATCGTATATCGTGAAACTATCTTAGAGGCAGTATTGAAGCCGTGGGCAAACAATCATTTCGGTCGGCGACCGTGGACATTTCAGCAAGACTCGACACAATCTCACAAAGCGCGCGTCAACCAAGATTGGTTAAAAAACAATGTTCCTCACTTCATTTCTTCGACACAATGGATTGCAAATTCTCCGGATGCAAATCCGTTGGATTTCTCTGTCTGTTGTATTTTGAAGGCGTAGGTTGGCACTAAAAAATACGAAAGTTTGGACCACCTCAAATAAGCACTTCGCCGCGAATGGGCCAAAATACCGCAGAGCCACTTGCGTGCATCGTGCGATGCTTTCTTCGGCCGTCTCAAGGCCATTATTCGCGCCAAAGTGGACATATTGAAAATTGATGTATTTTCCAACATTTTTTGCTTTGGCACAATAAAATTTATCAAAAAATAAAAAAATTATAGCATTTTAAAAAGTTGGAGTTCGAGTAAGTCACCCTGTATATGTATAATTGTTCTGTTTTCAGAATTTATTTTGATTAAGTTCTTGAACTCAATAATTTGTATAATTGTCTTTGTGCTAATTGAAAAATGAATTCGAAATAAATAAAAAAAAAATCTTCCCTTAAAGTTTTCCACACATTATCCAGAATAGCTAAATAATTTTTTCTTTCATCTGAAATTTTTATTACAATATATAGGCGGAGCCCCCTACTCACGAATAGCTAGTAATGGTTTTTTTCTGTCAAATGCCTTTATGTGTTGGCTTAATTCATTAATGAAATTGTTTGCGTTAAGTCCAAGAGGTCGGTATATTGAAAATATGGTGGCTTCCAGTCCTCTCCTATTAATATTCAATGTAATACATTCGTAAAATATGTAAGTCTCTTCAGTTCTTACTTACTCGATATTGTCATTTAAGTATACCATAATGCCAACTCATTCCCTTTATATTCTAATAAATGGTTTAGGACGAAATCCACTAATAGGATTAGTACTTATTTTCATCCTTTTCAACATTTATATCAGACAATAAAATAATATTGAAATTAAGCAAAATGTTATTAACATTTAACATACAATTATTCCATTAACGTTGTTTATATCATATAGCCATTGGCGGCGACGTTTATTGTTATTGTAAAGAACCCCCTTCATTCTGACACAACAGAAGCGCAGTGCAAGTTTCGATTCTTTACTGAAGATTATTTTACGATATGTGGTGAGGTATACATTTTCCCAACATAATGACTTTTCGACTGTGGATTTCAGCAGCTCATCGTCTAGCTCTTCAGGCCTACCCGAACGAGGTTCATCCTCTAGGTTAAAATTGCCATTTCTAAACTTTGCAAACCAACGTCGACACTTGGGCTGACTGAGAACACCCTCTCCATAGCCATTTTGAATTTTTCTTATGGCTTCGCTTCCATTCTGATTTTTCCGGAATAAAAAACAATAAAATACTCGTACATCCATTTGAATATTCAGTTAAAAATAGTTACAATGATGTTGATACAACCAAATTTGGAGACCGGATGAGCAATATATTCTAAATACAAATTTCAGTAATGGTTCCAGCATTAAATTGGTTTTGTCCATTTTATGGCAATTGGAAAATAACCCCTGAAAAAAACGCGCAAAACTTATTTTACTATACAACCTGATATAGTTATTTTTAAAATTTCATTTTCTTCTTTATTCTTTTTTCTCATCGTGTAGTGAGTGTACATGACGTATGAAAGTTTAGTTAAGCAATTTTTCTATATCAAAAGTGTATTCATTTCCATCACTGTCTCTCCACCCTTCTTTCTCCCGAGGATTTTGTTGTTCCTCAGCCAAACATAACTATTGTGCATAAAGGGTGTCCCATTAACACCGCCTATTTTGAACCTTGTGCCATTTTTTTTTTGTGTCGGTCGTACAGCAATGTTGTTTGACAGCTGCCATGTATAAACATTTAGGTTTAGTCACGGAGAATGACATGAACGTACAAAGCATAGAAATTGTAAAAATCCACAATGGTGAAATTTAGCGACACTATTACACTCTTGACCTCCGTGACTTTTACATTCATTAGCAAAATAAAAACATCAAGACTTGTCAAATCAAAACTGTTTTTATTTTAAATTTCAAAATAGGCCATCTGGATCAGCCCTTATTTCCAGTTAATAGTTTTCGCTTTTGATTTGGTAAACCAGAGAAGCTTCTCGTATTGAGCAATTAATTGGTTGTTCAGGAATTGTATGCTATATTTGTTGTTTTGCATACACACAACTTTCCTATTTGTTTACGTTTTTGCGATTTCTTCATATCTTAATTTTCTTTTTATTTGCGTTTTTTCTATCACTGATAATATGTTTGCGTCTGAAACAGACTATCATATTCATTTGACTGCGTCGACGACATCAAATGCGTTGTCGCTTGCTTTAATCCCAATGTTTTCCTCTATAATTGTTTTTCTTCCAGCGTGTTGATTTTTATTTATAAATGATTAGTTTATGAATCTGTAAGTTAATTTTTCTTTTTTCTTTTCGTATTGTTTGTGTTTTTATCCATTGTTCATATTAGTTGTGTGTTTTTTTCAAGAACTTTGTTCATCTCATTGTATTTATTGCTTGTGAATTCCACTGTTTTCGCATATTCTTTCCGCCTTTCTTTTATTTCCATGATTTCCCTGTGTTTTTCTTGTTGGAATTCATTGTCAGCTGATTTGAACCATTGCCGGAGGATTTTTGCGGACTCCGCCGATCTGCATCACTTTGCTTTTGGGGTCTCTTCTTGTGGTGCAGGGAGTATGCAGTGGATTCCCATGTTTTCTTTGCTGTTACTGGCAATTTTTCCCATATATTGTAGAAGACAGAAGTACATTTATGGTGGTAACAGTCTTTGCACTTCGTGCAGCTAATGTACCCACCCTCGGCGCCTACCCGCCGCGTCGAGTCGTGGCACCGAGAACAGTGTGCCACTATAATAATGAAAGTATTTTTACAATAGGTTAGGTTAGGTTGAACAGAGGTATGATGAATATGCCATTATACAGACACCAGGCACCAAAACGGGCCCATCGCGACCCTGTGGAACCAGTTGAAGTTGTCTTCAAATGGCAAAAACCTAAACAATCTCCCTGGTGAAACACGCAATTTCCCTGTAAAAGCCAAAAAGGCTTTTGAAGTTTGTGCCAACTATTTTCTCTAGGTTTTCGTAACGGTATTTCCCTAAAAATGTTCTTCGACTACGCGATATTGCCTCGCATTCACACAGTACGTTTGTTATGTCTTGCAGATCATCGCAGAATCTGCAAATATCCGTATTTGACAATTTGAGCCTCTTCGCGTGTTTCCGCAGTAGATAGTGTCCTGTCAGGATTCCTATTACTGTCCAAGGATTATGCGTGTTTAATTTTATTAACTTCCTAGATCTTTTGCCGTCAAAGGGCTGTCAAAGAGCCTTGAATACCCTGTGTCCTTGACCACCTTAGTTTGGCATTGTTTGTTATTTTTTTTCTCGATAGTGCCCCTCGCTATGTAAAGGGGTGGTTTGATGTTGGCAACCTCGCTATTGTCGAGTAGCCCTCCATTTCTTGCAGGCTCATCCGTTTCTTCATTTCCTTAATAATGCAGGGTCCTGACACCCAGCACAGTATTACCCGCCCCTGACTGTATCAGAGTTGACGGTGGTTGATTTCATTGCCTTAAGTGCGGCCTGGCTATCGATGTAGATAGCGATATCTCTTTCTGATACCGATCTCTTCTACACTAGCTAAGCCGTCCTGAGGACAGCTAGAACCTCTGATTGGAAGATACTGCCTGTGTCCGGTTATCTTATATGTAGACACTCTTAGTTCTGAGTCTTCCGAGAACATACCAGAACCTATTCCTTCCTCTGTTGTGAAAATTGCGATTTCATTTAACCTGATTATTGCATTTTTTTCCCAGTCCTCCCTCTACGGATATGTTATATCATACGGGATGTCGAAGTTGACCAAAGAAGGAATTTCAAGGAATCGAATAGCTCCGCTAGGACCGTGCCATGTACAAAACTACTCCTCTTGAAGCAACCCAGATTAGTAAGTCGTGTCGCACTATTGGTGTTAGGTGCACAAAGGTGTAATGGCTATGGAAGCCGTTCTTTGAACAGCCGGGAATTTTTCGTAAACCGTTTTCTTGTTTGTTGCTTTCCACTAGGCCATATGTAAGTATGGGTGTTACCACCACCATATACAGTCAGCACACCGTAGCAGGATTTAAGCCCCAAATTTCTCCTACTGTTCTTTTGCAGACAAAGAGAGAATTGTATGCCAGTTTTTGTCTAGAATCAGACCCAGATACTTCGCGCTGTCCGAAAGGGACAATTCCACTCCTTTGAGTTTTTGGAGTTTGAATTGCGGTATCTTGTACTTTCTGGTAAAATGTACAAGATACCCGTTTTGAAAGGGTTGGCATTGAGACCACAGCTCTTTGCCCAGGGCAACCTCCAGAATGTCGCTTAAAATATTTAAGAATTTTCCGTGCACTGTTATGTTCACGTCATCTGAGTATGCCGTGGCATTTAAAGCCATTGTGCTAAGCTCTTTCAAGATGTCATTGATAAACAGCACCCGCAGGAGTGGCTATATGACTCCCCCCTAAGGGGTTCCCTTGATTATAGACATTCTAACCGAGCTTTGCCCAATGCAACAGTTTTTTTCCTGCTTGCAAACATGTTGCAAGCCCAGTTTGTAATGGCCTGTTCAATATTTGCGCCTACCAGAGCATTTTTAATGGCACATTATTAAAGGATCATTCAATATCGAGGAAGGCCGCTATCGCTAACTCACCGAAGTGTAGACTCTTCTCTATTTTCCCCCACCATCAGGGGGGTTTCAACAGATTTTTCTTTCATATATGCATGCTGTGACTCAGTCAAAAAGCCATTGCTGCATGTGAGCTTCCAGGGTTTTATACATAAATGATGATGGGCTTTATACATAAATGATGATGGGCTTATTGGTCTGAAATCTTTTGCTGTTATATGCCCCCGTTTGCCAGCTCTAGGTATAAAAACCATCTTAACTTCCCTCCAAGCTATTGGCATGTACCTATTTTTAGACTGTGTCTAAGAGGTTCAATAATTTTTTTGGATTGCTACCCCCGGTGCTTTCTGTAGCATACTCGGTAGAATACCATCCGGACCAGGAGATTTTCAGGGCTTAAAGGACTGAATTGCCCACAGTAATTTTTTTCCTATTAATAGGAGCACCTATTTCCTCTTCGGAGAGAGAGATGTTCTCTATGTGCCGTAGTTGCTAGGGTCGTCTGATGCAGTGGATCTCGGAAAATGGGTTTTCATCAGAGTTGGAAGAACCTATTGGCTACTTTCGGCCCAGGTTCCACAGTTTTTCCTGAGGTAGCTAGGAACGCTCGTTTCCTTTGAAAGCATACTGCGTAACCTCGAAACCTCGTCTGTTACCGCTATGGATTCGTAGTGCTTCTGCCATGAAGACCTTTTTGACTTTCTAACTTACATTCGTAGTACTCATTCCATGTACTGTCGCCTCTGAAAAGCTTCGCCCTAGGCCCTAGCCTCTTTCCTTTTTAAACCTATTTCCCTATTCTACCATTTTGCTTGAGTCCTTTTAGATGTTCTGTTAGCCGGGCAAGCTTTCTTTACCAAAAAAATGAAAAGAAAAAGTGATTAAAATGTGTAATCGAAGAGCTTTTTGCAGATATGCATCTGATCCTAATCAAAATATTTTTACAACCAAAGGTGATTCAAACTAGAGTGGTCTGTAGATTAGTAATAGTGTCTGCGAACACGCCGCGCCGCAGATATCGCAGAAGTAATGCTGATACGTAGGATGGATATGAAGTATCCAGGAGATTTATAAATTTACACATCAGAGCTTTGCGTATACTATACATTTACAGTGGTGGAAAAATAATAGGTGAGAGTGAACCATCCGCATGTAATGTCGTTTACACCAAAAGATGCATAAAGTGAATTTAATATATGGTTTATCCCCTTTAAATCAGCTGATTGGTTTTCAAAAGTTTTCATTATTAAGCCCGAACGAGTCAAGATCGCATGAGCCATTGATTTGCAGTGTGGGAAAAAATTGCTGTTTTACGAATTTTTAATCAATAATAACTTCTTAAAAACAAACGAATTTTTACAGTAAGTTGTTTTTACGTATAAATTGTTAAGATATTTTCGAAATACTAGACCGTGGTATGCACTGTACCGATGAAGAGGGACGTTTTGTCCAGAACCTCCGCTCTAATCGAAAAGCATATAAATTTATTGCGGAAACATTATCCTGCTCAGAGTATATAATAATGAATGCAGTAAAATAAAAAAGTCTAATAAATTAGAGGAAAATAGACAAAAACGTCTCATACTCTAGATGAACAAACAGTGCGAATGGCTAAAAACGGCCCCTTCGTTACTTTTTCAGAAACTAATAAGACTATAAATCTAACTGTGACGATAAGTACTATTAGAAACAGATTATTAACAGCTAACCTGCATTCTCGATTCGCTGGGAAGATGCGATTTGTGTCAGAAAAAATCTGAAAAAAAAGCATTCGCAGAAGACCAGCCAAACGAATTTAACGAAAGGGACATAAAGAGCTTCAAAAGTATTCTCTGAAGTGACATCCTATGTAAGAGGACCTCCTAGTAACGAATTCAACCACAAATACACAAAAAAAAACATTAAGCACGGTGGATGAAGTAAAGGGTGTTTTTTTTTTAGAGGAGTACTTTTTAAACTGACAACACTGTTGCTACAGATTGTCAATTTGACAGTTGAAAGTTGGTTAGTACATTTTGCCATTTTGCGATGATTAGATTGCCGCCAGAACAACTCGTGCAAATTGTGCAAACTTATTTTGAAAACCATGGTTCGGTTCACCAAACCTATCGTGCGCTACGTCCATTTTACGGTCGACATAATCGTCCATCTGCGCAAGTTTTTGGAACACGAGACGACAAACAGTGCGAACAGAAGAAGTTATTACCCTTGTGGAGCGCAGTGTTGAGAAAAATCCGAATGAGTTGATTCGCCATCGTGTACAGCAATTGCAGCTATGCCAATTTTTGTGGAAGATTTTACGAAAAGATCTTGGCTTAAAAGCTTATAAGATACAGATTGTGCAAGAGTTGAAACCACGTGACCATTATACGCGTCGTAAGTTCGGTGAATGGACCGAAAACATGATTCAGCTTGGTCCTCATTTCAACGCAAAATTTTGTTCTCCGATAGGGCCCATTTTTGGATAAATGGATATGTAAACAATCCAAATTGCCGAATTTGGAGTGGAGAGAACTCAGAAGTCTTTATAACCATTAAATCTCACTGTTTGGTGTACTTTATGGGCTAGTGGAATCATCGGCCCATATTTTTTTAAGGACGATGCCGGCCTGAATATTACCGGCAATGGAGGGCGCTATAGAAACTTGATTTCTCACGTGACACAGCTTTGGTTTCCACAAGATGGCGCAACATGCCACACGGCGCACGACACCATGAATTTATTGCGGGAAACATTGGCTGAGCGCATAATTTCGCGTAATGGACCTGTGAACTGGCCTCCACGATCCTGTGATCTCACACCTTTAGATTATTTTCTTTGGGGGTATGTAAAGTCACTAGTCTATGCCGATAAACCGGAGACGTTGGATGATTTGGAAGTCAACATTCGCCGTGTTATTGCTGATATACGGCCCCAGTTGCTCCATAAAGTTTTCCAAAATTGGACTTCACCATTGCGCTTCATTCGAGATAGCCGTGGCACGCATATGCCCGATATCATATTTAAGCACTAATGGCATAAAATTATCTATTAAACAGAGCTAATGTCATAGACATTAACATTCGCTTCAAATATTTTTCCCATATTGAATTTGTATACCTCTAAAAAAAAAAAACCTTTATAATGATACTCGTATGTGGCTGTTTTTCCTACCGATTTCTTTGTTTTATTTTTCCAAGCCAAAAGTTGTTGCGCAATCATGTCACATCATGCTACATGACTACTTTTCAAAAATTTTAAAATATAATAGGTAAAATTGTCAATAGACACACACAAACCGGTGCGCTAGAAACCAAAGCCATGTTAACAATCTCAAAACACTCAAGTATAGTGCCGACTAGCCATCATATCCCTAGTAGCGTGCCCAGGTACGAATACACACTGAGCTTTTCAAATCTTGAACGGCGAGACCTCACATAGGTGAGTGGCCGGCATTCACCCGGTTAAAGAGATCGCAACTCAGAAAACATATTTAGAAAAAAGGTCAGACTGCCTTATGCCGAAGATGAAATACCGTTGATTTGCGAGTTCCAGAAATTAGCGAAAAAGGTTTCAGTTTTCGATTGTCCAGCTCAGTCGCCCGATCTAAGTCCGATCGAGAGCTTATGGTCTGAAGTCAATAAAGAGTTGGCTCTGGAATAATTTTCTAATAAGAGTTGGAGTCAAGGAAGATTGGGAACGAATATCAGTGGAAAAATGCCAAAATCCTGTGGAATTGTAAAGAGTTTAGTCATCCACGAAGGCATCCATGATGCAGGAGTGGACGGCTGTGGCACGCACGCGATTGTTCGGTTCTAGTTTGTCGAAATGGGTTGGGTCGTGTCACTACCCTGTATATTGCAACTCATCTTACCCTTTTGTCTCGTGTCAATATATCAAAAAAAAGAAAAAAACAGGGAAAGATATGAAGGAAGCTACGTTACTATACGTACGGACATAAAAGACAGGAAGAGGGAAAGATAATTGAAAAAAAGGGAAAAGGAAACAGGTAGATTGCATCTGTGCATTCCTAAAACCCAAAACTTAAATACCAAATTAAAACTAAGCCTAGAGCGAACTAAATCGTATTAGTCCTGTGACAGAAAAATTGTCCCAGGATCACACAGCGATGACATCTCGTCACAACCTGAAATAAAACAGGCATTGTTCACTAAGGATGGCCAACTCACCCTCATCGCACCTAAATGTGACCAAATGCTACCATTCTGGACAAAGCTGCGAACGGTAGCCCCTAAAACGAAGTTCTTCCCAGCCACCACCTGTAAAAGTAAAAAAAAATCAGTGGAGGTCAGTCAGGTCAATTCCCATCATGTCGTCACTGTTGCGGCTGGTAGCAGTCGGCCCCATCGAAGTATGGTCGTCCATCAATTGCATTAAACTTTAAGCCATCATCATAACAAAAAAAAAACTATTACATGTCACCACAAAATTCATAATAGATTTACTAAAAAAAAAAATAAAAAATTCACAAATGAAACTGAATGGAGAGTTGGTTTTTAATTTTATTTTACTTAAACTACCATTTAGCATTTAACATGTTATGTATAAGGCTACCTTAATGCTAGCCGCCAAAGTTTAGTATAACCTAGGACGTACCGGTTACGAACTGATCCGGATTGTTATCTCTGGCGCCAGCACTTCGATGAATCCTTCAAATTTAAATTGATGAAAAAGATGTGTTTTTTGTTTTCGCGCATAAAACGTAAAATAAAATTCAATAAAAAAGCGCACTGTTTTCCTTACACCCTAGCCGTACTTTAAACAATAAAAGTGAAAAAACCAAAATCTAGATCTTAATCTATATTGGATATGCATACATATACTCGTAAGTACATATGTATAGGGTCAGCCAAAAATGTTTTTTTTTTCGAAAATGCTATAAAAAAAACCTACTGAATATTTTCTCAAATTTCTTTTTTTATTTGAAAGTACAATCCTTCCGGTTTATAATGGAAAATAATTTCATTCAAATGGCTGCCTCGGCTGGCCATGCAATAGCCTACACGATCGGTCCAATTTTTAAGCACATTATCGATTGTGTGCAGCTGTATTTCACCAATGGCTTCACGAATATTATCCTTTAAAGCGTCAATTGTCTCTGGGTTGTCGGCGTAACACTTATCTCTTACGGCACCCCACAAATAATAGTCCAACGGTGTCAAATCGCAGCTCCGGGGTGGCCAAACGACATCAGCTCTGCGGCTGATAATGCGATCTTCAAAAACAGGGCGCAAAACATCGAGTGTAGCTTCGGCTGTGTGGCACGTAGCGCCGTCCTGTTGAAACCAAATGTTGCCAATATCCTCCTTTTCAATTTTTGTAAACAAAAATTCCTTCAACATGGCCCGATAACGATCGCCATTGACTGTAACGGCCATTCCTTGCTTATTTTCGAAGAAAAACGGCCCAATTATGCCTCTGGACCAAAATCCGCACCAAACAGTGACTCGTTTTGGGTGTATCGGCTTTTCAATGTATGCGTGCGGGTTTTCTGTGCCCCAAATGCGACAATTTTGCTTGTTTACATACCCGCCAAGATCAAAATGAGCTTCATCTGGAAACATGATTTTTTTGGCAAAATCGGCATCTTCTGTAAGTCGATCGCAGGCCCACTTAGCGAAGCGTTGTTCAAGCGTACGAGAGGCGTTCAAGATATTCTCGGTATCGGGGTGAAGCTGTGGTTGCATATATAAATTGACTTATTTATCAAGTAACAATATTATTTTAGTGCATTCATGTAAAATTTCATATAAATGTGATTATTAATTCGCGTTTTATCTCTAGTTAAACAGAATCATAATGGCAACTGAGGCGATGATGGTGAAAATTGAGCATCGCGCTGTAATTAAATTTCTCACTAAGCAAGGAAAAAGTCAAAAAACTGTTCATGAAGAGATGGTGGCTGTTTACCAGGGTTCCGCACCTTCATTATCAACTGTGCAAAAGTGGTCAAGTGAGTTCAAGAGAGGCAGAGAGAGCATTGAGGACGACCCCCGCTCCGGCGCCCCGGCTACTGCTTGTACGGGAGAAAAAGCATCAAAGAAGTCGAAAAACTTGTTCTTGAGGATGCCCGAATAAAGGTGAAAATGATGGCAGAGATCACCAAACTTTCAATTGGTACCATTCACACCATTCTTCATGACCATCTTAACCTTTCAAAGGTCAGTGCAAGGTGGGTGCCACGAATGCTCACAGCGCCTCAGATAAAAAGTGAGAATCGCATGCTGTAGAGAGCTTTTGGAGATGTGTAATGAGAGCGCGGACGGTGTTACTGGGGACGAAACATGGGTCCACCACTATGACCCTGAAAGCAAACAAGAGTCCATGCAGTGGCATAAAAAAGGAACAGACCCCCCGAAGAAGTTCAAAGTCACTCCGTCTGCCGGGAAGCTCATGGCCACAGTTTTTTGGGACTCAAAGGGAATCTTGCTCATTGAGTACAAAAAAAAAGGTGAAACCATCAACGCCACATCCTACGCTTCCACTTTGCATAATTTGCGGGAGGAAATTAAAAAGAAAAGACGGGGTAAACTCGCAGCGGGTGTGTTGCTTCTTCATGACAACGCTCCTGCTCACACGGCGCGAGTTTCCAAGGCTGCTGCGCGAGATTGTGGTTTCGAAGAAATCCAACACCCACCCTATAGTCCAGACCTTGCCCCTAGTGATTATTTCCTGTTTCCGGATTTGAAAAAATGTCTTCGTGGAAAAAGATTTTCGGATGATGAAGAACTCAAGTCGGTATTTTGCAGAGAAAGAGGAAATTTATTATTTTGAGGGTTTAAAAAAGATGTAACAAATGCATTGATGTTAGGGGAGATCATATTGAAAAATAAAAACAATTTAAATTGAATTCGCATTTTCCTTCATATCGATACCGAGAATATATTGAACGCCCCTCGTATATGCAACCATATTCGTTCAGCGGAAGGATAAAACTAATTACCTGTCAAATCAGGCATGAGTTAAGTGTTACCATTCACGAAATAAGCACTAGTTGAAAAAAAAAAGTTAGATGGCGGACCCTATACTATACTAATTCACAAAATTCTGCTTTCCATATACGTATAGTACTCGTATAGTACTTTTAACTTTTTTTTTTGAATTCACTCCTTTTAACACACGCGAATGGGTATTAGCAAGGAAAACTTTTCCCTCGTTATGTTTTGCCCGTGGAGAAATTCATCCGGCAATTTTTGTCTTTTCTTAAAAAAAACTCAAATTTGTTCAAAGATGTATATTATGCACATATGTACATATATGAAAGACCGTATATTAAATGTGGGAATTACTTAGCATGTCACTATTCCAGATACAAGAATCTTTCATCCTCGTACCGTGAGATTGACTATGGTCTGCTGATTCACATTCCCACCGATCAGCTGATTTGAAGTCTATAAAGTCTATTCGCTCTCTTAATGATCTTTGTTAAAACTTTCCCTTTCTGTCATATCCTTTGTTTCTTACTCTACATTCTTTCTCTCATTCTTTCTCTCACCTCCATCATCGTTCGTCATATTAGGACTATATCACGATGAGTCTTATTTTACCTTGAGATAGAATAAATAAAAAAATGACAAACAATACATACTTTGTTAGGTACGATCGTATACGTTATTTTCGGTAGGTAGGATCCTGTACGCGATAACACGGAGCCTGATTCCTCTTAACATGGAGCGGCTTGGAATATATCATGCAAATGACGCCGAGATTTTATTTATCATTATTTACGCATGAGTTTGTGAATTCGTATGCTCCTTACTCAGTCAACCCCAGTGACCCTATCTACTCCAACCGTCATTGGTGTAGCTTATTTTGATGTTGGTCAGCGTCTACGTTGAATGATGGTCATTGACCAGCGATAGTACATAGTTGTCCTTTTTTAGATACGAGGGCGGGTCAATAACTGAATGACTTTTTGAATTTCTGACCTCTTTACTGAAACAGCAACACTGCTCCTGTCAACAGGCATCTGTCAGTTGACTTCTGTCAAAATTTAAACTTGCTGCGTCAGTTAGTTTGTGTTTGACAGCTATTTTTATCAGACTACTCACTAATTTGAGGAGAAAATGGAAAAAAGTGAATTTCGTGTGCTTATTAATCATTATTTCTTGCGAAAAAAAACCATTACCGAGACCAAGGCTAAGCTTGATAAATACTATGGGGACTCTGCACCATCGATTTCAATGGTAAAAAAGTGGTTTACTGAATTTCGTTGTGGCCGTACAAGCACTGAAGATGCCGAACCTCCTGGACGCCCAGTTGAGGTCTCTACACCCGAAACAATCGAAAAAATTCACGATATGGTGTTGGCCGACCGAAGATTGAAAGTGCGAGAGATTGTGGAAGCCGTAGGGATCTCGCATGGCTCAGTGGTTTCAATTTTGAATGATCACTTGGGCATGAGAAGCTTTCCGCAAGATGGGTGCCGCGTTTGCTCACAGTCGACCACAAACGCAATCGTGTAACAACTTCATAGGAAGGTTTGGCGTTGTTTAATCGCAATATGGAGGAGTTTTTGCGCCGTTTTGTAACCGTGGACGAAACATGGATCCATCACAACACACCAGAGAACAAACAACAGTCAAAACAGGGTGAATCGGCGCCAAAGAAGGCCAAGGTGGGTTTGTCAGCCAATAAAGTTATGGCGACTGTTTTTTGGGATGCACGCGGGATAATCCACATTGACTACCTTCAAAAGGGAAGAACAATCAATGGGGAATATTATGCCAACTTATTGGACCGATTCAATGACGATTTGAAAAAAAAACGACCTCATTTGGCCAAGAAAAAAGTTCTTTTCCACCAAGACAATGCAAGGGTGCACACATGTGCAGTTGCCATGGCAAAAATCCATGAATTGGGCTATGAATTGCTCCCTCATCCACCCTATTCTCCAGATTTGGCTCCGAGCGACTACTTCTTGTTCCCAAACCTGAAGAAATGGCTTGGTGGAAAAAGATTTGACTCCAATGATGAAGTCATCTCGCAATTTTGAGGACCTCGACAAATCATTTTTTTTGGAAGAGATAAAAAAATTGGAGAAGCGTTGGACAAAGTGTATAGAGCTCAAGGGAAACTACGTTGAAAAATAAAATTATTTTTTTATCAAAAAATCTGTTTTAAGCCAAAAGTCACGGACTTATTGACCCGCCCTCGTATAAAGGGTGTTTTTTTAGAGGTATACAAATTCAATATGAACTAAAAAACTTAAAGCTAATGTAAATGTCTTGATTTAGCTTCATTTAATAGACACTTTTATGCCATTAGTGGTTAAATATAACATCGCCTAGCTTGAATGAAGCGCAATCGTGAAGTCCAATTTTCGGCAACTTTATCGAACAACGGCGAATTTTGACTTTCACCGTCTCTGGTTTATTGGCTTAGACTAGTGACTTCACATACCCATAACAGAAAGTAATCCGAAGGTGTAAGATTTACATGTGAAGGCAGATTTGAAATCAAAAATGCTGAAAACGCAGCTAACTTCAATCACAATGTAATCGATTAGAATAAATTTCAATTATCTGGAGACAGCCACGTTCCCCTATGGAAATTCAATTGATGAAGATCCGTGCTTTCTCGATATAATTCTGCTCTATAGTATCGCAGTGTTTTTGCCTGCATTATATCAATGCTTGTTAGTCCAAATATTAAAGTTGAACCGATGATTAGGCGTTGCCACCTGCTTTTATTTTGTTTCGCTTTATACAAATCCGCTAAGCTCAGCCACAAAACAGGACTACATGATACCTCAACTATCCCATATGTCTAAAAACAACAACGAGTTCAGCTTTGAATTGTTTAGTTCCTCGAACCCCTCATGAGGGTTAGGGTGTGCAGCCAACCCTTTCAGTGTTGCAATGCACTTAAGTTCCTTCCAAACTAACCGCAGTATTGGTGATTCCTCCTCAATTATTCTTCTTCACGATTGCCTTGGGAGGGCCACTCGTCTGCCTGATAAGTGGCAGATATCGGGACGAAACTGTATTCTCACCGTAAAGTGTAATCAATCCACTGCCATATTCTCTTACGAGTATTTTGACGTCTAAACGGTTTGGCCAGAAAACCCTTAAGATGTTGCGTAGACATCTGTTAATGAATGTTTTCCAGCCTTCTCCTGACAGAGTAAGTCACCTTCCACGTACTCCACCAAAATATTTTGTATATAGAATCAATAACCATAAGTTGATTATACTAGGAAAAACATTTTACTTGCTTAAAATTAACAAAGATTTTGTAAACGTAGACCTTTATATAGTACCGAATGACGCAATGAAAAATTTTGTTACATTAGGCCGTAATTTTCCCTCAAAAATCAATATAAAATTGATTGTAAGCAGTTATAATGAAAAGGCAAAAACGATTGAACAATATGATAATGAACGTTTTGAAGAAGAGATACTTAAAATTTATACATGCGATGATCTTGAGCAACTGCCCTTTTTGAAAATTAGTGAAAATTTGGAATTCAATGAAAAATTAAAGATCTAAAATTTAGTCAAACGGGGTGTTGACGTCGCAAAAAATTTTGAAAATCTAAATTTTTAAATGAAAATACTCGTATCATTAACCGATACGAACGACATTTTCAATTGCGCTCCCATGCGATACCGTGCAGTTGCGTGAAATCTTAGATAATTTGTCCGCCGATAACATTATACGAGAGAGTAACTTTCCGTATGCCTGCTCAATTGTCCTCACCAAGAAGAAAACAGGTGAACCTTGGCTATGGTTTGACTTTTGCAGCAATTCCTGTGGCTCCGCAAAGTACGAGTAAGTGTGGTTTTCAATAAAGCAGACCTCGGGTAATTCGGGAAAAATGATATGAATGAATGGTGTGGCTTGGAATATATCATGCTGAAATGATAAATAAATTTTAATATGTCAGGCGGGCGCCCAAGTCTTGCAGGTATCGCCTCGCGGCAGAAGCGATTTCAACGCAGGGTTTAGCCGCTCACGCGACTTCGTCGCTCCGCTAAGGATATATCACCAACTATCAGGCAGGCGTCTGACAGAATTCCAAAACCTATTTTTTTGTAGGTCAGGGGGCTTCGCCCCCCCACAGATGGCTCAGCCATTTTTCTTCATATACACACTATATAGACTTTTAGTGTTCGAGATAAATTTTTTTTATTATTTTTCCCAGATTACCCGAGGTCTGCTTTATCGGTGCCAAAGGAATCCCGACTTTTGCGAATTGAATAAAATAACGATAAAAGTTAATTTTCCATTTCCTTTGATTGAGGACCAATAAAATAAAAAATATTTTTCCCTATTGGATTTAAAAAGTGAATTCTTCCTCGTAAAAATGGGAGAAAATCCAATTAAAAATATTTTTTGTGACACCATTGGGCCAGTTTGAATTCCTGCGTATGCTCTTTCGGTTAGAAAACGCACCCGAGGTTTTTCAAAGGTATATTAATACCATGTTTCGACAAACTTATAACATCAGGAAAATTAATGGTGTACACGTATATAGATGATTTACTAATAATCACAAAGGAAAAGGATGAATTTAAAATATATATATTTAAATACCACAATTGAAGTTTGACAAATGTCTTCTTATGTTCCAAAAAATAACGTATCTTGAATTTGGAGGGAATTGAACCACATATGAATGTACTTCATGCGGTAGCGGAATTTCCGGTTCCATTGAACGCGAAGAATTTTCATTCAATTCTCGGTCTTTGTTCTTATTTCAGGAAATTCGGAAAAGCTTTCTCTTTATTGTCAAAGCCCTTGTACAATTTGATGAAGAAAGGTATTCAATTATGGTTTGGTCACAAAGAAATGACGCTTTTTGCTTTTTTGAAGGAAAGGCTGATAAATGCTACTTTGTTATGCATTTATAATCTCAATGCGGAAACCGAATTGCATTGCGATGCAAGCGCACTTGGGTTTGGGGCAATATTGTTGCAACGGAAGGAGGATAAAAAGTTCAATCCAATTTTTTTTCTTGTTCCAAACGCGGTACCGAAACTGAATCAAAATGTCACTCTTACGAGCTACAAACACTAGATTTTATTTCTGCCCTTTGTATGTTTCGGATTTACTTAGTTCAAAATTATTACGGCCTGCAGGTCATTAACGTTAACGTTAAACAACAAAATTGTTGGATTTCGCGTTTGGCCTTAGAGCTTCAGGATTTTGACTACTCAATCGAACATCGTGATAGTAAGCGGATGAACCGCGTTGATGGTCTAAGTAGGTGCCACAATATTTTTGTCATAGAATCAGACTCATTTTTAACATGTCCTGGCCGTATCCTAGCAAATAGATCAAACAATAAAGCGACTAGTTAAACAAGAAAATATTTTTCATGTTTCTTGCCACATGGAAGGAAATGTTACACAAACTCACCCAGATGCATTATGCCACTTGGGGATGGAAATATGTTATGATTTCCGGAGAAAACCTTATTGGCTTACGTAAATGGAATTTAAAATAAAGACTTGCTACCTTGATCAAATGTGTTCAGAAAATTGGAAATACAAGTTTATCCATCTAAATCTATGTATATTTTCCCCTTCAGAGTAGTCCACATCGACTGCAACACACTTAAGCCAGCGCTCGATCCAATCCTCGAAACATTTTTTATATTCGGTTTTCCGTAAGTCCACCAGTGCTTTCTGCGATTTTTCCATTGCTTCCTCTCGGCTGCTGAAACGCGTTCCCCGTAGTGGTTTTTTAACTCGATTGCACAGAAAGAAGTCGGATGGTATTTGTTCCATTTTTTGTCAAAAAATTACGAATAATGATGGCACTGTGCGACGGTGCGTTATCATGGTGCAAAATCCACGAGTTTTCTGCCAACAATTCTGATCTCTTTCGGCGAATTGCTTCAAGCAAACGTCTCATAACGCCCACATAATACTCGTACTCTTTGTTTACTGCCTGGCATTCTGGCAAAAATTCATGATGCACTACACCGTTGTAATCCATGAAAACCGTGAGCATTGCCTTCTTTTTTGACTGAAAATAACGTGTTTTTTTTGGTCTCGGCTCATTTGGTGAACGCCATTCACTTGCCTGATGTCTGGATAGCGTGTCGTACTCATAAACCCACGTCTTGTCTCCAGTAATGATCCTTTTGATGATCGGATTCAGCCTAGCAAATCATCTCTTTTGCGACGTCAACACGGTCTCTTTTTTGCATGAAATTGAGGAAATAACAAAATCACTCTGCTTTTGTAATTTTTTGTAATTCAAAAGGTGCACGAGTTTGAAATAAACTGTTTAACCAAGAAGAAACTGTCTGTTACACGCTTGAATTTTTAACAACATAACATAACATAAATGTGAATAAAATTAAGAATCTAATAACAACTAACGTATGTATAAGGTACTTAAGGGGCAAACCTAGTGTGGCGGCCAATAAAAGAATACTACTGCATCAAATGTTTTACAATTTTGAGGGTTTATTTATATATAAATAATCAATGTACACTGAAATTTAAAAAATAAAAAATAAATTTTCGGCGAGTTACTCGCTATCTCCCAATTCACCAAAAAAAAGCCTTCACCGTGACTGAAACAAAAAAAAACAAAAAAGATTATTAAACTAGAAGGTATTGCCTATATAATGATCCACCATTGTAAAAAAATTTTAAATTTAATGAAATGGCACAGTTTTGAAAAAAAAATTTCGAATTTTGCCAGAAAATTTGATGATATTTGGCCCGTCAAAATTACATTTTTCATATAATCGATAAACTGGAGGATCATTGTATAGAGAAACATATACAAAATAAGTAAAAAAAAATCAAAGTGATCGGATGATCGAACAACAACTGCATCAAATTTAAAAAATATAGTTTCGAGAAAAACGCGTAGAGAAAAATGGTAGACCCCGTAACAAACAAAACTTTCTGACCGCTGTAACTCAAAAACCATTCGAGATATTAATTTTAGTATGTTATATTTGAATGTATTCTATAGACTCTCGAAATATGAAAAAAAATCTATTTTTTCAAAACTTCCAACTAGGTGTGCTTCACATTTTGTGTCGCTGTCCCAGACTCAGTAATTTGTGGCTGTTATAGCTTCCACGACCTCCCAGCACGATCTGCTGCTTCACTTACATATCTTTTCAGATTCGCAACAAACAAAAGCTTTAGAATCAAACAGCAATCAACGAGAGACAGAAAGCAGACACCGGAACTAGGAACCGCAATCAAATTCCTATCCCCTTCCAATTCCCGCAACCGGGGGCTACAATGGTTCTACACAGACCTAAGTGTGATAAAGTTTACCATGGACTCGGCTCCAGATACCTCATCAACCCTCCAACCTAACCTAACCTAATCATTTCTTAAGTGGAAGATGTATCGAGCAATCTTGTTGGAAAGAATACGAATATTAAGCTTACCCATGGTGGCATAAACAGGGTTACCGAATACCATATTTCGCAATAGTATAGAAGTCAGCAGCAGAGTTTTAGCAAGCATCATTTCAGTTTTTGCTAGTACTAACCGATGTTGCTCGGTAAAAAGAAAACGTACACTACCATGAACTTTTCCTAACATTGTATAATGCGATTACTCCAAGTAACGGTATTATTGAAAATGATTCTTCAATCTCGCGCAAAATCAAAATAATAAATTATTGAGGATCCAATTTTAATTGGGGGAAGAATGGTTTGATAGATTGCCATCGGTTTCGATTTACTTGCCTTCAGGCAGAAAAGGTGCTTAACCGTTGTCTGAGTGGGTAGGAGGTAACCTGGTACCTTTTGCATTTTCAAATACATTTGTAGCATGTTACGAGTAGCAACTTGAAATTTTATGAGAACTTCCAACTTTCGAAAAGATTAATTTTTTGAAAGATTTTATCTTTCTACGTCAATTTATTGTATGTAGTATGTAGGCGTGATGACTTAGAAAACATTTTACACCCTCATATGAGTGATGAGGTATCTGGGTGCCTTCATATATTTTGTATGGCAAATAAAAACGACTTTCATATTTGATAGTAATATTTTTTTTATTTACTGATATTGGTTTTCATGTAAACGAAAAAAGATAAAAATTTAAAATAAGATAATGCTCAGAAGTTATACACACCTGGCGGTTTATAGAATGTTGGTTGTACACATCCATGTTGGTTGGCACATGTGACAGCCTCCCAAGTCGTCCAGTTTTGTCTTGCTGCGGCAGAAGAATTTGGTACAGGTTGCCATCCAAATACGACTTGTACTGCTGAGCGAACGTCTTTTTTCGTTATTACAACTGACTTCTGAGTTCGACGTATTTTAATTGCTTGCAAAATTGAATAATTTTAGATCTTTCTGAGATTTTCTGCATCGATCTTTAGAATTGCTTTAATTGTATTCCATGTACATGTTAAAATGTATTATTCCGCCAATGCTGCTCGTAAGATATGAAAGTTTTGCCGAGGTAGCGGTAAAGTCAAATTCATTTACTAACTTTGAACACAATAACCTATGGTTAGCAGTGTCAAAAGCCTTCGAAATATCGAAAAGTAATAGGAAGACGATATGTTTTCTATCCAAAGCAATCCGAATATTATTATTAGTCACTAGTATAGGGTCATCGAACAAGAGGTGTCATTTTAAATCAATAGCACAATGCAACATTATTATGAAACGTGATGATAGTTTTATTTTAGTCTAAAGTACAAACTCTGAAATCAGTAACAGAATACAATACCAGCCAAACGTCTACCTCGGCTTTGCCTACACATAGTCGATCTATTGATGAAATTTTTCATCACGCTGCCGCATAATTGCGAATGTATCATATTTCGAGAATAACAGCTCTGATATTTGCTTTTAATGCAAGAATTGTTGCCGGAGCATTGGCAAAGACTTTATCTTTAACATAACCCAAAAGAAAAAGGTCTAGTGGTCTAATAATAGTCTCCATTTCGAGAAATAACGCGTCCAGAAAATGAGTCACGCAATAGGGCTATTGTTCCACCAGTTATGTGACATGTGGCACCGTCCTGCTGAAATAAACGTCATCCACGTCGAGAGTATCAATTAACCAAAAACAAGTCAGAAACTGTTACAACCACATCATGACACCGCCAGTCCGAAAACCGGACCAAACTTTCACTCGTTGTGGATAGAGAGATTGTTCCACTTTATCTCTTTGGTTTTCGGAGCCCCAGTTGCGGTAGACAAATGGAAATGGGCCTCATCGCTCATAATAAAAAAAATCATAATCTTGTTCATTCCTTTTCAGTACCAAATTAACGAAAGTACGCCGTTGTGTGCGCCTGCTGGCTTCAATTCATGTGTCAATTGAATTAGTTTGCGGATGGGCCCAATTCCTGTGATTGTCTCGAAACGGATATAACAGGGCTCGTAGATAGAATCTCAGCTACGGCGGTAGCCGTACTTTACGAAAAGTTTCCGCGATATTTTCACCGTTTTGATAGTGAATTTTCAGTATTTCAACACGTGCGCGAGTGCGTTTCGATCCAGATTTATCAAAAGTCATCACAATGATCGTTTAATATTGACAGTTCAATAATGGCGCGAAATTCAAAATGACATCTCATGCTAACTTTCAGCTTCGACTGGCACGCTGTTAAGCAAACATTTAGGTTTTAGGTAAACTTGCATTTGTCTTAGAACAGCCTTTTGGAAGACCTTTGACAAAATTAGAAGTATTGCTATCAGCCCAAAGTCCGAAAGTGTGCAGATTTTTTTGGGAACGATTTTTGTTTTTTTGTTTTTCATATCTAGGGAAACTCACTGGTGGCAAAAGAGATGAGTTATGAAGGGAAAAGTATTGGGCAAGATAAGCTTTATGAATTTAAGGTCTATACCATCTAATCCCGTAGGATCTAATTCCATTGTTGTTGCTGGGCGATACAAATGCACTTGGAGGATTATAGCAAAGTGATGTGGACCTAGTTAACAGTATTTACATACTTACTTAAGATGGCGCTACAGTCCAGTGTGGACCTGGGCCGCAACTAACAAGCCAGCCAATTTGCGTGCGACAGCTGAGTCAGAGTCTTCCTCTACTGCGCAATCCCTAGGGGACGCATTCGAAGACTTCTCAGACCGCAGCATCACCCGCTCTGCATGGCCCAGCCATTCTAGTCGTTGGATTTTCACTTTTCTGGCTAAGTCGATGTCGCTGTACTCCTCCTACTTACTCATCGCCTATGCAGACGGGATTGAATCACCCGAAGAATTTTCCTCTGAAAGCAGCTAACAGCACCTTTACTAGTTTTTGATAAAATCCACGTCTCTGCGCCATAGTACAGCACTAGGTTTATAAGGATCTTATGTTGGACCACTTTTGTTGTTCGAGACAGGGCTTTGCTAGTCAATTGCCTTCTTAGCCCAAAGAAGCAGCGGAATCTAGATAGACAAACTTATATCTATCGAGAATTGACATTCTGTCCAAGACGTCAGTGTTGGATGTACTTTCTGGTTGACTGCATATACTTGGCTTCATTGACTGTTAAACCTATCCTTGCCGCTTCACGCTGCGTTCTTCCGATTATGCCAATATCATTGGCCGCAGTCGATTTTGCCCCCTGGAAACGTTCGGACATCGATAATACTGGACGAGTGCCTTGCGCCTATCACATTGGTGTCAATCTGGTTGATGGTTGCTTGATCAAGAATTCTCCAAGTCCGCTTGAGGATATCAAGATGTGGGAACCGCGTCATAGCTACAACAATGTTTTACTCCGCAGCAAAGTCGATTAGCCTGAATCCGTTATCGGAGGTGGTGTCGTGCAGGCTATATCTTCCGACAGTACTACTTACCTTTGCATTAAAATCGCCGAGAACAATTTTGATATCATAGCTAGGTCACTGCTGGTAGTTCTTGTCCAAGAGCTCGTAGAAACCATCTTTGATATCGTCGTCTTTCTCCTCTGTGGGACGCACGCGCATATAAGGCTAACGTCGCCAAATTTAGCCTTAATACGGACTATTACGAGGCCTACAACTCAGAACTTCTTGCCTATGCCTGCCTCCAACTGGGAGTCCACATCCAAATAAGTCCTGCTTTTGGCTTCAGCAATAATCGCTGTAGTAGATGTCGCAGTTTTTTGTCCTCTTTTTGTCCCGTCCATCTCATCGCATTCCTTAGATGTCGGTAATATCTGCTTTGCAGCAGTCCAAGTGCTTCGGTTGCATGTTGCCCATTAAGGAACCTAACATTCCATGTGCAGTTCTGAAGTACGTTGTCCTTGTTTCGTTTGCATGGGTTGTCAACAGTAGATCCGTCCGTACGCGAAGCTTGTTTTTGCTTCGTAACTACATATATTTTCCCCGGTAGCACAGTCCTCAACCTGGTGGCCAATTCCATTATAATACCCCTTGGATGACAGGTCGGTTAGACTGAAGCCAGTATCAACCAGTACCCGATGGTTACCACTTGGAGGTAAAATATTCACAACTGATGTGCAGATACTGTTGCAACACTGGCTATCGCCAAGTTGACACCTCTCAGTACAGCATCCAACCATCAGTTAATCGTAGATTAATACACATTAGAAAATGTGCCAAAATTAGGACTTAACTAGTCGCAGTCAATGTCGCCAGGAACACCTGGTGGCTGTTTCCCAATATGAAGTTAACGTAGGTCCACAGTTCTGCTCCTTCCCCCGTAAATCATTGCCTTTGCTATTCTTGCTTTACTAATAACTAGGCTCCAAAAATGTCGGTATGTGTTTCTAAGCTCCTTCAGTTTATAGCATTTCCATCGTTAAACCAGGGATTTAAAGGATATTTGATAATCTTGGTTTATTGAAGAGGAAGTTTATGAAACCTTGTAAAAAAGTATTTCAGCTGGTCGTCAACTGATGGTGCGAGTCGATTATAAATCTATAATCAACAAATCTGTTCAGATGCGCTTTTCTGAGTTGATTTATATCAAGCACATAAACTTGATATTGTGTTGAAAGTATTGTGAAACAAGCACTTAAACCTTTTCACTAAAAACCGATATCGCTGTGATTGATCTGGTTTCAGCTATTTTACCAGCCAATATCCAACCAAAAAACGGTGTTTTGGAGGATCGGTAGAACGTCTGCTAAACGATACAGAGTAGTTGATGATAATCTGCACCGAGGAGTACATCGATTTTGTCTGGATGATTTAAGTTAGGATCTGCTAATGGAATATTTTTTGGTATTGGCCATGACGAGATATTAAAATGTTATGTGGCAGTACAAAGGCTTCTAGACGAGTAGTGAAAGCAGTTGTTCTTGACTGTAGTTGTACAATACATTTACGCGTTGATGGGATTCTTTCCTGCCATCGCCAATGCCTTGGAGATTCATTGAGGTATTTCTTGTATGAAGGCCTCATCTCTTCACTAAGTGTGCTCTGCATGTCAACTTCTGTCCATTGGTTGCCACCAATTCAACGATGGCTGTACTGAGAAGGACGTAATGATGCCTTTCTGGGCCTTTGGATGCGGCTAGTGTCACTGATGGTATTGTTCCACCCTGAGGATTGTTATTGTTGGTTGCTGTGTTAGTTTGATGTTTATTGCTAGCCGACTCATTAGCCTTGCTCTCAATATGTAGTAGCGTGTTGTGTTTTTTATCGCGCCGCGAACAACTTCTTGAAATACAATTGTTCGCCCCGTGGCCACTTCTTAAGCACCTAAGATACAGCTTATGCGTTTGCACAACTCGTATACGTTCTACTGGCTGTGGTTATATGAACTGTGTGTTCCGGTTCCGCAAGCCTTGCAAAGGACCTGATTACTGTGACTGGACGTTAGTGATGCACAAGCTCGAGGTGAAGTCTCTTTCTTCCTTTGTCCAACTGATTCCAGTGATTGAAATTGGTTCTCCAAAAACGCCAGGAATTCCTTGATAGACAGCAATTCCTTCGGCGTCTTGAGAGATTGCCCATATAGGATCCTTGTTCCTTGGTCTAGTTTATTTACTAGCAAATGAAGCAGAAGAGGAACCCATGTTGAAGTGTCCACGCCGATGTTTCTTAATGCCATCAAATATTCTTGAATCGTATTGTGAAGGGTTTTAATGGCTAGTGCTGATGGTTGAGTTTGCGTTTGCCTTGGTTGTCCAAATATTTTTAGCACAAGGGTTGACATGAGCACCCTAATGTTGCTGTATCGATCTTGAAGGATTGCCCAGGCGGTTCTGTAAACGTTCTCCGTGAATGATAAATGACGGAGGAGTTCTCGGCTTCTCCGCTAAGATGAGTTTTGAGATACCACATCTTTTGTATGCTTGGTATTGGTTGCTTGTCAACCATTTGGGAGAACATATCAAAAAATTGTCTCCACTTCAAATAGTCGCCATCAAATTTTGCAATTGTTACCTTTGGTAAGGTTAACGAATTTTGAATTGCCTCGCCCCCCATCAACGGGCGTGATATTTTTATTCTTTTGAGCTTGTAGCCTTATTGCTAAACCAATAAGGTTTTTTTCCACCATTGCCTCCGTGAGTCAACTCCCATATTGTGTAGTTCAGACATTATATTTGTTGACAGGACTGTTCAATTGTTCTACATTTCAACTCGTAGTACCGCATGGATTCGCCTTGCCTCAAAAAAAAATCCTCGATCACTCTTCTGAGGGAGTACCTGATTGCCCTTTGTCTTCTTATCCACCTGATTTTTGGTGGATTTTCTTCCACTGTTTTGGTCAATGCCTTCAGTGGATCAACCCTTGATGAGATTTTGGAAATATTAATTGACGAAGTAATCATGTTCGACAGAAACGTTCGGTAATGAATTTATCTTCGAATCTATGTATTCGAACGTACTCCAGCACTCTTGTAGGCGTTGGAGTCGTTCTTCAAAATAGGTCCTTGACTTTTTCCTGTCTGAGGAATCCTTTTTGAAGTTTGTTATAATTCGTTGAATTTCTTCGCCAGTTGCCAACTGAGTCACAATGAGTTCTTCAAATGTTGTCATCTTGATTCCGGAGCAATCAACGTCCGTATATGTTGGTCAGCCTTGTCTGCTTTCCCTTGATGGTAGAAGATGGATACGCGGTATATATGATCTGATCCGTTACGAATCACGTCGGGGTCACCAAAAAGTTCAAAAGCGTTTTTCTGAGTTGATTTATATCAAGCACATAGACTTGATATTGTGTTGAAAGTACTGTGAAAAAAGCACTTAAACCTGTTCACTAGAAATCGCTGGTAGCTGAAATTGAAAGGGTGAATTAAAAGCGGATGGTATCGATATTAATCAATACTGACTTTATCGTCCTTTATACAAAAATATTGCTTATCCTAACATTCACAATACTCGTAAATGGTTAACCCTTAAATGCGCACTGTTGTATATAGACAACATATCAATAAAATGACGATAAAATGCAATATGTTCATTATATTTTAACAAAAATCAAAGCAAATTAATTATTAGACTTCGGTTAAAAGTTTCGTATTACTGGCAATACTGTTTGTATTCTCTTTGGTTTCCTATTCGCGATCCAAATGTGAAATTAGTGAAAAGCTTTCGATTAGTGGTGATTGCGTTTTTTTTTCCTCGATTTCTTTTATAATTTATTCAGGTGAGAACTTTTAAAATTATTATAGTTACAACAAAATACATACTCTGTTAATTTTTAACTTAATTGTTGCGAAAAACTATCATTAGCATTAATTTTCTGCGAAAATGCGTATGTTGTATTAATATAACACTGCGCATTTACACAAATATACACACATATGTAATGCATGGTGGAGTAATATTTTATGATCTGGGTTTGGGAATGTCTCGAATGTAGAGAAGTATTTAGAGGAAATGATTGACTCCGAGGATGGCTGCGATCAGTCAGACTCGGATATAGATGATGAAGATTATTTCAGATTTGCTCGTCAGGGAAATCAGAATATACACGAACCCGATGAAACTGACGATGGTAGTCCACCTCTTTCAACGATGTAGAAAATAATAGTGGTCTGTCTGTCACGAACATAGAAGATCTTGGCCATCATTGCGAAGCAGGTCGTGGTTTTGCAAGACCCTTAGTGTGGCGCAAGAAAAAATTGATAAAAAACCATGAGGATGTTCAATTTCATATGAATTCTTTTCATACTTTTTTACTGCTAGTCTGAGAAAAAAATAGTTACAGAGAGTAACTTATATGCTACGCAGAACGAAATTTCCAATCCAAGTGGGATGAGTGAAAATGACATCAATAAATTTTTAGGAATACTGATTTACCACTCTATTTTTAAATGTCCTAACACAAGGCTGTATTGGTCCAACTAATCTGGTTATGGGCCAATCAAAGAAACTATGCCACTAAAGAAATTTGAAAAACTTAGAACTATAATACACTTCAATGACAATGTTGATCAGCTTACCTAGAGAACATTCGCAATACGATAGACTTTACAAAATTAGACCTCTTATTGATTGAAGCAATATTTGCCGAACAAACCACATAAGTGGGGCTTCAAACTCTACATCATTTGCAGCCAACAAGGATATGCTCACAAATTTGAAGTATACACTGGGGGTGGAAAGAAGAACACCCTTTTAGCTGGAGAACCGGAATTGGAAGAATCCGGGAACACGGTTATTAGACTAGCGCGGATTGTTCCACGCAACGTCAATCATATAATTTACTTTGACAATTTTTACACTTCTCTACCATTATTGACATATTTAGCAAAAGAAGGTATTTATTCACTTGGAACAGTAAAAATAAATCGTCTTCGTAACTGCAACTGAATAAAGACGTTCCCAGAGGTTTTTACGAAGAATATGTTACAAATGTTGATGGTATAGATGTGAGTAGTGTAATCTGGAAGGACAACAAACCAGTAACTCTATTATCTACATATGTATGTGGGCACGAAACCAGCCACCACCATTACGCGATTCGACAAAGCAAGGAAAGAAAAAGTGTCTATTCCGTGTCCAAAGATAATACGGGAATACAACGCTCATATGGGTGGAGTCAACCTTATGGACAGCTTTATCAGTCGGTATAATGTATGGATGAAAAGCCGCAAATGGACTATACGTTTCTTTTACCATTTGCTGGACCTAAGCATAATAAATTCTTGGACAGTATATAAAAATGTTTTAAACACCAATCCAGGAACAAGAGTTGTGAACCATTGCAAATTTAGGCTGGAGTTGGCTGAATCATTATGCAAGATGGGTTTCCCTACCTCAAAACGCGGTTGACCTAGCGGTTCCAGTGTGGAAGGTGAGTTGAACGAAAAGAAACGAAGGGGACCAGCTCAAGCAACACCTGCCAAAGATGTTAGGCTAGATCAGATCTCGCATTGGCCAGCATGGTTAGACCAACAGCAAAGATGCAAATACCCAAATTGCAAAGGATTTAACCAAAAATTTTGCGAAAAATGTAATGTTTCCTTATGTGACACAAAAACAAAAGTGTTTTTACAACTTTCACAATGTTTCTTAAAAAATATAATAAATAATATTCAAATGTACCAAAAAAATTGTATAAATAAAAAGGGTTAAAACCAAAACATTTTTCTTTTTGTGATTTCAAAAGTGCCTATTATACGAGTATATTCTCTTCAATCCGCATTGTTGTATACAAACAATATACCTGTTTTTTTTTAAATAATATGAAAAATATAATCATAGAATTTTTTAAAATATTTTATCTCGAATATAATGGGCCCTAGCTATGAATATATTTTTTCCACAACTTTTTATTAAGTTGCGCATTTAAGGGTTAAAACTAAAGTCATTGGCGGTAATGCAGCATAATAGGTCGTTAGCTTGACCCAATAAATATTATATTCATGTTATGGTGGCGTCAGCACGATGGTTGTTGTTGATGTAAAGGGGCTGCATTACCTTGACTTATATCAGGCTATGTGCGCGTAGTCAGTACGCAGGTAATTGAACTGAACGGAATCATTATTTATATTTTCAAGGTCTCTGAATGTAACGCTGGGTTTTGGCTTTTGGAAAATTTTAATGTTAAAGGCAATAAATATGAAGTTTTGGTTGGGAAATGCTGGGGCTGAAAGCTGACTATACCAGAACACACCGGCAATATCACTTATTAGAAGGAGATCAAGAAGAGTGTTAGAATCCTCAGTGAAATAAGTAGGCAAGTTAAAGTTAAGAGGGGATAAATTAAGCGCTCTTAAATTATTTAAGAAACCGGTTAAACTTCGCTTGTTAAAAAGGTTGCAGTTAAGATCGCCACTCGGGATAACGAAAGGAAAGTTGCACGAAATAAGCTGTAGGACATTTATAAGTAGTCTACGGTCGATGTTTTTATTCGGTCTATAAACCGTGCCCAGCCGGACCGTACCACTTTCCCAAATTAATTCTAAAAAGAGATAATCTATTCCGCAATCAGTTTCGTCTTCTGATTTTCATGAGGGCTTTCAATTAATCCCCTTCTTCACGTACATGGCGACACCACTCCCGACTCGACCGATTCTATTCGAGAGATGGATTTAATTTCCATTCTCTCACACAACTTCATCACGGAATTTAGGAGCAACCCATGTTTCGGATATACACTGCATACAACATCTAAACTGGACTCAACAAATATACATACAATATAACGAAATTTGTCTAGTTTGGGCTTTAAGCTCTGTGCATTGATATGGCAAATACATAAGCAACACCATGTTGCGAGCCGTGTACTCGAACCATCTAAAACAAATTGTCACAAAATTTTATCCCACCATCGTCATACATATTCATAATTCTTTTTATACAGCGATTAGAAACAAGCCGTTAGAAAAACAAAAGAAACAAATGACGCTTCAAGGATTTCAAAGGGAAAGGAGGCAAATTGACCATCGGACACTACAAGCAGTAACGAATAAATACATAATAATGAACTAGGATAATAAAAATGAATATGGATAAAAGGCAAGTAAAGATATGTGCATCCAAATGTAAATCTCCTGTGTTAGATACCTAACTCGTGATTTTAATTACACGTTATGACAATGCAAGGAGTTATCTTCTCTAGTACGAGTAGTTGGTGAATTTTGTTGCTTGTTTTTGTTGCCTTTATCTACTTCGACGTTTACAGAGTCAGGTAACAGCTGCTCTGCAGGAGATTGTTGTTGTTTGTTATCATTCTTGTTGCTTGGACTCACTTTTGTAGTTTGTTTGGCGATTTTGCCAAGTTTTTCTGTAGTGTCAATCGGTGTGGGTGTGTCATTGGCGTCAGTCTTAACATAGACGAAGCTCCGCATTATAAATGCAGAAAAAATGTGGAGCGTGCATTTAGGTATGATTGCAAGTCTATGAATAGATCTGTTGTTTTCGGACAAATTTTCGAGTACGTAAATTGGTTTGTTCGAATCGTATACAATTTTACAACAGCAATGAACAGCAAGGGCGAGAGCATGCAGCCTTGTTGAACTCCTCTGCAAACTTCGATTTCATCTGACGCGTTACGTCAGTTGTTTAACAATTACTCAAACCAGTTAGATGTGTTTTTCTTATTTTCCCTATTCACGTGTTTAATTTTCAGTTCTAAATTTCGTCAAATTGCATTTTGTCTACGATGACAGCAATGCTGACTGGGAAGTTTGCAAAGGCATTTGTGGGAACTCCTTTCATGCCGTTTGTGTCGGGTTAAGCAAAAGAAATACGCTGTTTATTAAAGAATTCTCCGATAACCTACTTTTCGTCTGTGATGAGTGTAAGAGTATCTCACTTTCGCACGTGCTTTTGGCAATAAAATGCATAAGCGATTCAAATGACTCCTACCAAGATGCACTCGCAAAAAATATTACGGATAAGATTTCGGTCATTGAAAGCAGTGTTAAAAGTGTTGAAGAGTTACGTAACTCAGTGCAGAACTCAGCCGATCTAATAAAATCCAAAGTAAACCACATGGATAAACAAATTGCTGGTCTGATCGAGATAAAATCCGGGACATCCAGGAATGAAGAAACTCCCTTACGTCACCTGGATAAAGTGTTCAGTGACATCAAAGCTATCTGCGCAGGTTATCTCCAACCAAAAAATCTGCGATTTGATAAGCTCCCTGCGTGACGATATAGACATTCATTCATTTAACTCTCTCCTAAACATTGTGATCCCATGCTGGAAGTTATCTTCCATAAAGTGAACGATGTCGGTGACGAACATACTGCGACTCGATCCCTCGTATGCGATATTAACCATCACATCGCAACAATAAACAGCAAAATCGTTGATACACCAAACTTCCCGCAGCCTTACCAGAATGTTCCCTATAATCCATCGCTCATGACTGAATTAATGGAATCTAAAGTGGATTCACACTCACCCCCACATATAAGTCATCTGCGGACGGTTCAACCCACTGATTCCTGCGAAGTTTCTTCCAACTTGAGGACCAGTCAGAAAAATTTGCTATGGTTCTTCAGGAATCCTAGTAGTGAAGTGTTGATGGGGACACACACGGAGAGAATTTTACTTCCATCATTCGGCCGACGCTGCCGAACCGCACTGCTGCCAAAAGAAGACTGAAATCCGCATTCCTCATTCGCCCGCTCGTCGACTCTCCTCCTCAGTCCAGCAAATTCCAAAGTCCCGTCGACCTCAATAGTTTGTACCACGTCCACAACTTGATCGCCGCAGTCAATATCAACCATCCGCGACCTACCCCAACAACGATTAATGTCGCCCTCAGTGGAGTCATTGTATCCTAAAACAACACTGAGCAAATCGCATCGGGTTTTATGCTGCTGAATGTAGGCCAACTCGAATTCTATCGGCGACGAATGTAAACATACTCTCGGTGACTCAAACGATGATGCACGATAAGTGTAAACAAAACTGCGATCGCCTGGGTCGACAAACGAGCGAAAGACATCTCAGGCTACTGTAAATAATTTTAAATCGAGCGCAGCTGGCGGTCGACGATCCATTACAAATGAGTAATTAAAAAAAATTAATATCAATGGATACATAGCTTTTCTACATATGTGTTAGCTGTGTTACTCAGCGAAGAAAATCAACGCTGGTAGATGCTCCCATAAATTCATCGTTCAACCAAATCTCTTCTATGAGCTCCAGTCCCAACTCTCTCACTAGTGGTAATCTCCTCAACAACAAATCCATAGCAAGTGGAACCTCTGCAACTACAACCACTGCAGCATTAAGTAAGTCCAACGCATACTTCCCATGACGACAACAATCAGCGAGATTATTCAACTTAAGCGAGTAAATACTGAGGCTCTAAGTCAAATCAAATCTCTTA
The DNA here is from genome assembly GCA_963966105.1 of Volucella zonaria. Lineage (NCBI taxonomy): Eukaryota > Metazoa > Arthropoda > Insecta > Diptera > Syrphidae > Volucella > Volucella zonaria. Next base: position 39,167,984 of record OZ014534.1, on the reverse strand, counting down.
AAGAGAGCAATGCTTCTCTCAATAAGAGAGTTAATGCACTTGAGTTGAGGCTTAACTTCTTGGGGCAAAAAGAGAAGCAGAGCTCAGTTGACATAATTGGAATTCCTGACGTCAACAATTCAAATATGAAACGGAATGTGAATAAATTACTAAGAGCTGTTATGGAGAAGAATTCAATGACAATGACACCGACTCCTGCTACGTAAAGAGCATCAAACCTGCCAACAACAACAACACAGTTGGATCTTCGATAGGCTGTGTTAAATTTTCTAATGTTGGGAGTAAGAATGATGTAATGACAATGATGCGTAAAACTAAACGTAGAATTACATCGCATATTTTCGGCGGTCAACCAAACAACAACAATGGCAGTGGCAGCAGCGATAACAACAGCTGCAAGATTTTCATCAATGACAGCCTTACTAATTATATGAGGCCTTTTTATTAAAAAAGGCTAATGATCTCAAACGCAAAAACGAATGCAAATATGTTTGGGTAAGAGAATCATCTGTTCTTATCAGAAAAAAGGAGGGCGACAGAGCAATAAAAATTAATTCTTTTGAGGACTTTTCCAAATTGGAAGTTTATTAGTTTTCTCTCATTTTCTTTCAAAACCATGTTCGAAAGTAGTTTAAATGATAATTTATTTGCCGATCCTCATAACGAATTTAATGATTTAAGTCTTAATTCAAATGTTTCCTTACTTAATTCTGATAGTTTTAATTGTCTTTGCATTGACCAGGTTAATGAACAGTCTTCAGGTTTTTCAATTGTCCACCAAAATATTCGTAGCGTAAGAGATAATTTTAATACTTTTCTCTCTCATCTCACACCTTTGAATCACTTACCAGATCTAATTTTTCTTTCCGAGATCTGGATACTGCTGTGTTGCAGTATTTTATAGTAATAAGATAAAAGAATGTGTAATTGGAAAGTATAAAATAGCAAGTGCAGATATTATTAGTATTAGTTGCGTGGTTTCTGATGTCCATTTCTGTTTTAACTGTATCTACAGATTGCATAAGTGCACTATAAAAACATTTGTAGATTAGTTCTTAGTACTTTTAGAAAGTATAAAAAATAAAGATATAGTCTTATTGGGTGACTTTAATATTAAAGTCGCTGATTCTTCTGATGTAGATAGCTATATGTCGTTGATGTCTTCATTTGGTTTAAAGTCTTTAATTAACCAGCCTACTCGTTTCAGTTCTTAAACGAGTATAAAACAATAATTTATGACCTGAAAATAACTGACCATAGTTTAATCAGTATTCAGCTTAATTGTGAGATTGCCAGACAAAACTTATCTGTATAATGTATATAGTGCTACTGATCCTAATATCGCTCTTGATTTGTTTCATTCAAGACTAAAGTAATGTATTTCTTTATCTTGAATAACATAAGCGACAGTAAGTTAAAGCCTTTAAAAAACTGAATGTCCATCGCACTTCATAAAAAAACTAATAAGAAAAAGAAAATCTGTTTACTTATTCAGAAACATCCTAATAATGCTAGGCTTAAACGGTATTACGAGAGGATCTGTCGGGAAGTCAAATCTGACATTTTAACTTGCAAATATAATCACTTTACCCGTAAATTAGCTAATAATATTGACAACTCTAAAAGAAAATGGTAGGTTGTCAACGAAATACTTAATAAGAATAAATGCTGCGTAGACATTGTCTTACTAAATGATGACCTTGAGATTTCTGAGCCATTGGAAGTTGCCAATTTATTTATTAGTTTCTTTTCAAATATTGGTTCTCATCACATTAATTCTAATGGCAATTCTTCGTATTTTAGTGAGAATACCATACTGGAATCGAGGCTTCAAGCAGAACGTTTTTTCTTTGAGGGATTTACTTCACTTGAAATTGAAAAAATTTTAAATTCCCTTAAAGCTTCTAACTCACATTCATTTGATAATATCTCAAGCAACATATTGAAAAATATTTCATTTCAGATTCCTGATGTTCTAGGCTTTATCTTTAAAAATTGTGTTCGTAAAGGAGTCTTTCCGGATTGCCTTAAAACAGCAGTGGTAATTCCTCTCCACAAAAAGGACGATACCAGAGCATTGAATAACTATCGCTCTATTTCCCTTTTGTCAGTTTTTTTTCAAAAATCTTTGAAAAGGGTATAATGCGTAGAATACTATCTTTTCTTGACAAGACCCACTTTTTTAGAAAGTACATTATTAAAGCTGACTGGGGAAATATATGATAGTTTGAATAACTCACAAATCCCGCCTTGTCTTTTTATTGATATTACAAAGGCATTCGGCATGGTTAATCACACTATATTGTTAAATAAATTGTTTAATGCCAGTTTTAGGGGCTTCATTCGTATCTATTGAATCGTAAACAAGTGGTAAAGATTAAAGACGAATTCAGTTCCGTACGTTGTTCCAATATGGGTATTCCTCAAGGATCTGTATTGGGTCCATTACTGTTCCTAATATATGTGAATTCTTTATTCATTCAGCCTTTTAGTGGCGAAATGACAGCTTTTGCTGACGAAACAGCAAAATATGATTTATCATATTTTATTATCAGATTTAAATTGGGATTTATACATTTTAAGAAGATGGTTCAAGAAACATAGCTTGGTAATCAGTAATAAAACTAAGTTTATGGTGTTTAATATAAAGGGTCTAATCTGCAAAGACCTGCCCTTATACTATCACTCGCTATATTGCCAACAGTTCTGTTTCGCTGATTCACTTTTAGGTAGTATACCGGCATTTATTAAAAACATAAGTTGCAGTGTAGACTGCTTTAGAATTGAGTGTGTTGATAGGTTTAAATACCTAGGTTTTGTTTTAGACCATAAGCTATCTTGGACAGATCACACAACTTATATAAAACGGTATTTAAATAAGATCGTTAGACAGATTTATCACCTTCGTCTTTACTGCAATACGCAAATTTTAAAAATGGTGTACAATGGTTTACTTAAATCTAAAATACAGTATGGTATATTTTGCTGGGGTGGTGCTTATCATAATAAAATAGAACCAATATTGACTAAGCAAGAGCATGGAATAAGGATTATGACCAAAGTAAATCGTAGAACACCCAGTTTTGAATTATTCAAATGGCTTTATATTCTCCCTCTGAGACATCTGTACTGCTATAAGGTATTAAGAAGTTTTGACAACTCCGGATACTACAACGTAAGACTTGATGATAGGTATAGGCTACGCATCAATACCATGCACTTCGCCTCACTCACTTCTCCCGTTTCTTTTACGTTACTGCGCCTCGCTTATTTAATTTGTTACCTGTAAACCTTAGGTGTGAGAGAAAGAAATCAGTATTTTTGAAAAATGTTAAAAAATGGCTCTTCTCTTTTAATCATAATGAAATCGATTTGTTTTTTAATCTATTGGTATAAAATGAATTTTTTGTCTTTTATTGTTATTTGATATCACTTCTCTATTAATTGTATATTGTATTTCATTTTCCCATCAATAATCTTTTTTTTAGTTTGTATATACATAAAGTAATGTGTACTCTCGCCTCTTGTCTTCTGACAATAGATTGTACTAAACTATTCTTTACAAATCTGTTAATTCATAATGTATCTCAAAGAATTTGTAGAATTGTATTTATTATTATTTTTATTATTATCACTTTACAACAGAGAACCCTTCTATGTCAGCTATGTCAGTTATTAAAGAAAAGTTACTAAATCTTAAAAATGAATTTTTACCTGGCTCAGACGGACTCCCCGCCGTGTTTCTTAAAAAATGCTCTTCCAACCTGTCTCTACCACTTTCCTACCTTTTTCGTCTATCCCTTACACAGGGAGAATATTCCCAGATTTGGAAGACCTCTTTTATAATCCCGATACACAAAAAGGGATCTATGCATGAAGTTACCAATTATCGTCCCCTTGCTAAACTCTCTCATATACCCAAACCAAACTCTTTGAAAGCATTTTATACGATGCCTTAAGCTTCAAATGCAAGCCTTCTACTTTGCCCCGACAACATGGTTTTCTAAAAAGTAGATCAACTACCACAAACCTACTTGAATTCGTGTCTTTTGCTCTCTCAGCCTTAGAAAATGGCAAAGAAATCGATGTTATCGCAACTGATTTCACTAAACCGTTTGATAAGCTATCTCAAGAATTGATCCTCTTCAAATTGTCTGCTCTCGGCTTTGAGCCTCTCTTATTAAAATGCATTTCTTCTTACCTGGTAAATCGATATTACAGTGTTCGGTTCAGATCCGCCCTTTCTGTTCCATTCCTGGTCTCATCAGGAGTTCCACAAAGTAGTCATCTTGGCCCCCTTCTCTTCATTCTTACTATTAACGATGTTGAGAGGGTCATTAAACACTCCTCCCTCTCACTTTACGCTGTCGGCACAAAATTTTTTAAAACTATTTCCTATCCTCATGACTCTGCCCTTCTTCAAGAAGACCTTGATCGGTTTTCAATCTGGTGCCTCAAAAACTGCCTAGAAGTTACTATAGCCAAATATCAATCTATAACCTTCTCACGTAAATGCAACCCGTCTCCTCCCCGACTTTATGGTCAACCAATTCCCCTGGTTCAGTCTTTTCAAGACCTTGGCATATTATTCGACCGTGAGCTTAATTTCCGTTCATCACTTGGCTTTATTAAACGGTGGTCCAAGGAATTTTCCAACCCGTTTGTAACCAGATCTCTCTATATTACCCTTGTTCGCCCCCTGCTTGAGTATGCCAGTCAAACTTAATGCCCCTTCCACCGGGTTCATGTTTCCCGAATCAAGGGTATTCAACGTCGATTCCTCCGATTTGCTCTCTGTGGTCTGATGTAGAACGACCCGTTAATTTTACCTCCCTATCAGGACCGCCTCAAACTTCTAAATATGAATTCGTTAGAAGAACGTAGATATACAGCTGACATTCTTTTTATTCATCGACTTCTCTCAGGTTCCATCAACTGTGCATCCATTTTGAACTCCATTTCCTCCAATACCAACCCCCGCAATCTACGTTGTCCTCGACTCTTCTATCTACCGGTCCACCGCACCTCTTATGGCTCCAACGAACCAATCTCCCGAATGCTCCGAAAGGTCAACTCAAACCTCTCCCTTTTTGATTTCCACCTAAGCACTCCTCGTCACAAACAAGATCTCCTCCATCACTTCCTTGGTCCCTAGTCTTTCTGTTAGTTTTTAGTCCTGGTGTTTAAGCTAGATTATGCTTGCGTTAATCCAATAAATGGGGGCCCCAGCCCCCACCAAAATTAAATTAAATTAAATTAAATTACTTTTTGACATTTACCACCTTCATAGGCAGTGCAGTGAGAAACTTTTAGCTGTGCTTGTACGTGATTAGAAACTTTTCTTTTATATGTATGTAACTCTTCTGCGCAAAGAACGCCGTTGTGCACTCCAATTCAAGCTATGTATTGTTCAATATTGACCCGGAGTGTGCTGATGTGGTCTATGGAAAAGGATTCAATCCGAAAACCTGCCTGTTGTTCGTCGAGTGTTAAGTCGAGATGCACTGTAACTCATTCTAGAACGCCATCATATTTCTCCTTAGTCTCTACACTCTGTCAGTATTCCCTTCTTAGGCAGTTGGACAATCATTTCCCTAAGACTGGGAGAGGTGACTTTCATTTTCCATTAGGGAAGCAGTGACTGTAGGATTTCCGCTGAGATGTTCGGTGCGGCTTGGAAGAGTTCCACTGTGAGGCTATCTATGTATGCCAACTGCCTTGTCTTTCTTTAAGGCCCTGAAAACTGATATATTGTAATTTCAGTGTTACTGGGAGCAGAGATGTGTTTTTGAGATTTTAATTCAGCGACAGGCTGGAGCGGATTCGTTCCTCCACCTGGTAAGCTCCGAAGTAAATAGGTTGCCGTTTAAGCCTTTTACAAGATGAGATTTGGAGCTTTGGTCACATGTAGGTTCGTTTGGGATATGGTAGACGGCACCAAAGCTATTACACCTACTGTCTAGTGACAAGCTATCGTAGTTGCAGGCTATCGCGTTTTACATTACGCAGCATTTTCTTCTATTTTATAATGAACCTCCAATTCGGGTCGCTCCGCAGCTGAGGCCGCTAAATTCCGAGCTTCGGCCGGGCGGTTGACATTGCAAAAGACAAAAACCGTTTCGCCATTGACATTCCTGATATTTCCGAGGCTGGACCAGCTCTAAATGGATTGATCTTTTTATAAACCCCGATACAGGAATTTTTTTCCTATTATTGCGGCACCAAAAGGTTTGTTATGCACATTTTCGCAACACATAAAATAGTGTATTATGAGCAGTCCAAAAAAAGCTAATTTGGATTCAATGCTCTTTCGTTGATCTACTGCTCTATTAAGACGACTTCAAGAGGGGCTGGGACCAAAGTTCCTTACGAAATAATTAGCAGGGTGTGCCGGATTTGACTGCTATTACTGCAGAAGAAAACGCCTATCCCCTATTTAAGAACTCTAGATTATACGACTGTGCACTTTAATCATACGAATTAAAGAATAATCACAAAAATTCACATGCTTCTAAAAATGTAATCAAAAACCTACGAAGCTTGAAAATTAGTGCATTATGATAGGAAAAAAAGTGACCACAAAATGCCTATGTATATTCTGTATTTCAACAATTCCCATCTATTATCTGAAGCCGAGGGCAACAAGAAATTACCAAGTCCGTCCCTCAATTTCATTTACGTGTAACTAGATAAAACAATACGTAGTGGATCTGTAGAGAGAAGAAACAAGAAACGCATAGACACCTAAGTTTATCCCCAGTCATGAATAAACTACATCGACCATTTGTTGCAGATACATTTCCCATAATAACCCCAACAGAAAGGCACCCCTAACACGATTGGCCTGAAATAAATAACTGAAACGGCATGAAAATGAAAGAAGGTTGCGAACCGAATCGAAATTGCTTCAAATGTGCTTCCACCCATAAATAGCCAATGACGAAATTACATAAATTTTCTTTCCAAAAAAGGCACAAACTCACACAAACATATGCCAAACCATTGGGGTATAGAAGAACTTTTGGAGGCCAACCCGGTTTTAAGACAGAAAAAACAAGTTAACTGAAACGAAAAAAAATTGCAGAAGAGCTAACTCAAAATACTCGCACATATCGAAAACGGTGTGGAACCAACTCAAGCGATACTTCTCTGATATTACGTTCTTCAACTTAATAACGTGAACACAAATAAATAGCACCACATGGTTAAATCCCACGCATCGAAAACATTTTAGTCACGTACAACAAATAACTTCCACCAAAAAGCTAAATATCGAAGTATAAGCATACCGGCCAATACCAATCCATTAGAAGAGAGAAAACTCTTGAATCCCAGCATGAGGGTCTACAAGGACTTTATTCTTCACTGCCCAACTTTCAGCATCTGCATGTGTAAAAGTATTAGTATACTCGTACTTTTGGATACGAATTTCGGCTGAGCTCGATTTGTTTCGTTTGGTTTCGATTGCCGACCAACGAAGTTTTGCCAAAACTCTCAATTAGTATCCCTAAATAGGTTGGCTGGCTACTACATAGTTCGCCGTTTCTCATTATCCGATCACCTCTGGAAGGAAGCAATCAAGTAAATGTGTGCCTTGGACCTTTGTGCGATGCAGACAGTTCTTGTCTTCAATTTTTTGTTCCAGTACAGTATTGAATGTTTTTCGAACCGTTCATGTTACAATTCGGATTGTGGTTGCGTATATTCATAAACAGGAGTAGAGAAGCAGATATGGGTTTCCCTGAATGTGTGTGACATGTTTAATTGTATCCCTAAATAAAGTTGGTTCATGGTGGTGGAGAATGCCAATATATGTTTGGACGTACACACGTAATTGGTGGAATTAGTGACCGAGTAAATTCCGACATTCCTGCTTATTTCATTGATTGCAATATGTGGAATGAAATTGGGCTTTTAGGCAGGCAAACAGACCATTTGTTATAATTTTATTTTACGAAAGAGGCGATTGTTTGTGGGAGAGTTTAATAAAAGTTTTGCCGGATTTATTTCGGCAATATATATTCCGAAACATAATAAAAGCGATTTATTAACAAACTTCATTCATCCGATAAAAGTTTGTTTAATCGTGCCACTAATTGAATTGACCATTCACGTCAACTGTTATGGTATTGATATTGTAGTTACGTATTCTTATAGAAGTTTATTGTTTTATAATGACTTACATACTCAATGGCCTTTTGGCTCTGTGGGGAATCTCTGGCTGAAACAGAAAAGTTCCAATTCTGTCCTATATCATATTCACCCCCTCGACGTTACCATGCTTTAGTTTTACGGATAACATTAACAACTTGGAACAGTTCAGATTGCACACGACTGGAGTCATAAGAAATATTTTGCAGAATAATTTTCTGAACCCATATTGGACTGTGCGATATGTTGAATCTTGTTTTTAAGTTGTCTTTAGATCCTGGGACGATACCTAAGTCTTGATCAACTGGACTAAGAGCTACTGTTGTTTGCCACATAGCGCGAGAATTGAGCAAAGACTCTATATTTACCAATAGAGTACATTACATTTACATTTCTTCATAAGTGAGTCTTGTCATTATACAAATATTTCAATAAAATGTAAATAAAGTCGAAAGACATATATATAAGAATTTAGAGTAGCTTAGAGTGCCTGTGTGGGGCCAATAAGTTAATATAAGATTGTTAAGTAATTTTAAGCTAGCATTTAAGCATTTTTTGTTAGTATGTAAGGGTTAATGATTAAGATAATAAAATGCATTTAAAACTAAAACTAAACTATAAGTGAGTCTTGCTTCACCTATGACCCGTTTTAAATGCAGCTTGGCTGATTTCACACCAGCCTCCCACAAACCTCCAAAATGAGGTGCGGAGGGTGGTATGAAACTCCAACGGATTACGTAGTTGGCAAGATGATCTGCAACGATGTTGTTATGTTGTTGACTGCAGAGAAGTTTATGCATTTCATCTAACAAACGTTTAGCACCATGAAAGTTAGTTCTGTTATCGCTCCAGATTTTGTAGGGTTTACCGCGACGCGCGACGAAACGATCTAATGCCAGTAAAAACGCGGTCTACGACAAATCTCCAACGAGCTCAACGTGAACGGCCTTAGTCGTAAAACAAACAAAATGCGCTATATAAGCTTTAACAAATTTTGGGTTTCTCCCCCGGCTGAGACGCAATTCAATATGAGTTTCGATATTATATGAGATTTGCACAATATCATTGGATGCTTTTCTGAATACGAAAGTTCCGAATGTTCTAACCGGCCACCAACCCGAAGCACACCACTAGAGTCAATAAATGGACTTAAAGGAAGGAGTCTGTTTTTGAGGGAAGATCTTTTCCCTGTTTTAAAAGTTCGATTTCGTTGCGAAACACCGACATTTGAGCGTGTTTAATTAATTTAGTTTTTGCAAAGTTTAATTCCGTCGATGACAATGGATTTAAGTTACGATCCTTTCGATTGAGTGGAAAATTGGATATGAAACGTGACGTATACGCTGTAACGCGTACCAAGCGTATCCAATTGGAAGATTTTTGAAATAGTGTTTCCAGAGGGTTATAATACGCAAAATTCGAAACAAGTACCTGAGTTGGAGATACCTTTCTCTCCTCCAGATGCAACAAATTGATATCTTCCTCTACGCATTTCGACACCGGCCAGATAGTCGTTTCCTTACTTAATCAAGGTGGTCCTCTCCACCACAAATCCGCCGTTGGTATAGACGATGGTGATATTCCTCGCGCCGCAATGTCTGCAGGATTTGAGGCAGATCGTCTGTGGTTCCAAAACTTGAAATGAATCGAAGTCAAGACTTCGGAAGTTCGATTGCCAATAAACACAGATTGCTTCTTGGGAGGGGCTGATAGCCAATACAGCACTATGGAAGAGTCTAACCATGGCACTATTTTAACATCTGGTTCCTGTTAAGAAAACTTTGCTTTGTTGATTAGGCGAGTTAGTAATACTGCTCCACACAGCTCAAGACGAGGTAAAGATAAAATTTTGATTGGAGCGACTTTTGATTTGGCCACAACAAGGGACACAGTAATGGTTCCATCTGATGAAATTCTTCGGCAATAAACCGCAGCAGCATACGCGTCTAATGATGCGTCACAGAAACCGTGAAGCTCCCAATCCGATTTATTTTGCAGCATCATCCTTGGAATAGATAGGGATTCCAGCGTAGGAAGCTCCTCTCTGCCACCACTGACGAGCAATTTCGTCTGGCAGTTCCTCGTCCCATTCGAAATTTTGTCTCCATAGATCTTGAAAAAGTATTTTTACTCCGACGATGACGGGTGCGAGAAAGCCTAAGGGATCGAATAATCGCGACGGCGTTTCGTACAAGTGATGTCATTATATAACTTGACCTTATAAGAAAAGCAATCTTTTGATGGGCACCACTGTAAACCGAGGATGTTAACCGAATTGGACTCCTCAAAATCTACAGACGAAAGCTCTCGCTGATTCTCTGGAAGCTTTACCAAAAGTGGCCAAAAGTTGGTAAGTCCACTTGCGAAGATTAAATACTGCTGATTGTAGAAGATTTACCAAATCCGATTGCAGAGCAAAGAGGTCATCTATATGGTATTGCAGGTGCCTGTTATGACATCGTCAACATAGAAATCTTTGAGAAGAACATTTGATGCGTTAGGATACGTTGAGGCAGAATCAATGGCAAGTTGCTTTAGCACGCGAATTGCAGCAAATGGAGCAGAAGATGTTCCGTAGGTAACGGTGAGTAGGCGATAATGTCTTAGCGTTTCTTCTTGATTTTCACGCCAAATAATGCGTTGGAAGTAAGCATGGTTCCTCGCAAACCAGATTTGCCGATACATCTTTTCAATGTCCCCTGAAAGGACATATAAATGCTTGCGGTAGCGAAGGCAAATCGAGAATATATCGCGCTGGATGGTCGGCCCTACCAAAAGAGTGTCATTCAAAGATGTATTATTCGATCTACCCGACGCATCAAAAACGACTCTTATTTTTGTTGTTGTGCTATCACTCTTAAAAATTGCGTGATGGGGAAGATAGCAAATGTTTTCCGAACTTGCCAATTCATTTTGTGGAACTTCCTCCATATGGCCCAAATTTAAATACTCATTAATGAATGCAGAGTACTGATATTGCGACTCCTTACTTAATTTAAACCTTCTTTCGTTGCATGAAACAACCGATTAACTCCGATACCGAGAGAGTTGCCGAAGTGTAGCTTCTTCGAAGGCTTGAAAGGCAGAACGACTTCATATCTGCTATCTGACCGGCGCTTAGGATCCTTAACGAAAATTTCAGCTAACTCTTCTTTCACCGAATGAGGTGCTTCACTTGAGACATCTTCCATTATCCAAAAACATTCCAGGTCGAATTCCTGCCCAATCTAGTACAAATGGATTTTAAGTCTGATTTGCTAGCAGGTACTTTTAAGTTTCCCCCTGCAACAACAGAGCCGAATATGGTTGGAATGGAAACGAAGTTTGAATTTGGAACCTGTTCTGATGCGCCTTTAATTAAACTAAGGAATTTATCAACACCTATATGTGTATAATACATTGTATCAGCAAGCTCAATCATTAAAAGGGTTTTAGGAATTTTAAGTTTGACGTCAGTTTGTGCAAGATGAAACAGTTGACATCAATGGATTCTTCATTATAAAGAGACATGAGGTTCAGGGTTACTAATCCATTGGTAACGCCTGCCGAGCTAGATGCAATGCAATGCCAATGATTGGGATACGAGAGTGTTTTCGAATCAATCCTAAACGGTGGATAATCCTTTCGGTTATAAATAACACTTGGGATCCCGTTTCTTTCGAAACTGCAGAAGCCTCGAGGGGTAATTGAGATGACGATGACGCAGGTTGATTTTCAGGTAAGTGAACTAAAACGTGGTGCTTTGCATTGCACATGCGGCAACGTAAGTTTGAATGACATCTCCTAGATGAATGACCTAGCTTAAGACAATTGAAACACAGTGATGAGTTTTTAGTAAGTTCACGACGTGCAAGTATGGATAGAGCCTTGAACTCTAGACACTGAAGAAGCATATGATCCCTTTTACAATTTGGGGTAGGCTTGACGCAATTCAAGGACATGTGAATGAAGTGGCCTAGAAGCTTTTCCAGGCCGACTTTGACTCGAACGCGCGGTTGGTTGTCAAGATTCTAAGCAACGACATCGGGTTTGCAGAAAATTCAAAAATTCCACAACGGTATGGCCCTCTCTTGAGCCTGCTTCTCCCGTCCATACATTCTTAGTTTCATAATCTAGCTTTACGTGCAAAATATGAATGAGCCGAAGGTCCCTGCCGTTACAGTCAAGTGCATTCAATCATCTAACAACTTCTTCAGTTCCATCTACTATTTTATTTAACAATCCAATATCATAGGGTGCGTGTACTACGAATTTCCCTTAGTTCATTTAGGTTTCTGAACACATATCTTTCGCTCTTCTGTCTCAATAGCAGTAAACGAACTAGTGATGACCCCTAATTTCTTCCCGTGATGTCAATGTCATCCATCCTTTTAATACTGAAATCACCTTATTGAAATCCTTATTTGGAATCAAGAACCTTGGTCCGATATAGGCAAATGGAGAAGCATTTGTTCTCCATTGTCATCCTGTACAGACAGATGAATGGCAAAGGTGTCAAATTCACATACATAGCTCTAGCATTTAAGTGATTATTTAAAGTTTATATTTTTCTCAGATGGTGAATATTTTGTTGTTGGATGATTTATCACGACCTATTGGATTGCTGATACACAGTTTCAGATTCAGGATTAATAGGACCTTGTACACGATATTGTGAAGATTTCTACTTGTGTATTTAGCGCTATTAAAATGGTTTATTTCAAAAAAGACAGTATGCATTACGACAGGATAAGATCAGATTTCATCTGATTTAGCAATTTTAGTAGTCTTAATGTTCAATGTCCTTATCCAAACTTCTTCTGGAACAGAACCGAAATATCACGGCGACGACGACTGGAAAACTATCTGTGTATCTGTGAATTGATTTGCTGGCACATTTGCTGGCATATTACTGGTGTCTGTTACCAAACTGGCACATGACAGCACTTCTCCTTGCAAAGTTCAGTATGCATTTGGAAGTGTTTGGAGGTGTTATTTCAAAAATGGACGCTGCATCCCATATTATCGAGCACTGTATGACAGAACTGGATCAGTATTTTCGGGATCTCGAAATCAGCCATCGCTTTATAGAGTTTGTTGATCGATGTGAAAATTCGATCTGTTGTAGGATCGGACTGATATTGGCGGATTTTTGTAGGAATACGAGTATGCTGGATGGTCATTTCTGTAGACGGCATCAGGTATGCTTTTATGCTTTCTGGATCTGCGAATGATTTAATGCATTACCTCTGCCAAAGCATTGCCATTAGTCATCACAAGCTTTGACGGTGTGTCTTTGAAACTCGCGTCGATAGTTTTCAGCTTACCTAATGGTTACAGTTACGACGAAAGTAGTGTTACTTAGGACTAAATAGTTTTTCCTTTAATATGGCTCGGTGGTGAGATCACTCTCACAATATGCTAAAGCTGGAAGACTCCGAAGTTCCTTTTTTAAAGGCAGCAGAATGTTCTCATCCTTTTTTTTTTACTTTGTACTCATCATTTACTTTTTCCACTACACTGTTTTCTTATATACCTCGTCGGTTGCCTTATTCTTTTTTCATCGTACCCCAGATTTCTAGCTCGTGACGTTTGGTAGCCTAGCATAGTCTCAGAGCCCACTTTGATGATGACACATAATAGCAAAATGATGGTGTTACAATTTTTCTCAATTGATAATTAAGCTCTAAACCAGCCGCAACTAGGAAAAGATTAAGATCGATATTCCTCTGACTATTCCAACATGCCAGCATCAGCAGGGTTAGCTACTAATATTTACTTTATTATTGCCTACCGCAAATACAATAAGTTGGTAAGTAGACGATTCGCTTTCCCCATCCGCCAAATATGTTTTTATATCGATTTTGGCATTTAGTACGGTTTAAACATCATGCTCTGGGCAACTTTTGTCGTAAACTCTATCCGTGAAGTCATAGAAATCTTATTAAGAGGAGTCTTCAGTGTCGTCAGTAGCGACATCCGCTCATAGGTGGCAAGGGTCAAAGACAGGTGACCACTTATCGGTGTGGATTGGTTGACTTTAATTTTTTCGTCGATCGTTACAAGTGCAACCTATTCTGAAAGCTGTTATACATATGTAAACGTTGCAATATAATTTTAAGAAATCTGGATCGCGTTAAGATCCGCTTCATAATTTTCTTTTAATAATTCCCGGAGTGGGCACTGAGAGGTGTCAACTTGGCGATATCTAGTTTTGCAACTGTTTTTACATATCAATTGTGCTTATTTTACCTCCAAGTGGTAACCATCGGGTACTGGTCGATGTCCATCCCGATTCGACTTGCCAAACTTATAAGCGCGCGCACTGGCCAGTAGAAAAAATAGCAGCACTATAAACCAGATGGAATCAACTGTGAAATAAAACCCCAGAATAAAACAAATGACACCTTATCAGGTCTACTCCGACATATTTGGAGCTCAGGCCGGTAAGAACTACCGAGACTAAGTCAGGGTCTTGGAAAAGACATGGTGGAGACCAAGTACAAAGATCGCCTAGAAGATCCTCCCTGCCATATTTTGTGAACGCCTGAAGCCGTTCGTCAACAACCTGATTGGTCCATATCAGTGTGGCATCAGGTCAGGAAATTCCACGATCGACCAAATATTTTGCGAATAGGTACATACCACCTATTCATCGATTTTATCGTTGCATAAGACAACATCTATAGGAACGTGCTATACAGAGTAATGTCCAGTTTTGCCATCCCTGTCAAACTCCTCCGCTTGTGCAGAATGAATATGGAGAATGCGAGCTTCTCCATTGAGATCGGTGAATAACTCACCGATAACTTTGATGTCAAAAAAGGTTTTAGACAAGGCGATGCGCAGTCATGCAATTTATTTAACATCATTCTTGAAAGAATAGTGCAAAACTCACGCGCACAACTTTTCAAAACAACGTCCAATTACTCGCATACGCCAATGATGAGACATTTCTTCGAGTGGTTCTCGGTCCCGTCTGCATAGATGGTGAATGGAGGAGGAGATACAATAACGAACTGTACGGACTGTACAGCAACATGGACTTAGTCAGAGGAGCGAGGATCCAACGACCGAGTTGGCTGGGTCAAGTAGAAATTCTGGAATAGCAATCCTATTAGAATCAAAAGTCACATTGTCATAGTTAGATTTAGATTTAGATTGTTGTGAAGAATCACAGATCACTGCGGCGACAGATGGGCCTCTTATGGTATCCTCCATTTAAAGCTCATCCATGGCACCACAATTAGTTAAGAAGGCGGCTACGTCTTTAGGTGAGCTGGCAAGCTGGCAGCTATGTGCTCCGCTTCAAGGTAGAATCTACCTAGGTAACGTTGACGTATTTTGGTTAAACTACTGCAGTCACATAGTATATGTTCTGCTGTTTCCACGTCCTCCTTACACAGTCACCATATTATCTTGTACTATGCCCATGGTTATCTGGTTTTTTGTCACACGGCAATGTCCTATGAGAAAGCCTGTGGTCACTCGAATCTGACTTCTACTTAGTTGTAGTAGTTGTTTTGTTTCAGCTTCTGAATGCGGATTAAATCTGTCTATTCAAGTGAATGAGCATCCTCATCTTTTAAGAGAAAAATTTAACTTGGTTTTGGAGAATTTTGGCAGAAATACATATGACCAATATGTAGCTGAAGCTGAATCGTCACTGTTTAGGAACTATTACAGCAAACTAAACCATTTTCTAAATGAAAAAACATACTTCCTAGATAGTCACGCAGTTGACAAAATAAGTACTATTTTCAAACCGAGAGGGGAACTCGTTCAACTAAACTTTATACCCCATAGACCAGATTTACCAATACTTTGTGACCTCTGCAACATGAAGAAGAGAGAAGACATCTTACACTTTCTTAGTGTTTGTCCGATTTTAAAAGAATTTCGACTATCAATGTTCGGAAAACATGATTTAGACGAAGATGAACTAATGAGCATTTTAAATGGAGAAAGAGGATGGAAAGTCTTATACGATTACTCAGTAGCAGCACTTTGTTATAGAAAGCGTATCATAGATGGAGATTTTTAATGTAAAACTTAAGTATGTATTTTGTCAACCTGGTAGACGGCCACAGGCCAAACCATTAAAGACTTAGGTTAATCGTTACATTGTAAAACATTTAATGAAAATAAAAGTCAACTAACTACTACTACTACTACTAGTTGTTTTGTTTTTTTGTGACAATAGCTTGGCAAACAGTTTTTGGCTTGTCTGTTTCCTTCTGTTTCTCTCCAGAAATTCAGCTTCTTTTCCTCTAGTCAGATTTTAATACTTACTTTTATTGTATTACCTGATAGTTAGACCATTCTCTTAGCATCATGAATTGAGATGAGTATCCTTTCCTGGTTAGTTCGTCTGCTTTTTCATTGCCTTTATGTCCGCTGTGTCCTGGTACCCAAATCAGATGAACCTTATTTGTAGGAGTTGAATGCGATCCCAGACCAATTCTGATTTTATTTTAAAGGCGCTAATTGCAAGTAGGGCTACTCTGGTGTCGGAGAGAATAAAAATGTTTTTATTTGTTAGATGCCTATTTAGATTCTCCTCAATTCAAAGCTCTATTGCATGGATTTCAGCCTGAAATAGGGAGCTGCTTGTATCCATACTGGCATGTATGCCTTAGGGCAAGGACCGTATACTCCGGCTCCAACTCTTTCATTTGTTTCTGATCCGTCTGTGTACCGTATATGTGAGTCCTTGGAAATGTAACCCTAAAGTTGTGCCGAAAGTTATATCGTGGTTGACATTTGTCTATTAAGTGTATTCCAAGTAGTTCGTTTTTTTTTTAATTGAATTCATGAAGGATTGCAGTATGAACTAGGTTGGAATTGGATTCATATTCTGTGATGAGTATGTAGGCATTTATCATTGCCTTTTTCACGAGTCCCAGATGAAGTGGTGTGATGTTTAGGATAACTTCATGCCCAGCTGTTGATGCAGTTTTCATTGCACCAGTTACACAGACACAGGCTAGTCTCTGTAATTTGTTATTGCCATAGTACCCTAAACAAAAAGGGGATTAAGATAATATTCCATTTTTTGATTAATTATGCTTTTAACAGCTAGGTTGCACTCTTCTAAGGCGAAATGATGACAAATAGGACTAGGTTTCTGACAAAATATTCTTACACAAGGGTTAAACTTACAAGTATGTGTATAGACACAATAGGTTTCTTCCATTTCAATTTACCAGTTTTGTTTTGTTTTTTTCTTTGCCCAAATCTGTGCAAATGTACATATGCTTTTGAAATGTTAAGATGGCAAAGGATGTTTTTGATTAGTGCATACATCAATACGCAGAAGAAGAACTCTGAATTTGGATAATTTTTGCGCCGTAACAATAGAAACTAGATCTGCTTCGTTTACTATACTCTTCTGATATGTATGATACTCGTATTTTCAATTTTCTTTTGAATGAGGGTTTTCCGGAATTTGACTAGAAGTAAACATTTTGTGTCGAATTTACTTCATACTTCAGATCGAAATTTCCTCAAACACTAATTACTATTTGATATCTAACTAATTGCTTCTATGAAAATAGAACTTTTGAGCGAATCTCTATACATAAAACTAAAGAAAATTCTAAACTTTGGACCGTAAAAATTATTCAACTCAGTTAGGTGATGTGCCGTTTTTCAGAAAAGACAGTAAAAAAACAAGAAACATAACTTTCATCAACCCACTTTCAACTTTATGTTAATTCATATTTCATGTAACATATTTGTTTCAATTGTATCGTACAAGCTTTTATGCAAATACGAGCACTCGTATATCTGAATATTACAGATGTACCAAATCACACGTTCTATATATTCTTATTCGTTTAAACAGGAGCCACCAAATGAGTTCTTAGTAGATATTAAGGTGCACATATCATGCATAGATATTAGGGGATTAAATTAAGGGAAGATTTTAACCAGCAGTTGTGTTCTCTTCTTGCGTTATCCATTGCTTTAAGCAATGCCAATTTACACTGTGCTTAAATTAATGCAGACTTCTTGAGTTCGGACATTAACGTACTTGTTCTGGTTTCAATACGACGTTTCCTTCTACTCCCTTCTCTTGTACCTGCATCGCTTTCACAGTTTTATTCTGCTCACGAAACTGTTTTCTGACAGTCACGATTTCATATACCCAAATGAAGTTTGCAACGAAATGTTAAATGTCCTAAGTCTGACTGGTGTGTTGCAGTAAACCTGTCAAACAACCCTGGATAGATGTAGTGGTAGTCATAGGAGAAAGCTGAATCTCGAACTAATCTCCCTGACCGATACAATTATACATAATAAATATACAAAACTCGCCGTTCAATCAGAGCTCGCAACCGTCACCTCTGAGATTCCCGAACTCGACATGATCTTTGCGGTAAATTATTGCATACCAAGCACTCCATTTTTCATTTCATTTTTGAAACTGGAATGAAAGGCGTACGAGTCCATCCATATACTCATGGACAGCCAAGCAGCACTGAAAGCATTACGCTCAAACTAGTTTGACTTCAAACTGAAGCTACACTGCTTTTAAAGGAACAAAATCTGATTAGTTCCAACGCACATGGTTATTGCAGGAAATCAAACACTGATAGACCGGCAAGAGCCTTTTTAGGAAACCCCGTACTTAGCCGTCAAATCAACGACCAAAAGTTGGAAGAACAAAGTTTGTTTATCCTATTGCAACCTTTCCAAAATAAATTTTAGTTATCTCTTTACTTCAAAAGAATGATATCAGAAGACGATACCTATACTGCTATTTTGGATATCACTTACACGAACTCAGAATAAGTCAGGAAATTAAACTCCGCTTTGTCCTTACTACGACGAATTCAACAAAATAAATAAAGCGCAGTCTGGAAGTCAAATTTTGGACCACTTTTTCGAACAGCTGGGCACGTATTTACGAGTATATTGGCAATAATGACTCGAATGTTGGCTCCAAACCATCCATTGTCTCCGGTTTACCAACGTAGACTAACAATTTCATATGATTTTGGAGGCCATTTCACAGGTCTATTAGGCGAAATGATGGGCGTATCGAATGCTTCCAGTTTAATTGAAGCGCATTCTGTGTGACACGTCGTGCCGTCTTGATGACACCACAAGTCGCTAATCCTATTTAACTGGGACAAAAGATTGTAACTTTGTGTTAAGAAATATGGAGCAATAATTATATCAACCCATAAAGCACACCAAACAGTGATTTTCTATAGATATAATGGCGTCTCAAAAAGCTTGTGAAACCATCACTCCAAGCTTTGCTTGCTTACATACCGTTTCAACCAAAAATGCGTCCCATTTCTGAAAAAAATTAGAAAATATGAGGAAACAAATCGGTTCATTTTGCGAACGCACAACGCACTACGCACACAATCACGAAGCGTCTTAGTTTTTGCACGACCTGGATCTTGCAAGCTCGTAAGCAAAGACCTTCCGCAAAATCTTCCATAAAAAGGATGAACACAGTACAAATTGCTGTGTACGATGGCGAATCAGCTCATTCGGTTCCTCCAATATTAGGGTATGTGTGGTGCGAGAATGATTATTACATAGAATCAGTCACTTGAATTGACAATTATCTCAACTGTAACTGGAGGTATATCGAGTGCTGTCAATTTAAGAAATAAACCATTTGCAAAATACCTTATTTCATACTTGTACTTACAACTTAGGCCTTTCAGATTTGTTAGCCGTACCTCTATAGCTATGGGTCTTGAACTTTA
The DNA here is from genome assembly GCA_963966105.1 of Volucella zonaria. NCBI lineage: Eukaryota > Metazoa > Arthropoda > Insecta > Diptera > Syrphidae > Volucella > Volucella zonaria. The sequence continues at coordinate 39,148,122 of OZ014534.1, read as the reverse complement.
ATTGGGTCGCATCACTATGTAATGTTTATGCAGCATAAGGTAAGCTAAATAATAACATTTTCCTTAGATGACTACACACCAGAGCTGTAAACTTTCAAGTATTGTACAAACACCAGTACCAACACCAGTACCGGGACTTGTACTTGTACTTCAGTACTTGGATACTGATACTTCAAAAAGCCAAGTACCAGTATTTTTGCAGTACTTCATCCCAAGTAACAAGTATCGCGTACTTAAGTACCAAAGTACTTGAGCAATATTTCCAAGTGCTTGACCAGTACTTACAAGTACTTCATCAGTACTTTCAAATACTTGTTCAGTTCTTCAATTCAAAGTACTTTATTTTGGTCTTGCACAATATTTATAAATAGAAATGTTAACATTTTTTGACGAATTCAGGATAAAACATTGTGCCCAACTTTTAATCATACTGTTTCAAATTTTTCTTTATTAATTATTTTTAATTAATACTTTTTAGAAAAGTCGAATTAACAAAACTAATTTCTGAAAGAATTGATCAGTAAGGGCATGACGTCTTGGAGAATTAACCAGACCAGCGAATGAAAAAAGTCTTTCTACAGGCGCTGAAGAAGTCAGCGGCGTATTCAGCTTTATAAATAAATTTTTCAGAACTGGATATTTGTCCAGCGTAGTCATTCCATTTCCAACACTCGGATCATTTAAATAGGTCGAATATTCATACCCAATTTTTCTGGACAACGACAAATTACTACTTGATGTGGCAGTTGGCAATGGAGTAGAATCTGCCAGCCCGCTCAAGGGTTTTAAAATTTCGAATAGATTATTTTTTGGCAGTCCACTCGCTTTTGATTGCTATAGCAATAACTGGACTTACAGTTTCTAGTCAAAGAAACACTCTCTCCTGATGGAATACATAATAATTTTCCTTTATAAATTGACGTTGTAAAAAATCTTACTCAATATGCCAGGAAGTACTTGAAAGTACTGCTCAAGTACTTGGAATTACTGCTCACGTACTTTAGTACTTAAGTACGTGATACTTAGTACTTGAAAAATACTGGTACTTTCCTCCTTCAGTAGCAAGGTACTGAAGTACAAGCACCAGTACCTAGTACTTGTACTTAAGAGGACTGAAGTCCTGAAATTTTTAAGTACTTTACTGGTCTGCTCCACACCGCTACCAGTTTCTGTATATTCATGAGTGATGAAAAAACAATTTTCAACTTGTCGTAAGGTTCCTAATGCTTGACGCAATTGCCAAGCGCTGATCGTTTCTTGGAATAGGCATGGTCGGTAATCACACATATCTTAACGAAATTGTACGCAATTACTAGATTTAAGCCATAGAAGGGCGGAATACAAACCAGAGGTGCTAGATAGGAAAGATCTAGCATTTACTCCGAAAAACGAAAGTGAAAATTTGGTGATATCTTAACGTAAAGGTTTTTATAATGTTTTTAGTCAGGTTTTAGGAAATTGTCTCTATGTGCACGTGTATTTTTTTTTTGGTTTCTTCTAAGGGTGTGTTATCTTCAAAGTTAACAAGTACGATTCGCTAGACTGATTGCTTGATTCCAGGAATACGCTTACATATGTAGCTAAACCACACGCTACACATTTCGCCTACACTCCCGGCGGGACTGCCATTAGGTATTACTTATGTACATCGATATTCTATATCTTCTATAATTACTATGTCAACACGTCTTTCGATATTCGCAGCTTATTTTGCTTTTTTTTATTTGTTTTATTTTTAAATTCATTTTATTTTATTAATCATTAACTCTTACATACTAACAAAAAATACTTAAATGATAGCTTAAAATTACTTGAGAGTCTTATACTAACTTACTGGCCCCACACAGACACTCTAAGCTACTCTAAATTCTTATATCAATGTCCTTCAACTTTAGTAACATTTTACTTAGGAATATTTATGTTCTATACTTAAGGCTAAGAAAAAAAATTGTAAACAAAAAACTTAGCTTATGGACTTAATTTTTTTTATTTTTTCTATAAAAACTTAATATCTAACTTAAAATAAACCTTAGTCTACCTAACCTACATACACAATACGCACATATGCACACATAGACGTTATACACAATGACATACATATACAAGTACCCTTGTATATTGTATATTAATATATAGTATATGTGTATGTTATTTCTTAAATGCTAACCTAAACCTATGTAAGCTGGCCATCGCTATTCACAGAGCAAACAGATTGGTCAGCTCTGCCTTATTAGTGATGCTGGTCCGTAATTGACGGAAACGACGACGAAACATCTTCTCTATCATTTAACCACCAGAAATGCTGCTGCTGCCGAACGACATCACTCTTATCGCAATTCCACCACCCGCCCTACTAAACTTGAGACGATCCACACTGCCGTGTGCAACGTCTCTGTTGTAGTTGAGTCGCCTGTCCCCAGCTGTCCGAGCGACATGGAAGATTAACGGGACCGCTGATCTATCCTGGATCAACCCTATCTGATCTAGGTAAAGAAATGTTCCGATGGAACGAAGCCGTCAGAGCGCACACTCTCATGGTAAAGGTAATTGGTAAGCCCCAGATATCAGGTTATTCGTCGAGGTCATTGCTCTTGCAATGTGCCTTCGCGTCAGCCTAATTACGAAGTTGTCCACTCGCATTAGTTTCGCCCTGTTGTAAAGGATCTCATTAGGATAAAAATTTTTGTACTCCGACTCTGGTGTTCTGTACAAGCAAAGGCAAGCCCTCTCAAACACCCGAATCTTTTCCATTAAGCTGGCTCGCACATTGAACCACACCGGACACCCAAATACCAGCATGAGGCTGATAAGGGCCATGTAGCAAATTACCTTTACCCTCTCATCGAGTTGGCTGCTATAAAACAGTCTCTTTGTAAGGGCAAAAGCGCCTTTAGCTCTGGCCAGAGCAGCATCTACAGTTTTATCAAAATACAGAAACTGATCTAGCCAGATCCCAAGGTATCTCACTACATTTCGACAGGCAAGAGGCTGTCCGTGTTGTCCAATGATCAAGAACTTTCGCCAATTTCTTCTGGTATTCCTAGAGGCTCTAGACAACGGCGTCCTAAAGAGAATGGTTTCCGACTTCTGAAAGTTGATTTTTAACTTCCAGTCATCGCAAAATCGTCTTATTTTATCGAAGTTACGCTTCAAGAGAGTATTAATAACCTCGATTTTTGAACCTGTTCTGTACGCTATCAAATCGTCTGCGTATGCAATAGTATGGGGAAGTAAATCTATCAAGTCACTTGTATAAATGTTGAATAGTATCGGCGAATTGACCGCGTCTTGCTGAAGACCATTTTTAATTTGAAATATCCCAGCAGAAGTCACATCACCATTTTTCAGGTCTGTTGGTTAGCATATTATAAAGATGGTACCAGAGTGGTTTACTGATCCCTTGCCTAGTCAGCTTATAGAAAAGTCCCTCTAACCATATGGTGTCGAAGGCCTTCTCCAAGTCAACATGGCAGGCACCAGTACATTGGTTTTTGCCTTTATTCCATTGGATATCGGACACCAGTTTAGACGCAGCATGTGAGATATCATGTCCCGCCTTAAAACCGAATTGATTGTCCGGAACTATATGTTTGTCCTCAACCCACCTCAAACACCTTACTGTTATTCGGAAGGAGACTTATCGACCGGAGATTCGCCGGATTGGATATATCCTTTCCTTTTTGGAGATAGGTTGAACAACCGCAGTTTTCCAATGCGCTGGATAATGTGCATTATTCATTGCATTATTGAGCAGGGTGGTGTATAGTAAATGTCCACCGCTTCTATAGTAAGATGTCGAAGCACGACGTTCAGAATACCATCGGTCCCTACTGATTTCTTACCACTGATTGTGACGAAGATCTCATGGAATTCTTCCTTCGAAATGAACGGGGGTAGGTCACCCTCTCTGGCAATGACATTATTTGCCATATTTTCGTCGCTGAACCAGGTGAAACCAGAGTATTCGGATCACCAGTTCTCTACTTCACTTTGAATGTAGATGTTGTGCACCAGCTTGTTTTGCTCGTTTGTTATAAATCTGCAAATCTAATTTTCTTCTGACGACAACAGTCACTCAATTATTGATTGTGGGTTCGGTATGTCAGCTCTCCATCCCAGAAAGGGTATGTAATGAAATACTGCATGCTCTGTGTCTTACTCCTGATTTGGGCAGTCTGGTAAAAATGGTGAGCTATCGTGCCCGAAGCGGTGTAGATAATTTCGATAGGCACCGTGACCAAAGAGGAACTGCGTTAGATGGTAATTACAGTCACCGTGTCGTCGATATATTTAGTTTTAAATTGTTGGTATTAATTTAAATGTCGATCTGCCTTTTTCACAAATAGTTATTGATGCTGCCTTTTCTCCAGGTTTAATAGTCTTGAAGCCGTTGGCAGCGTGCTGGCCGCCTATTGTATGCACTATATATCCTGAGCGTATCGTCTGCTTCAGATTTTTCTTTAGTTTCGCAAATTTTTTCTTTAGGAACCCTTCCTTTTTTGGGTATTCGGCTTTCCCTCCTTTTTCCATTCTTTTGTATGTGTTTTGTGTGAGAGAGAGTATGTATGGCGTATGTGTCAATTTTTGGTCAACGATAAATCGCGAACGTATGCGAGTAGCACTTTCGAATTTTTGGCACAGGATGCTTGTTCATGTTGAATCGCAACCATTAGATTAGGCCAAAATCCGCTGATGACTTTTTAACTTAGTAAAAACACACATACACAAAATTTAATTTTTTCTTGAAAATAGAGGACTTTATCAAAATGTTTCCAGTACTAATCGAAACCTATTAACATAGCGCACATTTAACGAAAATTTGAAAAAACCGGGCCAGTATTATCTGAATTACTCACATTTTAGCGCTGTCAATGAAGTACTAACTACGATTTCGTTAACACATCTGATCGGTGAAACTTTTATGAGTAATAGGTTTTGGTGGGACAAAAATAAGAAAATATATGACAGAGGGGCGCTTGCCTTCGAGTACGAGGGCTATGAAAACATGTTGATGCAGTCTAAAAATTAGTCGTTGTTGGAAACCAATATGTTTTTTCTTCCATTTTATTTTCAAAAATTAGTCAGTCAGAAATGTACTGTGATGTCCGTTTGAATGTGTACAACAGAGGATTTCCATATTTGAATAGCAGAAGACCCAACCATTGGAGAATGGAGAATAGAAACTTTTAGCGAATATTCTAGCAAAATGGAAAGATGTATGGATCGCTGGATAGTATCCCATTATCCCATAAGATATGGAAGTCAGTTCTAGTAAAAGAAAAACTAAGGTAAAAATGGTTGACAAAAGCGGTTGACTTCTAAATTGTAATTGTATTGATTAAAACGATTGCATTCAAAGGAATAAATTCTATCATTTGTACCCACATAAACGCAAGAAAAATTTCGAAAAAATTGATGACAAAATTGAAAGAATAGAGAAAAATGTTGAACAAATGGACAGAAAAGTTGAGCAACTGGCAAAAGATTTCGACACAGTGCGAAAACAACAAAACTGCGAGAATGTTCTTTAAGCGGTCCAAGAATAAAAGATTTGAAGCCTCCATCATTTGATGGCCAGATCGGTGGTTGTACGAACTACTGGGACAATGAGGAGAAGTGCTCTGCCCTAACAATGGCCTCACTCGCTCATGCAGCAGAACTGTTAGAAACAATCGACATCGAAAAGCATAATGGCCTTAGTAAAGGCTGTCGAGAAACGGTTAGGTGATAGCTACATGCGAGTGCTTTACGAGCTTCAATTGCAAAGCCGAATGCACCAAGAGGAGACACACTGCAACAACTCCAAACAGATGTCCGTAAACTATCACATTTGTCATGCCCCACCGCAGGCTAAGAAAAAATCGACGAAATGGCAAAGAACCCATTCATCAGGGGAATGGCAGTTTCGAAGCAGCAGGCAGCAGTAAGAATGACCGGAAAAAGAACCCTTGGTGATGCACTTGCCTACGTTCTGGATGGAAGCTGCCAATGAGGCTTGAAAAGCAATGCAGTTCGTCAGGGAAGTAGCATCTATTGCTCCTACGCAATACTAAATATCCCGCGGGAGAGGCAAAGGGTGCGCTGCTGGAACTGCGATAAAGTAGAACATCTTCAAGGGCACCGTAAAGAACCGGTTCAACGAAAATGCTGCCTTCATGGGGTAACAAGCAAGCAGAGGAAAAAACCGGCAGAAACGGCTACCAGGAAGCCGTTTCCCCCATCAATCGGCAAATGCTTAATTCGCGGAGCAAAAGTCGGTAGCAGGAGTTGACGGCCCCCGGGCAATCATCAAAGTCTCGAAGGCAAAATATTGTAGTATTGTATGTTAGTGGTAAGGAAGCGAAAGAACAGGCCGCAATCCAAATGATCTGGACTGAGCCAGTAGAGAGTTGTAGTATAGACGAAATTCGTTCCTCCCAATGAGCAGACTATGACATGGAACCAATGTTGGCCTGGAAGGAACAAGAGGAAAGATCGATATGGCAGCAAATATCGCACCGGAGCTCTAAAGTCATATTGGGCTCAGTGGGACTCACTTTGTGTGCAAGATGGTTTACTGAAGGGAAAATGGCAAAGTGCAGATGGAACAATATCTCGTATGCAACTAATTATGCCATGGTCCAGAGTCAGTTAAGTGCTCCATGAAATACAGGACGGAACCTCAGGAGGTCATGTGGGAATAAACAAGACGTTGGAGAAGGTAAGGGGACGTTTCCATAGGCTAAGCGCACAACAAGATGTCGAGAATTGATGCAAGAAATGCATTAGGTGTGAGGCTACCAAGGGCCCTAAAGTAAAGCCAAAGGGATGAATGCAACACTACAATGTCGGAGCACTACTCCAACAAATAGCCATCGACATCGCAGGCCCGTTTCTCGAAACCTTTAATGGCAACCGATACTCCCCGTGGTCATGGATTACTTCAGTATGTGGCCGGAGGAGTTTGCACTCCCAAATTAAGAGGCTAACATCGTAGCAGAACAGACAGTCAACAACTGGCTGAGTAGATTTGGGGTCACAATGGAGCTACATTTGATCAGATCAGATCAGGGCGATACTTTGAATCAAAAGTCTTCCAGGAAGTGTTCCAATATCTTAGAGTAAGGAAGACAAGCACAGCGCCACTACACCTTCAATCTGATGGGATGGTCAAACGGTTCAACCGGACCTTAAATGAGCATCTGTCTAAGGTCGTCGGCAACTGCCAGAGGGACTGCAATTGACACATACCCCTCTACTTAATGGCCTAGCAAAACGAGGTCCATACTCCAAAGGGGACATACACTATCTGAGATCTTATTTGGTCTTATAAGAGGGGTCCAAGGAAGTAAACGATTACGTGGATGCCTTGCGCAACACGATGTGTTAATTGCACGAAAACACCCGAGAAACCGCGAGAAGACTCGGTACGACATTAAAGCAAAATCTTCCGGCTTCAACGAAGGAGATCACCAAAATTGCAACTGAATTGGGAAGGTCCATGCAAGGTAATAACCCGCATTAATGGCGTTGTCTACCGGATCCAGTGGAGGAAGATCGAGGAAAAATTAAGGTGGTCCATGTGGATAGAATGTCTTATATTAAAGGAACGATGAATGACGAAGCTGTTCGGGATATCGTTCTCCGCATAATCGATTGATTTAGATTTATGTGATCGCTTTGAAGTGGAGCCTTCATTAATGTTTCATCCTCCCAAATGAGTAACTGCTAGAAACTCTACTTAAATCTTCCTACAATATATTTTGAAATATACCACCCTTGGCGCTTATTGACAAGTTTTTATTAAAAGGTTAGTGTAGCTTTATCTCATTAAATAATCAAACTATGAACTCAATATTAGTTCTTCTAAAAGTTAGTGCATTCAAAATGTTTTATGCATACCCTACATCACTTAGCCCTTGAGCTATTTGGTTGGATATCTGGAGGTAACCAGATTGCTTTATGGATCTTTCTGTGAAAAAATGTGATGCTTCGTATCACTACATAGATTACTGAAGATGCTGGCTCGGAAGCCCGTGTCTGTTATCGATTCATGGAGACTGCGCCTTCATTTCATTTCATTTATTTAAATTTGATCACTGTACTATAGGCAAAAGATCATCTTTGACGAACAAAGTAAGTTATAATACACACAGCTGGATATTTGTGGAAATAGAGGAATTAAGACTTGTGAACGATAATAAGTTTAAACCGTGTAATGTTGGCATGAACAGAAAATCCAATAGAAAGTAGTAAGACATTTCAATTCGAACGTTTTACGTGGAAAAGGACAGCTGCCAAGAAACTCTTTTGTTCAGAAACTCGTCTAATGGGAGACTATTCCAGAGTGTGATTGCATGAACGAAGGTAGGACAATGAAACCGTTTTGCTGTTAGTGTCAAAGTGCAACTAGACTAAGAAAAAACTGTCTTGTCATATAAAAACTCAGGCTTTCGATAAGAGTTTTGAGTCTGAATCCGACGATCTTTTGAGTGTATGCACAGATATGGTCGAATTTCCTTAAATTAAAAATATATCGCGCTCCGAAATTGAAGCTAGAATGGTATGAGCTAGAACCAGAGGCAGCAAAGAATTCACAGCCCTAAATTTTTATAGGCACGATTAGTGCATTTACTAGTTTCGGCTTGGCGTGTGAGAGTAGGTGATATCTAGTTGTCAATAAAGTATGAAGCCCGTAGATTTCAAATACACGGCGCGTGATATGATCATTCCAATTAGAGGTGTTGTTAAATAAAATTCTTAGATTTTTTTATTTTCGTCACAATTTTAACATGGGAGTTGTTTACAACGTTTGATGGGATATTTCAAGATACTAATAGAAACTTCTGGTCAACGAAGGATTGGTTCAGAAATGACCATGATGCTATAACAATTAGGTCTTCATTTAGTCTTGCTACTGCAACTTCTATCAACCCTACTTGTAAGCTCAAATGAAGTTGAACAAACATATTGGTAAATCATTCATAAACATTGAGAATAATATGGGTCCGAATAATGAGCCTTGAGGTACACCTTTATCCTACGAAACATAAGGAAGGCAGTTTAACATTTAATAACACAGCTTGCAGATAGTCACTCAAGTACGATATGGTAAGTTTAATGGTTGTATCAGACAGATTATAAAGGTTAGGGAGTTTATTACACAAAATTATAGGGTCAACTAGGTCAAAGGCTTTAGAAAAGACAAGCGGTGCCAGAAGTGTTATGTGGTTAAGATCAGTTGCAACGCGGATGTCGTCTGTAACTTTATGTAGTGCTGGAATATAGCTGTAGCTAGCACGGTAGCTTGATCGTAAGGGGGATAACAGTTTGTTTTGTTCAATATTGTTTTTTATTTGTCTATAGAAAATGAATTCAAAGCCTTTTGAAAGGACGGGCAGTACAGCTATTAGTCTGTGGTGCTGACTTTTTTAGGAATTACTAAAATTCCAAGGATGAGGATATACCAAAGTTGGTATTATTGTATTAAAAATATGTGTAATATGGCGGTTGACAAAAGGGAGAATAATTTTAACAAAATCAGGATTAATATCATATAATTCCACTCATCCTGATTTGACTGCAAAGATAACCTCACAACCACCTAGAATATTAATCGTCGACAGCGAAAAGGTTTTTTTCAAAATTACTAAGTGGAAATAATTGAATTAATTATCCGCATCGGACGCTAATATTTGGAGATGTTTTGCTAATCAAGCTTAGGGGGTTGATTTGTAATAAATATGTTAGCAAAATACAGATGTTTTACCTTTTCAGATGATGTTAATGCGATTTCTGGATCTTATAAATTCATTATGCATTTCGCTACACCAAAATGGTTTCCAGCGTTTAAACAACTTGTCTCTTCATGACATTTCATTTAGAATGTTATTAGTCATCCAAGGGCATTTAACATTTTTATGACACCAGTTCGTAGGAAGACAAATTTGTCATAGAAATGATATATGTTTTTGTACAGCAGGTCAGCTCACGTCCGAGCTGTAATAAATCGAGTGAAAGTCTAATTGATACAACTCGTTAGCAAGATTGGTCTAATTAATGTCTTCCGACCTTTACCCCAAAGGTTTTCTCCTTCCATATTTTTCCACTAAATTCTCGAATAAAATTGTACCGGCTACGCGGACTGGGTCCAAAGAATCGTAGAATGGAATCTTCAACCTCTTTTTTAGAGATGTATGCATGTATGACATTCATGTTTTATAGGGTGACCAGATAAGAACAAGAGGAAAAGAAGTTTAAATAAAACAACAACGGTGTGAAATATAAAATTGGTTCTGGCTTTATCTTGAAGCTATGTTCATACCAATATGTATGGGATAGCACATCATTCAAATGGCCGCCTCATAATCGCTGGCAGTCCTTCAAGCGGTTGATCCAATTTCCGATAACCCGGCTCAATATGTAACTCTATGAATAGCGAATCGAATGTTGACCCCGAGCTCATCCAACGTGGTAGGCTTGCTAGCGTAGACTAAAGACTTGATGAAGCCTAGAAATGGTGTCAAATAGCATGATTGCGGCGGCTAATGGATTAACGCTCGTCGTGAGATGATCCAGTCACCAATTTATTTCTAATTCACAACTTGGGACCTCAGTGCGGATATAACGACGTTATTGAGGTCTGATCACAGAGAGTCGGTTAACATCGCTCTATACATGAGACCGTTGACGGTAACGTTGTCTCCCTCCTCATTACGAAATAAATAATGATGTAGCCATGCCATAAACCTCACCACACAGTCAATCTTTGATGCATTGATGTTTGGCCGAAGACTTCTGGATTGTGTTCGCTCCAATAACGACAATTTTAGTTGTGCCGCTGAAGCAAAAATGGGCCTCATCCGCGAAGATGATTTTTTGGCCAAAATTCGTCCGTCCGGTTTCAATTCTCGCGTCAGCACAATCTTATACGGATGTAGGCCCAAATCCAACCCCAAAATAAGCCGGCGATGCCCAATTTAGCCAATCTGGGTCTTCTTTGTTTTCTTTATTTCGCACCAATCTCTATCTGGTTGGTGACTTAAGATCCAAAAGAGTGTACTCGTGCTCAAACTTTTCCACGGTGCGATGAATTGCCTGCTCACTGAAGCCATGATGACGACTGACCTCACGACGAAATTCACGTTGCGTATTAACAACTGAGCCGGATTTACGATAAATTTTTTAATAATTTCAGCACGTTCGGTAAGCGTAAAACGTGCATGATGAAATGGTAGACTAACTGAATACTTTGACAGCTGGATGTCGTTGGTAGCATTGACAGCTGCTGAAACATACGAGTAACAATTGGAAAAACTGTCATTGCTATCTGGTCACTCTTTACTTTAGTACTTTAATTGAAATCCGATTTCCTTCGACGAAGCCTGGATTTTATATGTGCTAAATTCGGGTACAAGGTAGGACAAAAGTAATGTCATAATGTTAATGTGCCTTAATTTTTGCAAATGGCAAACGTCATTGTGCTTGAAATTTATATTGTAGACAGATTGAGAAGTAGTTGACAGCAACCAACGGGCCGATACATACCTGAAGAACGCAGAATTATTTGACCAATTTCCGGTCTGTTGCTTTAACGCAGCATGAATTTCGTCGTCGTTTTCCTCGTCGTCCTGCACCATGTGTGCGAACAATTAAGCATTTAGCTGAATGTCTTGTGCAAACTGGGTCCACCAGCCATGTCGTAAGAACCTCGACGAGAGAACAATGCACACAATTTGGCATCAGCAGACGTTCATTGTGACGAACTTTCGTGAAGGACCTGAAGATGTTCACTTATAAAGTGCAAACCCTTCACCAATTGAGCTAACTTATTCCCACGCTCTATTAAACCTGATGCAAGAAAAGGTTGATTCCGTATCCAGCGACGAAGCCCACTTCCACTTAACTTAAGTGGTTATGTAAATAAATAAAATTTACGGTTCTGGGGCATGGAGAATCCACATGAAATGCACGAAGAATCATTGCATCACATCAAAGTGTCTGTTTAGTACGGTACTTGCAGTGAAAAAGTAATTGGCCCTTACTTTTTTGAGGACGCCGACGGCACCACCGTAGCCGTAACTGGTGAACGCTACAGACAGATTTAACCCAGGCCTTTTTGCCGCAAGGTTTTGAGTTGGGTCTCGAACATTGTTGGTTCCAGGACGGAGTAAAAGCTCACACACCTCAGTCAATGATGGAGATTTTGAATCACCAATTTCCAGGCCGTTTTGGCGATTTGAACTGGTCAGATCGTCAGATCTGACGGCGTCAGACTTCTTGCTGTGGAGCTTTTTGAAATTTCGCTTTTACTACAACAAACTACAAACTTTGCAAGTCTTGAAATCCAACTTTAAAAAAGAAGTTACCAGTTTGGAAACAGATGGTTTTCGAACAACACTTTGATACACAATGACACTATCAAAATAAGTATAATATTATTTTAATTCTATCCTGAGGATTACCTTGTAATCTCCAAATATTTTTACACAGTTCATATCAGTGCCCATCCTAATACATCGAAATGTTTCACTTAGGCTTTTCTGAATAGAAATGGAAGCTAGATTACTGATAAATGGATGAGCGTTTTTAACTTCCCTCAAATGATGGAAAATTTAACAGTAGCTGAAAATTAAATCTATCAGCATACATAGATACTCGCATGCCTAAAGTTCATTATCCAAAAATAAAAATATAGCTATCACGGGGCATTTGGATTAAAGTCCAAAGCCGATTGTGGATGCTACTTTCGAAGTGAGTGATAAGCTATCCCTATACAATGTTTTGTTTTCTCAAAGTACATAATTCGATTCCCAGTTTAACTCCACAAGCTTTCAAGAAATGTCAAATCAATGTGTATGTACAATCCCTTACGGAAGACGTCCTTATTTGGATGTACGAAAATAAGATGAAAAATCGTATTAAAGACGAATAGCTTCCATTACACTCAATTGACAAATCTTGAAAGGCGTACATGCTACAATACATACATGCCAACTCACATATTCGTACATATGTACGAATACATTCTCCGATTTTCCGTGTTTATTCTTTTTCTTTCCGAATACCTAATCCTGACGGCAAATGCAATTCTGCTTATTCATGGGAAAAATTCCATTATTTTCTCAAGTACGGCCAAAGCAAGGAAATATGTGTTCCACAAAATAAACCACAGGATATCCCTTTGGCCCCGATGGCGGTAATGTCAATTGTAGGATTAGTTTATTCCTGAATCCTCGGCACCGTCTTTATAGAGTTTTCTGGTGCTGTAGCTGGTACTGAAGCGGGTACTGATACTAGTGATGGTGCTGCTGTTTCGTTCGTACTGTGGTTTCGATGCCATTCTATTTGGTCAGTAGATTTAGTGGGTGGTCAGTACATTTTTCGATGAATACATAAATCCCTTATGCCTGGTTCTCTGTGTTCTACTTTTACTTCCCTACACAGACTCTGTGGCCATGCCATCCATAAAACGTGCACTCTGTTGAAATTGGGTTAAGTACTTTTTTTTTAAATATTTTTTTATCCATTTTCATTTTCGTATGTTTCTTGGCCTTTGAAATATTTAAATTTGTTCAAATTCGTAGAAGATCGGGATGGACGATTTATGCAAGTCCTTTGGTTCATTGTATGATGAAATTATTCTATTTGTGCCATTGTAATGAAAATAAATAACCCAATTCCGGAAATCAAAGAAAGATGGAAAGAAAATTTGCCGTGGGCATTTCGAAATAAATACTTGTAAATTTATAAATTTTTGTTTTTTCTCCCCCGTCGGAATGCCATTTTGTTAACATGAAGAAGGACTTTTCCTCTGAGGATATTAATAAGAGATATGTTCAATTTACATTCCCAGTTTATACATACATTATTTGTTCTGTTAATTTGTAACAAGGTTTTGTTTTTAACACTGTTGAGCTTGGGAATATACTGCCCGCGGATGGAATAAGAAGTTGTGTACGAGTTTGCCTCGATCCTAAAAAGTTGGTTTGAGACAGATGGACTTATGTACTTGGAAGACGGGGTTTTCTATGAGAGTTCTACTTAAGTGCATACTGTCAGTGGTTAGTGTGTGAATACATCGCCGTTATTTTCCTCTGTTATAGCTTTTATGATCCTGTAATGATGTTAACTTTGATGCTAATGGTTTTTGAGTATGAGGTAGCAGCAAAGTTAATGTTATGAGGAAAGTTTTATTAAATTTCATAGAATCTTATCACGTTATCGGGAACAGAGAGAACGATCCCACTTTGTATTATAACATGTAACGGATGAGAGATTCTATGTAGATAAAACAGTTCTTTCACATTCTACTGACTGCAAAGTATCTTGCAAGCTATTCCCATCAATCACAAATGTTCTTATGAAATCACCCGAGAAATTTTGCCCAGCCAGTAGTGATCCCGTTTTGTGGCATTCCAAAACAGCGAAGTTTTTTCGCAGCACCCGTTTTAGCTGGAACGTTGTTAAGTAGGAAGCCAAAGCAATGGTCAACTCACAAGAAGGGTGGCCAGCTTCTCAAAAATAAGAAAAGAAAGACTAACGAAAGCCTTAATTTAAATACCAATACTAATGCCTTATATTCAGATGTGCGTACTAATACACATCTACCTGGGTGCATTAAAATTCCGGAAGTCAGTCTATACCAAGAAAAATGTCAATGCAATCAAGATATCGATAAACTCCTTCTCACCCCTTAAGCCTGCAGGAATGGATAGTATTTGACTGTGAATCCTTGAAATGTTTGCACCTAGCGCAGGCGAAGGAAAGTTAGAGAGGAAAAAAGAGAGATCTATATCTATGTACATTGGTCTTAAATGTTTGCAAGCAGCTATAATGACTACGAGTTGTAGGGCTTAGGAACATGTCACGATATTTCAAAATACGTCCGAAAGTTTGTTAGAGGGTATTATGATGAGCATTCATAGCGAGACGATTTGAGGAGGTGGAATGATACTGGCAACTTCGATGGAGCACTGGTGGTGAAAATAGCCACAGAACAAGGTGGGACAGGAGCCATTACGCCGGTGCTCGAGGGTGTCAATTGACAGAGTAATACTAGCACGGTTTTGAATCCTATCTAGTAGGTGTAGAGATGTTTTAGGATCACATGACCAAATATGGGAATTGTACTCCTATTTTGGCCGAATGAATTATCTATATATTAAGGCCTTATCAGAAGGGGTGAAATATTTCTTACACCGTTTAAGGAAAATTAGATATTTCGCAACATTTTTGGTGACATCAACTATTCGATCATTCCAAAGTAGGTTGTCGTTGACACACATACCGTGAATGGAAATTCTTTCAGTTTCAACTTTGCAAGGGCCATTCATGGGCATTTAAATTGCGATTTAGCTACAGCAGAGAGAATTGTGTTCTGGTAGCATTAAATTCAACTCTGTTGATGGTTCCCTATTTACAATAGCAATGCTGTTCATATCAGAATGTTACCAGCTTAGCATTACCGCTGCCATTTTCGTTCAACAGTCGCAGAGCAGGGACGTGAGTCCAGGAACGAAGATGAAAAGCAGGGAATACTTTAGTCAGTAAAGGGATATACTTGATTCGAAATAGCAGACCAGAGATGGCTCATGAAAATTAAAAAGAGTGTCGGAGACAGAACGGATACCTGGGCACACCAGCAGTTATTTTGTACATATCAGATTTGAAACCATCCAAATCAACTTGAATTTAACGTTTGTATTTGTATTTATTTATTGTTATATTCATTGTACATATAAGGCATAAATTATACATCTTTTAAGTTGCACATGCTTATATTATATTAATTAAAAACATTTTAAATAATAAACTTAAAACTTATAAAAGAAATTCAGTTTTAAAAAATTAAATGAAATAAAGAAGAAATGAAAGGGAAGAGGGAGAAGATATGAAAAGATAGGAAGGAAAATGTAAAAAAAAATAAAAAAATAAATGCAGGAATTAGGAATTTTCGGCAAAAAATGTAATAGCCTTTTTCCCGAAAGTGTTTGTGCTGCTTATAAGTTTAATACTGAGGGGAAGTTGGTTCCAAAGTTGAACGGCATGAACAAAAAATTGCCTTGAGGTCACAACGTACTTATATCTGGGTAGTAATATTTGTAATGTCTGATTACTTCTTACAAACTTGATATGGTCAAAAAGATATTTTGGATTACTTTTTCTAATAAAAACAAAGTTCGATATTTCAATAGATTTGATAAGGAGCAGCCTGTTATTTGTTTAGAGTAGTCGGAAATGTGGTCGTATCTTTTCGGACCAAATATATATCTTGCGCAGCTGTTATATGCAACAGTAAGCTTTCTTTTGGTCTCAAAGTTCATGTTAGCAAATAACTCGCAGCTGTACAGAAAAATGGGTAAAATAAATGATTTTATTAATCTGAACTTCATATTGGTTGGTAAATACTTTGGTGTGGGACTTAGGCCTCGAAGCGCACCATAGATTTTTCAAACTGTAATATTTATATGTACATCCCAGTTTAGGTCGAAATTAAAGTAAACCCCAAGATTTTTTGTGTTTTCCACATATGCGATTGGGTTCTGGTTGAGGAGGAGAGCAGGGAAGGATTCTTTACATCTACTTTTGCTTAAGATCATGGCTTTGGTTTTTTGTTAGATTGAGCTTCAACTCATTTTCAGCCGTCCAAGATGAGATTTTACACAATTCCTGATTCATTCTGCTGGAGGCTGGAATTATATACGATTTTGAAAACATTTTATAAATTTAAACATCGTCTGCATAGATGTGGTATTCGGAATCTGAGAAACATTCAATTATATCGTTAATGAAACAGGAAAATAAAAGGGGTCGTAGCACAGAGCCTTGTGGGACGCCCATGGAACCTTTAATCTACTAGAGCACTTAGTTTCGTGAAACACACACTGTGACCTATTAAAAAGCTATGATTTGATCATGTTGCATAAGGAGTTTTCAAAGGAAAATTTAGTCAATAAAATTTTATGATTGACGCTGTCGAATGCTTTTGAAAAATCCAAGAATACAATCAATCCCACCATATTCTTGTTGAACCCAGCACGAATATCTTCACAAATTTTAATCAGAGACGTAGTGCAATTGTGGTTTGCACGGAAACCGAATTGGTGGTTAGCAATTAGTTTCTTATTATCAAGAAAAACCTTTATCTGATTGCTCATAATTGTTTCCATAACTTTGCCCAAAAATGGCAAAATGGAGATTGGGCAGTATTCGGTTTTGTTTGCTAGGGAGGGCTTAGGCAATGGCAAAATTTTGACAACTTTCCAAATATCGGAGAAAACAGAAGTGTATTAATAGTATTAAAAATAAATGTTATTGGGCGTAGCAAAACGGGTAGAAAAGTCTTAATAAATTCTGGTTGGATGTTATCTCAACCAATAGCTTTTGACTTCATTTTTAAAATTTCATGGCCAACCACCGCTATGTCAACACAAGAAAATGAAAAACTATCTCTTTGATTAATAAAGGAATTAGGAACGTGTGAGCTTACGTTCAATTGAGGTTGAATGAATTTCCTATTCAATTTCTCAAAATTTATATGATCTGAAACAGATTGCTTGCTTCGATTTATTCCAGCTTGACGAACGTTTTTCCAAAATGTGGAACTCGAATCACCAGGATTAAATTGGTTTTTAAAGAAAGATCTTTTGTTTCTCCTTATAAGATAAGCGACTGCATTGGGGGCAACCTTGAATTCATTATGAATAACAAAACATTTATATCTGCGCCATCTCGCATATCATCATCACGCGCCTTAATGTGGTTTCTTACTTCTTGTGTTCTCCATGCACAATTATTTTTCTTAAATTTTTTATGTTTTACTTTCACATGATTGTTAAAAAGGTAATAAATATTATTATTGAAGTATTCAATCTGTTTATTAACATCACATGTTGAGTAAATAGGTGACTAGTCAACGCTTCGACTGTCATTGAACAGATCCACTAAATTTATTCCCGAATAATCGTAGTAGATTGCAGACGTATACACTGTGTTGGTAAAAAGCGTGGTAAGTGCCACGAAAATTAAGTCGTGATATGAGAAAGCAGGTGCTAGTTGCTAGAAACTAGAAAAACATCTAACAAGGTGGATGAACAATTTGGTTTAAAATGTGTGGGCTTGGTGTTAATTAAACTTAGGCCAAAAGAATTCACCATTTCGATAAAATATTTATTTTTATTATCTAATAAATTAAGATTAAGATCTCCGCAAATCAGAATATCTGTGTACAAGGGAACTAACTCTTCTAGAAGATTTCTTACTAAGGTAGAATGCGCTACATCAGGTGCTATATAAATACAACCAACTAAAAATGTACCACATTCACTCACTATTTCAATAAATAGATATTCTATTGATGACGTTCCGAAAGGTAATTTCTAATCAATTGAAGAAGAGATTCCTTCATTCAAAATATACGCATATTCGACAAAAGAGCCGAATGCCAAACTCTGTCAAATACCTTAAAAATATCAAGTTCAACTATTTTGCTTTCGTCATTTTGATTACGATTGGTTTTCTTTGAGAGACATGC
Organism: Volucella zonaria; assembly: GCA_963966105.1. Taxonomy (NCBI): domain Eukaryota; kingdom Metazoa; phylum Arthropoda; class Insecta; order Diptera; family Syrphidae; genus Volucella; species Volucella zonaria. The sequence continues at coordinate 39,129,608 of OZ014534.1, read as the reverse complement.
CATCGGTGAGACATGCCATCAAACCACCAGTGGCAGTATGACTACGAATACCATACTCCCAGTCATTGTGAAGTTCTCGTGTTTCGAGATATTTCATGAGCTGACTGTTTATCAGCATTTCCATGACTTCGGAAACAAGAGATGTACGTGCAATGGGTCTGTAGGAGGAAAAAAAAAGAAAATTCGCCTTTTTTTGGTGACGGGCTGGACAAACGCTTGGAAAGAGTCCTAAAGAGTAGGGTGGATTGAAAAGTTTACACGTTGGTTTTACCAGAGTGGAAGAATACCTCTTCAGAAGAAATGGAGATATACCATCTGTACAAGCGGATTTGTGAATGTTTAGGTCTTTAAAAGCTCTTGCTACTACACGAGTGCGAAAGTGGGTTCGTCGTATTGAAGATTCGACACACTCAAGTGTAGGCGGACACAAAGCACAATCTGAAAGTGTTGTGCTGGTCGCAAAGTATGTGGCAAGCAGATTGGTTTTGTCTAAACAGCAAACAGCTGTAATGTCATTATAAATAAGCGTTGGGATGAAGAATGAGGCAGAATTTCTAATGTTTTTGATGAACGACCAACAATTGTTAGTGCCTTTGTGGCACTGTGATATTTTTTGTCTCAGTTCTGGTCGCACATGCTTAAAAAAGGCGTTGCAGTGTTTCCTGGCTAGCTTGAATTCTTTTTCGATTTGCCTCTGTCGGGTTGGCCTTGTGGGACTGATTAAACATTTCTCTAATCCTGGCAGCCTCTTTCCAGCTCGAGTCGTACCATGCCTTTTCTTTTGTTCTGATCTTAATCCGATAAGGGATAAAGGATCTCATTGTAAAGGGAACAGTGTCTGTGATTATATCAGCAACGGTATCCACGTCGTTATCGTGAAAACGTAATGACCAGTTAAGGTTTCTAAGGAAGGTGTTAAGTCCGCTCCAGCTGGCTTTCGTGTATTGCCATACGGTTCTTCATCTCTAATACTATGACATAGTGACCTGACATGTCTAGAAGGAATAGCACATCGATTTTGTACTTAACAGGGTTGTAAGTTAGAAAACAAGTCCAGAGTATTGGCGGTATGTTTTTTTCCGCAGTAAAGATCTCAACTTACTGTCCTTCGGGTGTTTTCTGTCCAGTATGTCGATGTCACCCAGAATTGTGTATATTGAAATCGCCCGTAATGACGATTTCAGTATGAGGATATGGGGATACAATTCGTTGCATGGAGTCAGGCAACGCATCAAACTCCTTAAAGGTCGATTTGCTGTCCAGTTTGGGGGGCTTCTGTAAATAAAACTTTAGTGGATAATTTGCTTACGGAGATGGAATTTTAACCACATGAAATTGATCTCGGGATGGAACGGGGATTACATTGTGATGGAGTTTTGTAAGCTACACCACTATGCACGTAAATAGCAAACCTGCTGTAAGCAAAGAATAATGGCACTAGTTCGATATACATGCATACATGCCTGTGCTTCACTAAGTGCCAAGCATGTGATCTGTATATATATATGTATATAGGCGTGGACGTAGGCAGAGTAGTGACTACACCTTAACCCGAGTATATTTGCTACATCCACTTTGAATTCCTGAGTCATTATTGCAAACAAACACAAAAACACAAACACCGACAATGCTAAGCAAAGCTGTGAAGTAAAAGTTCATATTTTGACTTACCGAATGTATGGCTCAACCAAAAGGTTGCAAACTGTCCGTGGGTTTGTGTTTTTTTCATTCGCAAAGCTCGAGAAGTTAATCACACCCAAGAGACGTTAGTCTATTCAATCTCTCCCAGCTCTAGGCTGAACATTCAATTGCTATTGATAAATAATTGAGTTCGCAGTAGTCGAGGTCCGGCAATTAATCCTTTTAGAGACCGTGCTTTTCATTTAGATATTTGAAACTGTGTTAACTTTTTCCAGATCAGCACTCCATCTTAGAGTAGTCTTAGATTCCAAATGCTTAAAAATATTGGTGTTTGCATCAAAATACGCGTGCAGCCTTGTACATATGAGGAAAAGCCTTCAGTATCACGTAGGGTTTCAATCGAGCTGTGGTGTACTACCTCTCCACGGTTGCTATATGACATTTCCTAGCATATGACGCGATAGCATTATGGAAGGCAGACAAGAAATCCCATCTTTCCAATCTCACATAAGTGCAGAAGATAGCTTGTATCATGATCATTGGGTCACTAACTTTTAAAGTAAAAATCACAGCCATTACTCATGTTATAAGCCATTAAGGTACATAGGAGTCAGGAGATGAGAATGCTGTAGTAAAATTAGGTAGGTAGAAATTTAAACAAGATATCCAAATGCAAAACCGTGACTTTATGTTGCGTCTCTTTCTCCCTCTACAGGTTTCAGTGTGGAACCAAAAATTAACGTGTGAAACCTGAATATTGGTTATATTAAGATGGCTAATCAGCCGCAGAGATCCAACCTACTTTTCTTTCTGTCTAATAGGTCTTGAAAAACTGCAAAAAAAAAAAATTTTTAAACACCAAATCCCATGATTACCTAAACCATATCAAACGGTCATTTGGCAGAATTCTCTAACAGTTCAGTTCGGAATGCAGCTTTCTTTGCCATTCAAACACGAGTTTCACAATGCTTTTGATTGAAATGTCTTTCAAAAGGCTTTCCGCTATTGAACTTACCAGTGACGTCGTTGTCTTGCGGAATCCATCAATGCAAACGCGACAACATGAATTCTGGAATTCTGTAAAATATTTCCCCCAAACCGGTCAAAAAATATGTCCATCTGCAATCCATTTGCTCTCCATCTAAGAAAATGTTGAAGCAGCGGCTCTGAAGTTGCATATAACGATTCGGACTTATGTGGTTTCTTTCCCATTACACGACGAATACTTAGCGATTTACTGGTCTCGTCCAACTAGGCTTGACCTCCTTATAAACGCGATTGTTAGAGAAAATAACAACATTATTATATATCCTACAAATGACTGATCCGTGAACGCATTGTGGAAGAATCGTGACTGAATCAGCGGTTACGTCAGTAGTCAGCATGGACGACTGCTTTTATGAGATTTGGCCAGAACCTTTGTCAATCTTTCATCAACTCCCTTATAACCTGCATTAACTGCTGTAGATCAGTGCCATCGATAATCACGATAATCTCGTGAAACCGCTGGTGCACTCTACGTACAAAGGAGGGGGAAGACTATCCCCAAAGAAAACAAAATGAGGATGAGAAACAAGCGATCGACAAAATGGAGAGGTGCTACTCGTATTCCAGGAACAACCGTTAAATGTCTGACTAATAGGTGAAATATGTATCAACAGAACAGAAACCTGTAGACTTGAACAAGGAAACTTAAAATCATTGGTCCAGTATCGGATCCATAGTGTCGGATCTGTAAATCCAAACTCTGCCTGACGGAACGAATCATACCACTCAAGAGATAAAGGCAATCTTTAAGCTTCGACATAATAAGGCGGACTAGCTATGTATGGCAGCGGGAGATGCTTAGGTAGAAAGCATACATCAGATAATTTTCTCGATTTGGTCGAACGAAAGTATACCCGACGAATGGAAACTTAGCGTCGATCTTGTCTGTGAACTACTAAAACCATTTATCAATAATCTGATTGCCAGTTATCAAAGAAAGGCCAGATCGATATGTGGGAAATACAACGCCTTTTAAGCTCACCAGACTGGACAGAATGCCGACAGCAAAGACAACAATTAGAAAATTTTGCGGAAATCGAAGTTAATACTATAGGCACAATTTCCCAAAAGTCTGTGCAACTGCTTGCATGCGCCGATGGCATTGATACCATTTTCGGAACACAGTATTGAATAAGAAATGGCAAAAATCAGTTTAGCTGGGAATAAGGGCAAAGGCAACAAGTCTGAAGTCACCTAGAATATCGTCGAATTAGGGAGCACGTCACATTATATAAGTTTATCTTTGAGGTAGGCAAGGATTCTGTCTATTTCGTCTTCGCTATTAACTCTAATGAAAATAACATACCTCATCAGAAATTAAGAAAAGGTTATTACAATTGTCAATAGCCTTTTTTGGACTTAATAAGGCCTTATAAAGAGCCAGTAAGTAGAGTCTTCTACGGGTTGTACAATGATATATTCAGAAAAATACGCGTCAGCCACCTGTGATGACTGGGACACGTAAAGTAAATAAAAACTAACCCTCCGACCTGAAAAGCCATTGGTTCCTACCCAAAGGGACGACCGACGACTAAAGTTACGCGCAAGAGAAAGGAGAACTTATACAAAGATCGCATTAATTAGGGGTTTATTGGTTTAGGCCCAGTTCCATCCCGGACTGTGGGATGGTCTAAGTTATTAAGTAAGGAAGACACTTGATTACATCTTTTACTTACTTTGTGGCGTTACACTCCGGGGTGGATCTGAGCCTCAACCAATAAGCCTCTCCAGCCAGCTGGATCTTTAGCTAGCTCCCACTAGTTTCGCACGCTAAGTTGGCTGAGCTCCGCTTTCACTTGCGTGCGCCACTTGAGTCGCAGTCTTCCTCTACTGCGCTGTCCCTAGTGGGCAGATTCGAAGACTTTTCGGACCGGAGCAATGGACGTAACCAAGCCACCACAGTAGTTGAACCTTCACTCTTCTGGCTAAGGTGATGTCGCTGTACAGGCCATACAGTTCATCGTTGTATCTCCTCTTCCATTCACCGTCTATACAGACAGGACCGAAAATCACCCGAAGTAGCCAAGAGCACTTTTATCCATTTTTGATAAAGTCCATGGATCTACGCAATAAAGCAGGGCTGGAATTATTCAGGTCTTGTATAGGGTCACTTTTGTTATTCGAAAGAGGGATTTGCTAGTCAATTGCCTTCTTAGCCCAAAGAAGCAGTGATTGGCAACATTTTTCTTCGTTAGATCTCAGCGCTGATGTCATTGTCTGCGTCGATAGCGGAGCCTAGTTCCTAACTACCTCAAAGTTATATCTGTCTAGGGTGACATTCCGTCCGTGATATCGATGCTGAGAGTTCTTTCTGCAGCATATACGAGTACTTTGTCTTACCCTCATTGACCGTTAAGCTGAACACGAACACTCCGCTGACATCACACTGCTTTCTTCCAGTTTTTGGAAGATTGTGCCTTCTTTCAAGAATTGTGTTAAAGAAATCGCATGACAGCGCATCGCCTTGGCTAAATCCTTTTTTGACATCAAAGTTCACGGTAACTTCTTTACCGACTTTGAAGGAGCAGCGTGCATTCTCCGTCGTCATCCTGCGCATATGCGGCTTTAATACATATTGTAACAATGAATAGGCGGTGTGTACCGGTTTGGAACGTATAGGTTTTTTTCCAAGATTTTCCGTGGTGTGAATATTTGATCGATGGTGGGCTTTCCTGGCTTAAAGCCGTACTGATATGGACCAATCAGGTTGCTGACGAGCGGTTTCAGGCTTTTGCAGAATACCGCAGATAGGTTCTTGTAGGCAATGTTATGAAGACTTATATCCCTGTGGCTCTCGCATTTCAGAGGGTCTCCTTTTTTGAGCATCGGACAAAAAATGCTGAGGTTCCATTCATCGAAAGTATTCTCGTCCGACCACATTTTATAGATGAGTTGGTGTATGCTACGTACCAGGTCATCGACAGTTGCTTGGAAAAGCTCAGCAGTCAGACCATCCGCACCAGAAGCTTGTTGAACTAAAGCTTAGATTACGTCTTTACCCTTGTGATTTTGACTGAATATACTAGTACCGACACTAGACACCAATTTTGATCTATCAGACTCTAGGCGTTCTTTGTATTTTGCGAACGAGTTTCACCGCTTTGCATAGTACTAACTTTTCTTTTAAAATATGCAGCGCTGTGAATTCGAATAAATTCTCAAGGGCTATTGTGGTACCTAGATATGAAAATCATAGAAGACGCTATAGCTTCATGATTGAGATTTTAATCAGAGAAACCTATACTTACGAGTATGTCATTGAGAGTCAGTGAACAAAGAGTATTCTTCCTTCTTGTAGTAAGTGCCACAAACTCACAGAAACACCAATCAGAGAAGTGGCTTTAAGCTTACGTTCATATAACTTGCATTTGTATCAGTAAGTATGATTACTAGATTTATATGTATGTTGTATCCAACGATAACGTCCAATTGAAGATGGGAAGAAGTGGATGTGATTCTACGGCTTTCAACCATGACCATTAGTTGTATGATCAATGCCCCTGTCATAAAATTTAACAAATACCGAGGTTTTTCCTTTATTTGGTTTTTATTTGTAAATAAATAGATCATGACCCTTTTGTAGAATGGAATTTGCAATAAGCATATTGAATAGAATGCAGTGGTATATTACTTTCAAAAAAGCCCTTTATTTGAACATTTGCCATTATTCCAAAAACATGGTGTTAAGCTGATCTAATGCCGGTAAGTATTTTCAATTAAAGCTTGCTTGATCTATCTGCCCCTCCCTGGAACCTTGAAAAACTTAAATGGAAAAATTGTCAACTTCACTTTGTTCTTGCTAAGGAACTCGTTAGAGTTCTATTGATTTTATTTAGTACAGAAGTTGTGATCACTATCATCTCATGTTGCAAGGTAGAGGTGGAGATGGCATTCTGAGAATAGTGGTTTTACCGTATCTTATGAAGAAAATGCGGCAAACTTATCGTCGCCGTTGGATGAGCTACTGCTCATTCGTTTGTGCGGAAAGATGACTCACGAGCATCACGCCACATTGGAAATTCTGCACGAGCGATTCGTGGAGGTGATGTGAACTGGCCACCGAAACCGTGCAATTTGACCCCGTTAGACTTTTTCTTGTGGGGTTTTCTGAAGATACAGGTCTATGCGAATAAGCCACAAACCACAGCGGCCCTCAAAGCCAACATAGCCCATGCCATCGGTCAAATTTAGTCTGATTTATGAGCCAGAGTCATGGAAAATTGGACATTTCAGATGCGTGCCACCTAGGGAAGCCGCGACGGGCATTTGAACGATGAACGATTCCCATATATTGTATAATGGCATCGATAGGTCTTTCAAGCGAATAAAAAATGTCGATGATATCTCACACACACTTTGTTTTATTTGAATGTAAAGATAAGGAGCGCTTAATGAAAGACCCTTTATATTTATTGTAGAGATGTTAATAATATCTCTATACAAAGCAAAACTACTTCACTAAATATAAATGAAGAACAAGTGGTTAATTCAACCTCTGCAACAGCTCACAGTGAAGCTTACCTAATTCAGACAATACCAAGTACTCAAAATCAGATAAATTGCAACCTTTTCTTAATCCTAAAAGAAGTAGTCAATTCTAATGTCGTCAATGCAATTCATTGCGACTTAACATATCTTGCGCAAATTCAAGATAGACTATTACCATGTTTCCCTCAGTAAAATTACTTTACGCTAAAATCATGGTTGCTGACATTTTCAATCTAAACGATCAAGCAGAAATTCTTTTAACCGAGCATAATCGAGTCCATCGATCCGCACATGAAAACACAAATCCGGTTTTGAACGATTATTGCTTACCAGCAATTCGAAAAAAGGTTGAAAGAAATAATTTCCAATTGTAAAATCTGCCGCGAAGCGAAATACAATATAAGAGACATCCAACGAAGCCTGAGATAGGCGAAACTCCTGTACCAACCCATCCAGGTGAGATACTGCATATTGATATTTATGCAACTGCAAGAGCTCATTTCTTGACATGCTTGGACAAATTTTCTAAATTCGCGGTTGCAAAACCGATTAAATTAATGAGTCGATTACAGAAACACTGAACTTCTTTAAAAGCACAAAAATGATTGACAATGAGAAATCCTTTTGCTCAGAAAGTATTAAGTCAATGCTAAGGGATCATTTTGGAGTAAATAATGTTTAATACCCTACCCTTTCACAGTATAGAAATTGGACAAGTAAAGGGTGAGCCAACAGATGGTGTGGATTTTGGCTGTCAATTACTGTCATTTACTGAATTCAGTATGGTTGATCTTTTTCACAGATGTCATACAATCTTTGGAAATTTTAGCCATAGAGCCGTTTTCCACGCAACAACGCACTTTTGTTATTCAATCTTATTACGAAAACGGGCCATCTGTGAAAGTAACATTTCGCAAAATTCGTGAATTTTTCGGTCAACATAATCGCCCTAGTGAGTCCGGAATTCATGCAATGGTGAAGCGTTTTGAAGAAACTGTTTCGGTATCGGGTCAAACTCATATCAGCATGGTCGGCCAGAACATACACTCCAAAATATCAACACCAAAACATTGGCCCTTACTTTTTCGAAGATAAGGCTGGGAGACAGAGTTACAGTGAATGGAGAACGTTAGCACAACATATTGACCGGCTATTTTTTTCCAAAATTTAATGAATTGGGTCTGGGCGATCTCTGGTTTGAACAGGATGATTCTATGTACAGCCCATACAAGTCATCAATCAATCAATCTATTGCGTGCGAAATTTGAAGATCGCATTATTTGTTGATTGGCTTCCAAGGTCGTGCGATTTGACACCTTTAGACTTCTCCAGTGAGATTATTTGAAGAATAAAGCAATGCCAATAACTCAGCTACAGTTCAGGAGCTTAAACATAAAATCTAAGCTGAAATAGTAGCCATTGACCCGATTATTCTTCAAAATGTCATCAATAATTTTGACCTTCGGACGGTTTTTTTTTTTTTTTTTTTAAAGAAGAACTTAACACTCAAGTGGGTATGAGTGCCTCAATGTGTTAAGTTTTTTGGAAAATGGGATAGAGAGAGAAAGAAAGATGTTTTGGGCTCAGTGGTTATTTCGCTCCATGGGTGGCGTCCAACATTTAATGGGGAGACTAAATTCTTAGTGGAAGTTGGCTTGATGTTGATTTCTATTCAACTACTCGTCTTACTGGGTTTTCGTTAACTGAAAAAATGGATGATATGTCTTTCGGGCGAGGCTGGGATTCGAACACCGAACCTTCTGATTTGGAAGCCAGTCTACCACCACTTGCCACAGAAGCCGTGGTGGTCAAATGAACGATGTTGTGTTCCATTCATAATTGCCATAGACCGAAATTTATTAATCAATAAAATTCTACATTGATGTCAGAATAAACGTGTATTTAATTTGTTGAAAACATCCAATACAGCAAGGTGTACTTAGCTAAAGGAAAATATCTGTGATACCGCTGAACTCCTTTTACTTGCCACGGTCAAGTACAACAGGACGATTGGCTCAGTCGCAAACTATCGCCCAATCGATATACGTACTCGTATTTTATTCCATTCGAAAAGAGTTAGCATATGAAATCAAGAAAAAAATATCCGACACCCAACGTAGAGTTCTTGCCTATCACAACAAAAGCAGACAAACTCAAATTTTTGCACCAGGAGAAAAGGTGTTTGTGGGAATAAATAAACGAGTTGGTTATAAATTTAGAACGTTGTGTATCGGAAAAATTAATCAGAAAGATTTAGGGACTACGGTTCTTGGTTCTTATAGACAACAGGAAAGTTCACAAGGAAATCCGCAGGTAATTTTTTATTGACCGACAATTATATTTGATTTACGGCTTTGTGTAAGCTCCCATTTATTTAAAATTCCTTTGAGTCTTATTCTAAATTTTATCACAAATTATTAACATATGGTACTTTTCCTAGATTTGAGATAGATTTAGGCTAGTTAGAGGGTTTTCACGAACTGGGCTCGTTGACATAAGGCAGCGCCTCTGCTTCATGGCATCGGTTAAGTCCCGCTGCACACTGGTTGATTTATGTTCGCCATCTGGACTTTAATATTAAATGAAAGTTTTTTTAACTTGTAATGCAGACTTTATTTATTTATGATTCTACATTTTAACATATCTAATGCTTCATGAGGCAAAGATTTATTATTTTTTTTTGGAAGCTGCCTTTTCTCACTTACAATAGGATCGGACGAAATTAGCAATTATCCTTATTGGTTGCGTGACATCTTTCTTAAGAAGCTATAACGGTACAGTTGTAGTTTTTTTTGACGGGATTCTAAAACGTCTTGCGATAGTTGACCAATAGGAACAGCGAAGTCTCAATAACTTCAGCAACATGTATAAGTATTATATGGATGCCCACATGCATTTTATACCAATTATATTTGCTGACAAATAGTTGGCTGTATCTAAGCAATACTTTCTGAATTTGGTTGTGTCAATTTTCAATCCAGATGAAAGTGTAACCAGTACTATGGCAAAACGTTGCACAAGCTCATAATAAATTCCAATTATACCGGCTGTTTTTTCTGGGTCCTTGAAAAAAGTACGGGCAGTGTTACCATCATTCGTGTTACCCCCTCCTTGTTTCGGAAAATCGACTAATATTCCCAACTCATACCTGAGCAGTTTTTGAAGATGGACTTTTTTATCTTGAACCAGTTTTTTGGCCTTCTCTCCTCTTGCCTGCCAACATTTGTTGTCAAGTTTGTACGACAAATGCAAGAATGATTCCATGAATCGTATGTGTGCGTGAAGAGTTTGTAAACCATGTCCGAATGCATCATTATCGCAGGTTTTTTTTTAAACATTTCTTCAAGTCATTCATATCCTTTGGAGATGCTTTGCATATGTAGCAAACTGCACTAGCTTTATTTTTGATAATTGCGTTGCAAGTTTTACCGTCAACCATTGTCTTCAACAGCACGTGATATATGGTATGTTCATGGCTTTTCCGTTTATAGTTAAACTAGTGGGTTGGAGCATATTTATTTCAGATTCCATTCGATTGAACTCTATTATAGTGGTATCTGAACTTTCCTTAGCAAATTCAAATTTTACTGGCCCGCAGTATCTTGGTGATGAAGTTCTTGAATTTATCCATAAATTTGTGCATCCATTTTCAGATTTCTTCTTGATTTTTAAAGACACAATGCATGTTAACAACATGTCTGAATCACTTGCGGCAGAATTAACTAAAAATTTTTGCTTATAGCGTGAGTGTCCCCCACTACCGTCAAAAGTATCGCCATTTTCACATCCAAAATCAAATACCTCACGCTGGCTGTGCTTCTAAAAGACGCTGCACAGTAAAATCCAATAAGAATTGTAGCTTGATTTTCAGTTTCTGTATTCGTAATTGATGTAATATGTGGATAACATCTTTTTTTTGCTTCCAGTATGGAGTCACAGCTAGGGTATATGTTCGCATTTCTTTCTTTAGCATTTTTTCCAAGATTTTTATATTGATGCTTCGTTAATTTTAATTCAGACTACTTCAGGTGTATACGGGATTGCTGATTTCGTTATTTGAGGTACTTTTAGTTTCTTCTGACTTTTGGGTGAGCTGCCAACAGCTTTTTTTATGACCTCGGCCATAGAACGTTTACCTTCTTCTCTTAGCTTCACTTCCGTTGCAACGGACATTTCTTCTGAAGACATATTCATGAGTTCTCGAATTTTTCTTTTTTTAGACTTTAACTCACTTTCTTGAAATTTTTTCTCTGGCCTTCCAAGTTGAGATTTTTGCTTATTTCCTTCTATTTCTAAAGGCATTTGAAATTCCTTACATAGCCAACTCTCTTCTGAACTTAAGAACACATGAAACATACGTTTCTGTGCAACCCACTTTTGAAAAATTAGTGACACAAACTTTTTGAAACGTTTTTTATGCTATTCCTCATTTACGTCCAATATGGAAAGTTTTGAATAAACAAACTTTATCACTTCATCCGCACAATCAGAAACAGATGATTTGAAAGGTCCGTTCTCGCGCATAAACAAAAATATTTCATATCTTGTAATTGACGGACTCTCTATTGCTACCTTTATAATGGAAAAAAATATATTTTATGGCGGTTTTTGGCATGTTATGTATATTGTTAATTAAAGTGAAAGATTGAAATTTAATAATTAAATTACTTTTGCGATCAGACTACCACCTTGATCAAAAAGTTCCCGCAACACACCACCTTGTGGCGCTCCCGTTATTCCGATTTGAGTTCTGTTTTTTTTTTGTTAAGTTGGTAAATCTGTTGTTGACATTCCCTCTAAATCTAAGCGCCATAGTGTGACATTTGCAAAAGTTACATATCCAAGAGTACATTTAATACCTCTGCGTGTTTGGGACGATTTTTTACAATTTTAGAAATGGATTTTAATTTGCAACAACGAACTTGTACTAAATTTTGCGTAAAGAACGGATTTAATGGTGCGCGAATGTTGGAAATGGTGGAAAAGTGTTCCGGCAACGATTCTCTAAAGAAAACGTTCATTTACCAGTGGCACGAGTGGTTCAAAAGTGGTCGTGAGTCAATCGAAGATGACGAACGCAGTGGCAGACCATCGACATCGAAAACCGACGAAAACATTGATGAAGTGAAAGAAATGTTGGTCAATAACCGCAAATTTACCATCAGAGAGATAGCGGAGGACTTGAACATTGCCTATGGATCCGTCCAAGACATTTTGGTTAGTGATTTGTGTTTCCGTCGTGTAGCAGCAAAGTTGGTGCCAAAAGACCTTAATTTCATGCAAAAAAGAGACCGTGTTGACGTCGCAAAAGAAATGATTTGCGAGGCTGAAACCGATCCCACATTCATCAAAAGGATCATTACTGGAGACGCAACGTGGGTTTATGAGTACGACCAGACATCGGGCAAGTGAATGGCCTTCACTAAATGAGCCGAGACCAAAAACGCCACATCGTTTTCAGTCAAAAAAGAAAGCAATGCTCACGGTTTTCATGGATTACAACGGTGTAGTGCATCATGAATTTTTGCCAGAAGGCCAGAGAATAAACAAAGAGTACAAGTATTATTTGGGCGTTATGAGACGTTTGCGTGTAGAAATTCGCCGAAAGAGACCAGAATTGTGGATAGAAAACTCGTGGATTTTGCACCATGATAACTCACCGTCGCACAGTGCCATCATTATTCGTAATTTTTTGACGAAAAATGCAACAAATACCATCCAACAGCCACCGAATTCAGCTGATTTGGCTTCCTGTGACTTCTTTCTGTTCAATCGAGTTAAAAAAACACTACGGGGAACGCGTTTCAGCAGCTGAGAGGAAGTAATAGAAAAATCGCAGTAAGCACTGATGGCCATACCGAAAACCGAATATAAAAAATGTTTCGAGGATTGTATCAAGCGCTGGCATAAGTGTGTTGCAGTCGATGGGGATTACTTTGAAGGAGACAATATAGATTTTGATGAATGAACTTGTATTTTTAATTTTCTGAATAAATTCCGGGAAATTTTAGATCAAGGCGGTATGTCGGACTTTTTTTTAATTACAAAAAAAATTATTAATTTAGAAATCATTAAGGACGGAAACGAATAAAATTTTTAAACTTCAAAGTAAAAAAAAAACATATTTTCATAATTCATGTAAATTTTTTTTATTTGCTTTAAAACTCTATTTTTATTAAATTCATTCATAATTTTAAAAAAAAAAATTATTTGCGTTCCCATTCTTTCCTCAACTGCTTTCGAATGTCCTTCGTAGGGTTGGTGACAGTTACATCCGTGATAATTTTGGACGCTCTTTTCCATTTAGCACTAAAATCTTTTACGTCAACTTAGCTTTGACCAAAGCCCAATACCTTTCAATGGGACAGCACTGTGGAACATTGGGTGGATTCATGTCTTTTGGGACAAAGTCGACATTTTTAGCAACAAGAAAACTCAATGTCGCATGAGCATAGTGAGTTGAAGCTAAATCTGGCCAAAATAATGTTGAACCCTCGTGTTTGTTTAAGAAAGGAATCAACCGCTTTTTTAGGCACTCGTTAATGTATACTTCTCCGTTAACTGTTCCCGTTGTAATAAACGATGAGCTTCTGTGCCCACATTGGCAAATGGCCTGCGAAACGAGATATTTTGACCCGAATTTTTCCATCCCAATCGATGTTGTTGATTGCGGAAGAATCTCAGCTTCAAAGGAGTTGTAGAACTGCGCACATGGAAGAGTAGTAAAGTCGACTTTGACATAAGTTTCGTCATCCAAAACCAAGCACGCTTTCTTGTTGGCGATCAACTCGTATAGCTTTCGGGCTCGTGTTTTTATTCCTTTTTTTCGCTTTTCAGTAACTTTTGGTATTTTTTGTTTTTTTTTTTCGTGTTTTTAGACCGTTACGGATGACATAGTCCGGTTTTTAACGATGGTATCCACTATTTTCCTGACCAAATTTGTATCATGTGCTCCACTTTTAGCTCCACTTTTCTGTTTTCGCTTAACTGTCAACGTCTCCGAATATCGTTTAAGAACAGAATCCACTGTACTGCGTGCTATGTTGAAATTTTTTGTGACGAAATGGTTTGGACACGAAGTATTTTCGAGCCATTTGTCGATGATCTTTTGACGGCGTTCCCCTTGACTCATATTTTATAAATATTTTAAACCGCACCGAACTAAAATCAATAACAAACTGAAACTAGAGAATGTACAGGCTAATTTAGGTACAAAATGGGATTGCAAATTCTACGCATTGGAAGTATAGCCCGTATTAAAATTTACAGATTTTATTCGTTTCAGTCCTTAAATTACTGCATATAGACACCACTTTCACACCTTAATTTTTATAATACATATATGTATATACGAAATTCATTTTTTATGAATTACTAACAATGAGGATCTTGCGACATATTTCCTTTTTTGGTTATTCATCTTTAGTCGATGAAAACTTATACTTACAACTGGAACACATAATAATAAAGTGATCTCAAACTGCATCATTGCGGAGTGAGCACAGATGCAAATTGTTGTTTTGAACTAGTTATTTGTTTATTGCTCTCTATTAAACGGTAAAAAAGTTAAAAAAATATATGTTCATTTTTGACGGTGCGCCGGTGCGTGTGCACGATCTTAACGACTGTCAGGCAACCGAATTCGCAATTAGGATGGTGACCACTCGTGGCAAGAGGCAAAGAGAAAGACTGATTATTATTAAGTTAGGATAAGTAGTTTAGGTAGGTCAAGATGTAGTTGTTTTATCAAAAATGTTCTTATAAATTTATATATGAGGGTTGTCTGAAAAGTTTTTGCAAAGTAAAGATAGCTGCACTTGTCAATAATAGCTGATGAGTGCTAGTTGTGCATCTTTTGGCAGTTACTTACCGAAGTTTCAGTCATTTTGGATGCGCAGTTTTTAGTTGACAGTCATTTGGCTGAGTCGATGTGAGTGTTTTTTGTGAAAATGGAAGAAATTGAGTATCGAGCTGTTATTAAATTCTCGTTTTTGAAAGGCAATACGCCTACGGAAATCAAAAATGGGTTGGACTCTGTGTATGGGGACTCTCCATCATCATTTACCACAGTGAAATTTTGGGCATCTGAATTTAAACGTGGCCGTAAGAGCTTGGGAGATGATGAACGTTCGGGACGTCCAAAAACTACAACACTGACGATAACATTGCTAAAGTTCACCAAATGGTGTTAGACGACCGCTGAATTAAAATGAGGGAGATAGTAGAGGTTATGAAAATGTCCAAAGAACGTGCTTGTTACATATTAAGTCAAGATTAAGGCATGAGAAAGCTGCCCGGCGGTGGGTGCAGCGTTTGCTTACGTTAGACCAAAAACGTGTTCAAATGAACATTTCCAACGCTCTGTTGGCGCAGTTTAGGCGCAATAAATCCGGGCTTTGGCGCCGATTAATTTCTGTAGATGAAACTTGGATACACCATTATACGCCCGAAACAAAAATTCAGTCAAAACAGTGGGCCGCAAAAGGCGAGCCGGCTCCAAAAAAGCAAAAAAGAGCTACAAGGAGACTATGTAGAAAAATAAAAAAAAAATTGAGAAAAAATGTCTTGTATCATTGTTTGATCGGAAACTTTTCAGACAACCCTCATATGTACGAGCAATATAAAAGTTTAATGGTTGAAAAGTTTTTAGGCCGAAAGGGCAAAACTATTGCTTTACTATTTACTTTCAGATGGATCTAAAACCGATAGCGGGGTTGGTGGCGGTGTTTTTTCAGATAAGCTAAATCTAATCTTCTCTTTCCGTCTTCCAAATCACTGTAGCGTGTTCCAGGCGGAAATTTTGCCGATTAAAGAAGCTCTGTTCTGACTGAAGAAAAACGTGATATCTGCAAAGGATATCCGCATCTTTTCGGATAGTCAGGCCGCTATCAAATCCCTGGACTCAGTCTCACTAAATTCTAAAACCGCCCTTGATTGCTGATCATCTCTTATGGAGATGGCAGAGCAGTTCAACCTTCACCTCTGTTGGGTGCCGGGCCACAGAGACGTTCCAGGGAATTGTAGAGCCGATGAACTCGCCAAAATTGGAACCACTCTACCTATTCTACCGGAAAGGGATAGCATAGGTATCCCAATCGCTGCGTGCAAACTAATATTAAAGCTGGATGCCAATAAAAGAACAGACCTTAGGTGGACTGTTAGACCAACATGTCTAGCGACCAAACAAATCTGGCCAAAACTGGACCTGTATCGCTCTAAGTATCTGATCCTTCTAAATAAGGAACATCTCAGCGCCATCATAGGTGTCATCACTGGACACTGCCTTATAGGCAAGCACGCAAGAAAGCTTGGCGCCTTTACAAATGATTTCTGCAGAAGCTGCATGGACGAGGAGGAGGAGGAGACAATCCTCCACCTACTCTGTATATGCCCAGCTCTCTCCCAGAGAAGAAAACTTCACTTAGAAGCCTTCTTCTACAACGACCTAAACGATCTGAAAAATACAGACGTAAACAGTCTCCTTCACTTCGTCAGAAGCTCAAACTGGTTCCACTTTATTGTTAAATTAGATTTATGCATTTTGGTCTAGCATGTAAGTTTATATGGATAAAAGTAATAGAAATGAATTGAAAAATTAAAAAAAAAGAGATAGAGCTGGGGAAGTTCACATCGAACAGATGTTGATTGGTGAAGTTAGCATCGGTTTTTCAAAAATAAACCGAGACCATTTGCGTATTTTTTTGAGAGATACAATTGACAAAGAATCAGGGTTATACGTTTTATAAGTACAGATCTATAATCAGTCCAACTTTTAGTGGGTTTGACTGTGCTGAATGCAGGTCTCACCTTTTTTCGGGATTTTCTAGATCCTCATTCCCCCATGCTACGAATCATTTTGCCAATTACTGTTTGATGTATGAGTTCGTCTGCTATCAATGCCGTAGATTAAAAAGACTTCTTAAGAACTACTGCCCCTTTTTTATAAGCGAAATTCAAGTTTAAGTTAACTTTATTGAGGCAAATTTAATCACTATAATGCCATCATATTTTAAATATGGCCGACTTAATGATTTGTCTGACTTAAAGAAAAATTAAATTAAATATTCTAGATAAATGTTAACTAGGAAATAATTACAAACGAATTGTACTTGGCGTAAATTTGCGTACGCTTGCTCCCGGCATACCTTCACTACTTTGCTCTTTTTGGCGGTCTTAACCTAAATAAAACTAAGACCTAAACTAATTAAACCTAAAAAGGTACATCTTTTTCTTATTAGATAAATATGTACTGAATGGTGCGAAGGATCCTTAATCGTAAGTTCGCTGCAAAAACTTTGACAATCCTCAATTGTTCGTATACAACATATACTCGTACAATATTAAGGAAATTCAAAACTTTTCCATTAAAAACAAAGGTCTGTGTTAGAACAAATATTGCAAAGTCATCCCCTATGGTTAAAAGGTGATGCTTTTTCGTAGAATGGTGCTATCTTGTGTCGATTTGTATCTGATCTTATCAGGGATACTGAGTCCTCATTTAAAAGTTTAGAGGGTGGCAGATTAGAGTCCATAAGAGATCTTATCAGTGGGTTAGGGTGCGAACGTTCGTTCCAACTTGTTTTGAAGAAGCTTTATTTGGTAGTTCATGAGTGGTGTAACCTGAGTTGCTTCATATATAGTTTTGTAAGAGAATCATTTTTTATCGAGTTTTCTAAATATTCCGCAGCAAAACCTTCTCTCAAAGACCTCCATTTCTTTGGCTACAGTGGGTGAGATGGTAAACCAAGTAGAAAACCCGTACGTCAGAATTGGCCTTATAAGAGTTTTGTACATCATAATGCTAGTTTTCTCTATCATGTGTTTAGAATTAAGTAATGGTTTAAGTATTCCTGTGACCATTTTTGCTTTATTAAGCCCTTCCATGCTTGTTAAAGAGAAATCTATTCTGGGAATGTATTCCTAGATAATTTCTTTCAGAACGTAATGGAATTGGGAAATCCTTGCTTTCTTTAACCGCACGATAATGTCTCTTTCCGCTGGCATTCCTAAAACACGTGAGGCCACATTTACCAGTATTTACTTTTAATCTCCATCTTTTAAACAAATTTTCCAGAAGTGGAAGTTTTGCTTTAATTTTATCAAAAGCTAAGCTCGGTCGTAAGTCCCTGGCTAATATAGTGGTATCATCAGCGTAGTGAAGTGATCCAGGATTTTTCGTAATTGAGTCCGAAAGAGGGAAGTCGTGAAGATAAATATTAAATAATGATGGTCCGAGTATGGATCCTTGAGGTACGCCTGATTTTACCGGGAGAGGTTCTGTGTGCTCGAATCCAATATATGTATATTGAGGTTGTTCTATTTGATAAAAAACTGTGTATTATTCTTATAAGCCAATTCGGGAAACTTAGTCTTAGTATCTAAGCTCACCGTACACATTTTATTTCTCAAATTTTGCACAACTTTGTCCTGAAATATGAGTAAGGCGTGCTCCGACGAGTTTCCTTTCTTGAATCCGAATTGGTTATTTCGGATAATGTCCTTCTCTTCACAGAAATTATTTAAGTGTTCGGCTAATACCCGCTCGAATAATTTTCCAATTTTGGAGCGAAGCGAGATAGGATGAAAGTTTTTTACTTCTTTCGCAGCTTTCTTTTTAGCTTTCGGAAAAAACTTTGCTATTTTCTAAGTCACTGGAAAATAGCTATTGTTAATACAGTGGTTCAATATTGATGCCAATAATGTATCTAAATCGTAGATTTTTTGTTGTTAAGCGACGTTCTGAAAAGATTAACGCTATTGGGCGAAGTGAACGGAGATACCCCTGGATCACAGCCGCTGTTAGAAGACGAAAAAACGGACAGCGTATACTGAAGATGTCTTTCTTCAAATTGGTTAATTGCATATAGAACTTCGGTTTCTAAGTTTCGATCATCGGTGGATACTCTTTCACTATTGTTTGCAGTATACAGATTTTGAAATGCATTTAGTTTGGCTTGAATATCAGTCAGGTCTTCGCCATTATAGATGAGCGTAACTTTCGAAATATTTGTTCCAAAAAATTTTTCACCCGGTTATCCTATCAATTTCTTCTATATGTAGCAGGTAGGATCAACATAAGGAAACAATCTTTAACAATTACTTCTATAAGAATTCCAAAGTTATCGAAAAATGCTGAAAAGATCTTACAGGTTAGGATATTTGATGGATTGTTCGAACTGTATGTCGAGTTAAAGGATGGAGAAATAAGGAAAAAGTCCAAAAAAGATTAGGATCTAGGAATTGTTGGGGTGCTAGCTGGTATTAAATCAAGATTTAAGTATGGGCCATTGTAGAACCAATTGTTAAACAGGTTTCCGTTGTTATTATAGACGCTCACTAATTAATCGCTGTCCAGTATTGGACGCAATGTAAATACTTCCAATCAACAGGTGAAAGTTTTAACCTGAATAGCTTTGTGAAACAATAGAAAATAGACACACAGAAAAGACAACGCTTTGGAAAGAGACTTCGTTAGGATTGTACTGTACGACAAGTAAAATCGCTGTCCCTCTGCCGGTGTTATTTTTTATTATCTGGTTTCTCTGGTCTGATTTCAGAAATGAAATATATCTGAGGTTTTTTATTTTTTAAGGTATTTAATAGTGCTAGTCTTTTCTCATGTGAGATTAAAGAATTGATTTGATATTTAATTTTTTTTTTTAATTTTTGAAATAGAGCATGATTAAACAATAGTGGAGGCAACGAACTCAAGGTAGGAAAACATTTTATCCTCCTTGGATTTCAAAAATTGCCTTATTTTTGTCAGAGGATCTATAAATGAAATCTTAAACAGATGCTTAGCTTCGTTTAGGAAGTCGTTGAGATCACCTTTTTGTGCGTTTGGGTTAAGGAAAGATATTGGAATAGGTTCTTCATCATTTTGAAGTCTAGTCCTAGAAGCTGAGTTAACATTCGGTTGTTTAGCTGATGCTTTTACTTTTTCAGCGAAAGAATCGTTAGCTTTTGTAAAATTGAGAATTGATTCTTGAACAAACGTTCTTGTTTTGCCTGCTGCTTGTCTAGCTATTTCAGAATAAGATGACTTTTTTTCTTTATATTTGAGATATGCTGGGCAGCCCTGATAGTTAGCTGCATGGCCGATGTCATTACAGTTTACGTACTTAGGTATGGGAACCTCTTCATTTTTTCTTGAAGAGTTTTATTTAAATTAATACACTCATTCGAATCGTAATCTTTGACACAAAGAACGCATCTGCTGATATAGGTGGAACATTCACCTGTTCAAATCGTTGACATCGATAGCTTCTTCTCCCAGTAAATACGCTGGAAGAGTAAATATCTGACACTCGTAATTTTTGTAATGGACTCTCCTATCTCAAGCTGTACTACAAATATGTTTAATTTTATGTCTAACCCTTTAGATCTGGAGGTAGAAAAAGGTGTTATTTTATTTTAATCCTCAGATTGGGAACAAGTTTTTTCAGCGTTTTTTAATTTCTTCGACTGGGATATCCCCATCAAGACCTTTCAACAAAATTGAGAGAAAATGAGAATGCCCCTATGACCGTACCGCCAAGTCGATCGATAACTTTTTTATGAATGGCTGAGTTATTAACATGAACCATTGTTTTCCCGTAACCCATGCTAACAAACTTATATTCTAAATGGGATACCTTACTTTCTGTAGCTGCAAGTTTTATTAAGTCACTTATAAGTGTACAATTATATAGTACAATTGAATAGTTTCCAATTTTTCAACATACATATATCAAAATCTTAGGTCGATTAATCGAATCATTATCCATATTCTCGATCAGTATAACGCGAGCTCCGGCCTCACTTGAAAAGAAAAATAAGGACATTTTTGGATCTAATACAGTCTCATAAGTTCCTTCCGGATTGATTTGCCTCATCACTTACTATTTGTGAGGAAAAAGTGAGCCTCGTCATTGCCGTTTTTTTAATTGATAATACTGCATGTGTTCACGTAACTCGCTTGGTGGTTATTCGCCGACCCTTGGAAGGTAGGCAGAGGCACACACAATCACTTTTACATCCACGATGGCCACTACATATCCCTTATGGTGAATACTGGAATAAGATTAAAATTCATTAATTAAACAGCTCTTAGGGTTACCTGCTTAGTAGTGTGACAATTATTTAACGTTACACAGCCTTTTTTGAAGCCCCATTATTTTGCCTTTTTCTTTCCAGGTGTTACTGAATGCGTGTGGGGATTGTTTTTTCTCAGTGAAACTGCACTCTGAACGAGGCACTTATGGTATGTTGCCCTGTGGAAACTTGATAGTACCCATGACAATTTCTTATGGTACAGAATACAGTTTGTGTCGCGTCTCTTCTCCGGTGTGGCTCGTTATCACTACACCTTCGTAAATTACCGGACCTGTGGGAGGGTTCAAATATTCTATCTACATACGAGTACATATTACCGGGATTTTTTTGGTAGTTTATTTGCAAAAGATAAATCCTAAGTACATTTTCTGTTCTGTTGTTGGTTTTGGCCTCGGTTATGGTTGGAGCTGGTTGTGGAGTACCCCTGAGGGGTACTCTATCCAACAGGCGACTTGTCACTGAATCCCACAGCTATGTGTGATGTTTGGCATCAAAAGAATTTATTCAGAAAATTAGAAATACAAGTTCATTCATCTAAATCTATATTGTCCCTTCCAAAGTAATCTCCATCGACTGAACACACTTATGCCAGCGCTTGATCCAATCCTCGAAACATTTTTTATATTCGGTTTTCGATATGGCCATCAGTGCTTACTGCGATTTTTCCATTACTTCCTCTCAGCTGCTGAAACGCGTTCCCCGTATTGCTTAACTCGATTGAACAGAAAGAAGTCACAGAAAGCCAAATCAGGTGAATTCGGTGGCTGTTGAATGGTATTTGTTGCATTTTTCGTCAAAAAATTACGAATAATGATGGCACTGTGCGACGGCGCGTTATCATGGTGCAAAATCCATGAGTTTTCTGCCCACAATTCTGGTCTCTTTCGGCGAATTTCTACACGCAAACGTCTCATAACGCCCAAATAATACTTGTACTCTTTGTTTATTCTCTGGCCTTCTGGCAAAAATTCATGATGCACTACACCGTTGTAATCCATGAAAACCGTGAGCATTGCCTTCTTTTTAGACTGAAAACGATGTGGCGTTTTTGGTCTCGGCTCATTTAGTGAAGGCCATTCACTTGCCCGATGTCTGGTCGTACTCATAAACCCACGTCTCGCCTCCAGTAATGATCCTTTTGATGAATGTGGGATCGGATTCAGCTTCGCAAATCATCCCTTTTGCGACGTCAACACGGTCTCTTTTTTGCATGAAATTAAGGTCTTTTGGCACCAACTTTGCTGCTACACGACGGAAACCCAAATCATTAACCAAAATGTCTTGGACAGATCCATAGGCAATGTTCAAGTCTTCCGCTATCTCTCTCATGGTTAATTTGCGGTTATTGACCAACATTTCTTTTACTTCATCAATGTTTTCATCGGTTTTCGATGTCGATGGTCTGACACTGCGTTCATCATCTTTTATTTACTCACGACCACATTTGAACCACTCGTGCCACTAGTGAACGACCGTTTTCTTTAGAGAATCGTTGCCGAAACACTTTTCCAACATTTCCAACGTTCGCGCACCATTAAACCTATTTTTTACGCAAAATTTAATACAAGTTCGTTGTTGCAAATTTAAATCCATTTCTAAAATTGTAAAAAATCGCCAACACACACAGAGATAGATGTACTCTTGGCTACGTAACTTTAGCAAATGTCAGGCTATTATACTAAGGTTTAGAGGGAATGTCAAAAACAGATTTACCAACTTAACAAAAAAAAACGGAATTCAAATTGGAACAATGGGAACATCACACGGAGGGTCCGGGAACTTTTTGATGAAGATGGTATGTGTAGTTTTGGAAATGGGTACACTTTCACAAGCCTCCAGTCCGGTCCACATGCCAGTGTCTGCCCAAACCAGTAGCAACCAGGAAGCTTTGTATGTCGAGTTTGCGTTTTGAGGCTTGGAAAATATTTTAAGAGCTCAAAATGATCGGCAATTTCTCCGTACTGAAGAGGTTGGAGTTCATGCTTCTTCAGTCTATATTTCGTCACACACAACTATATTTAATGCTATTAGAGTCCTTTTTAGATAGATGCCTAAAATTCTGGTCGCCTTTGCATTAGATCTCATTTAGTTGCTGTCAATCTCTCTTGGCGGCATACCAGAGCGACCCTGGTCTTGCTCAACGTCATTGCTTCTTTAAAGCGCTTTTGCTTTGATGATTATAATTTGAGGAAGTCAATATTTGAAGAGACATTCTCTCTACTCCCGTCTTGATGGTTGTGCATCCTCGCACACTCAAAAAGTCCCTAGACATATAAATTGAATTGAAAAGTTAGAACCGATTACCGTTGTGGGCTTGTCAGAAAATCCTTGACATCCCCGATGACATCTAAAAGGCACTTCATTTATATAGTGTTTTTAAAAAAGAAAACACTACCCACAGTGGAGCTCAAGACAGATTAACTAACAAAGCCTTATAATTCCAGCCCTTAAAAAACCAAAGGAAATATATTTTTTGCTTATTTTACAAGGATCCTCCTTCATCATTTTGACATTGAAAAGCAGCCTTACACCTAATATAAATATAAAATCCTAAAAATTATTCAAAAGAATATAAAATAGAAAATGGCATAAGTCATAACAGATAGTCGACTTAACGAGTCACATACACTCAAATCCACGATAGTCTATTCACAGCCGAGTGCACTTATATGAACAAGATAAATCAAAAAATATATGAGCATATATGTATATTTCACGCCAACCTATCCGGAATATTATTCACTCCATAAAATACAGCATAGACCGTGAAATGTCAAAATTTGCTACCAGGGTACATCCCGTTCAACATACGTATGTACATATGTACATATGTACATATGTATGTGGATGCGGGTGCCCTGTTTAACAGTCTACATGATAAATTGCGGTTCAGACAACACAGCCCCTTCCCATGTGATTGTCTAAATTGACAAATAAATTGACGCATCTGAGAGCATATAAAATGGAAAGGATCTCTCTTTTTTCTGTTGCCATATATCCTCGGAAAACAAGCGTTATAAACAGATTCCGACAGATTCTCCCAACAAAGACAAAAAAAAAAAGAAAACAACAACCCACAGCCCAACAGAAAAAGACGCCGGATAATAGCTTTGAAAAAATTCAAATGTCATTGGGCAATTTATTTCCACATCCGAATGGTACACGATGTATCGCGAATTTTTATAGTCCTTCGTCTCTACGGCGCGATTGAGATAAAAATGGAATACCCAACCCACTTGAGATGTCAAAATATCCAAGTTACTTCTGTTGAAAGATATCACTATACCGAACAGTTGCCGACGACTTTTTAAAGCCATATCCAACATCCAAGATGGTAACACACTCGTACTCGTAGTACCACGTTCCAATACAATCTAAAGTGAATTCAAAACTGTGAATGCATTTAGTCGTCGTCGGTCGTCTGTCGGCGGTCTGCGATCGTCTCTCTAAAATTGATATGGAGCTCAACTCTATCCTAGAAATAGAATACGAGTATACGACGCGTATCTATTCCAATTGTGATGTATTCCTTCAATCTAAAACGTGACTGGAATGAATGCTATTCGCTGTAGTTTTGTACGAGTATCTCAGGAATTTTAAAGCAACACATAGCGAAATGCTCGTACTTTCACTCCTTGGCTGGGATTGAGTTTGTTGGTAATACGACCGACAAAGTTAGCGGAGTGGCCTTCAGAATGATATCTCTACTTTGAAGGACTCTTTTCTCGTTTCTGTTTCTGTTCTAGTTCCTTTTGTCGAAGGGATTTTGTTTTATTACGACAATTATTCTTGACATTTCTATGGTCGTGCAAGGCTCCATCTTCCAAATGACAACAAAGTTCGATGTAAGTAAGTAGGCTAGTTGAAATGAGAAGAATCTTCTAGTGCATGTAATTGGAAGTAATGTGGGCAATGATTTAACGGATAAGTGAACATATGTATAGGGGAACACTCCTCAAATCAAGTCTGCTGTACTATGCATGATATCATTTTGAGTGAGCAATGTACGGAAAAATGAGGCAAGCTTGAAGTTAACGACCATTGAAACTTTGCAGACTATTTTTAATAAACTACAGAGAGACTGGCACGAAGTTTGCACAGGAGGTTGTCGGTTTTGGGATACACAGTTGCCACAGAAATTTCAAGAACAGACATAATAGGAATATTAGTTGCACTGTTTGTGGTTTTCATTTTGATGCAGTTATGTTTAAGCATTGGTAATTTGGAGCAATGATCACAAAAAATTCGAAATTATATTTAGAAATTCTCAAAAACTTTTCAAGTGGATAATTATGCAAACGAATGCACGCTTATGTTTAGGCAATACCAATTTCGAACAATGATCACCATGAATTAGAAATTATATTCGAAAACTCCAAAAAAGTTTTCACAGAATAGTTTGCTGATTAACTGTCTATAGAATTCCATCATTTTGGTGCTCGAAATATGATAAAATAAAATGCAATGGCAAACATTGGCTTTGGGATGTAAAGGGCAACTATCAGAATTCGATTTGAGTGTTTCCTATGCCACGATTCTTGGTACTTATAGATTAAAGCAGCCCCAAGGTGAAGTGCGAATTTAACCTCTTGAATTCTTTATCATTCAAAATAGGTCCTGTGAAAATATTCTACGTACCTCCTGATTTTCATTCGAATCGTTTCTGTCGAATCCATGGCCTTTTCTACACTGATTTCAAGAGATATACTGGAACATTAACCTTGAGATAAACGTACGCATGAACCAATTCTTCAAAAACTCTGCTCTTTCTGGCAAACAGTATTATTCTCAGAGTTTGGGTAAACAATTTTCACACCGTTAGGAGCGACCTTTCCACTGTCCTTTGTATGACGTAAATGGATGCCTTGAAAATTCTGAAGATGGTGAGCTTAATTTTTGAATTGATAATATTACACATTGGTTTCAATTGAATACAATACAAGTACGAGGTTAGTCCCAAATGTGCCCGACCTAACAAAGAATGTTTATTATGTTTATTTCTCTGTGGAGTCTCCCTTTATTGTTGTTCAATACAATTTTCCCACTTCAATAGCTTCGATACCCTGTTTATAGTGAGAGTCGTCGAGCTCCTTAAAATTGCCATCAACCGCAGACTCCGCCTCTTTACTGTTGCCAAATCTTTTACCACCGAACCATTTTTTCAAATTCGGAAATAGAAAATAATCCAAGTGGGCCAAATTTAAGAATGGAGTGCATGAGGAAACATTTCGAACCTTAACTCATTGATTTTACCCATATCGCAATGACGGATGAGTGAACTGGTGCAGTGCCTTGATGAAACAAAACTTTTTTCTTCGCCAAATGCGGCCGTTTTTTCTTAATTTCAAACGCTGTAATAAGTTAGGATAATACACCCCGTTTATTGTTTTTCCTTTATAAAGATAATCAATGAAAATTATCCCACGCGCATCTCAAAAAACTGAAGCCATGACCTTGCCTGCAGATGGAATTGTCTTCGTCTTCTTTGGAGCCGATTCTCCCCTTTGAGTCCATGGTTTTGACTGTTCCTTCTTCTCGGGTGTGAAGTGATGGGCCCATGTTTCATCCACGGTTATGAATCGATGCAAAAACTCGGCTTTATTGCTGTGAAACTTCGCCAGACACTCGATTGAAGATAGTTCCATTTTGAGTAATTGCAGCACCCATCTTGCGTATAGCTTTCTCATGTACAGCGCTTTTTGAAATGCTTACCATTTGGTCGACCACTGCGATGCTCGTCGTGGCAACTCGTACGGCCTCGCTTAAGCTCTGTCACCTAATATTTTATTGTTGTAAACGAAGAACCAGGCTTCCCCAGAGTAGAATTCAGTTCTGTTTTGATGTTGGTTGGATTGAGGCCTTTTAAATGAAAGTATTGTATCACATAACGATGACCGATTTTTCTCATATTTAAAAATTCATTGAGAGCATTCACTATTGATGGCTGCCGAACAAATACTAAACAACATATCGTCGTCAAACTTCAAATTCAAGCTTTATAAGATTGGTACTTTCTACAATTGTTATTCTTTTTAAACAACAACAGCCATCTATACATCAGGTCGGGTACTTCTCAAACTACCCTCGTAATCAGCTTTGCTTCGCCAATCTTACAATCGACTCTAAGGTGTCCAAGTAAAGGCAAAAACTGGGAGATGATTGAAAAAAGGAATGCATATTTTTATGGATATTTTATGGTATAACGATATATGGGATCCGAGTTTTATTCGTGTTAAGTCTCATTCCAATCCATTTGGCTTAGCTTTTGAAATTTGCATCATCTATTCGTAATTTTAGGCGAAGTATGATGTTTTACTACTGCGTCAGTTCGCGGATTTATTGTAATTACCCAGATGAATTTCAGCCTCCGCTGAGAGTAGGTTGCACTGGTCATTTCAAAGTACGTATTATAAATGAATCCAAAAAAAGTTTGAACATAATGGCAAGATGGCAGTGGTAGTTAAAATGCGATCAGCACAGATGGTACACGAAATCTTGAAACATACCAAAAACTTGAATGGTACAGCTATCCCCATTGACAAGGATCTAAACCGCGACCGGCGGCAACGTAAGAAAGTTATGCTATAGCTAAAGAGGAACATTTTATCCTTCAACAAGGCCAAACGGGTGAGTATTCAAGATGACAAATTATTACAATAGTAGATGGCAAATGGTTTGTTTGGAACATGGATGAAGAGCCAATCTGTGGCCAAAAGGAAGCGGATGAGGTGTGGAAAAATATCTATGGTGAGAAAATAGAAATTAATTCCGAGTTTAATAGTATTACGAGTATGTCTAAAATAAATGCAAAAAACGATTAAATGTCTGTTGTACTCGCAGTTATTCCAAAAATAACTTGTAAAAGTATGGATAAAGTAAAATGTTTAAAGAAAAGTAGTACTAGTATGAAGCTATGACTTTTTCCCATCTTTCTGGCAATTTGTGGATTCCATCCCAAGAGAACTGCGCCGGCTTGGCAGCCAAGAATTAATCAAGCCAATTTTTGATATTCTGCTCTGATGTGAACCGTATTTCAGTGAGGGCGTTCTGCATCGATCGGAACAATTGGCAATCAGAAGGGGCAAGGTCTGGGCTATAAGGTGGGTGGGGTAAGACTTCCCATCCACTGTTTTCCAAACAGTTCTTAACCGGAATAACAACGTGGGGCCGAGCGTTGTCATGATGGAAAATTATTGCCTCGTGTCTGGTCGCATATTCCGGGCGTTTTTCGGCCACTGCTCTCTTCAAACGGATTAATTGTGTTCGGTAGCGTTGTCCATTGATAGTTTCACCCAGTTTTAGCAGCTCATAATCCAGCACACCCATCTGATCCCACCAAATACAGAGCATTACCTTCGCGCCATGGATATTCGGCTTTGCCGTTGATTTGTCTGGTTGGCCGGTTTCACATATGAGTTTTTGCGCTTGGCGTTGTCGTAATGGATCCATTTTTTATCACCACTAACAATCCGCCGCTTCCTTTTGTGGCGTTCCAGCAGCATTTCGGACATGCAAAACCGCCTTTCGACGTCTCTCGGCTTGAGTTCATGTGGAACCCAATTTCCTTGCTTTTGAATATATCCAGCTGCTTTTAAACGTTTTGAAATGGCTGCTTGAGTGACACCCAACGATTCTGCGAGCTCTTCTTGTGCTTGGCAACAATCTTCATAGAGTAATGCTTCCAGTTTTTCATCTTCAAACTTTTTTGGCTGCCCAGGACGTTCATCGTCTTCCAAGCCAAAATCACCACTTTTAAATGGTGCAAACCACTTTTGGCACGTTCGCTCAGCTAGCGCATGTTCACCATAAACTTTTACCAAAATACGATGACTTTCCGCAGCAGTTTTCTTCATATTAAAGTCATGGAGAAGAGCTCCCCGCAAAAACACTTTTTCAGGCACAAAGTTCGACATATTTGAGTGAAAAAAAATTATTGTTGTTTACGCTTCAAATGAATGACATATACTGAAATGACGTACAATGACAGTAGCTTTCCAACGCATGTTCCAATGGAATAATACAAGTTACGCCATCTCTTAGCAAACCGCACGAATTAAGTAATAGACCCAATTTTATGTAAGGAATTATTTAAGTATATTAATTCCTATGATGTTGTTGTATTATACGAAACCAAATAATTGAAAGCAAAATTGAAGACTATAAGAAATGTTTTAACACGTTGAGCCTCGTGTGACCACCGGTGTTACATTTTTGTCTTTTTAAATGGACTGTGGTGTCCACGGTGGTACACGTGGGTACATGGCTTCAGCCCTGTGTGTCTACTGGTGGACACGAAATATATTCATTTTGTTTATGCCTAACGAATTGTCGGTGTACTAAAAGATATGTCTGGCTTCGCAAATTGGAATGCTTTGATAAAAAATTAACAATTTTTAATGTGTAGTATTAAAATTTTTTTTTTTAGATAGTATAAATCGGAAACAAATAAAAAATATTAACAATTCATTAGAAATTCATTTATCAAACATGAAAATAAAAAATAAAACATTTATGTGCTGCCTCAAAGCATGACACATTGGAAAATTACACTGATGGCAAATAGTATTCACTCTTTTAGATTTCTTTCTTTCATATTCACTTCCTTGTTCTTTTGACATGTTGTTATAACACATTGTGCATCTTTCCCGTGTAAATCTCTTCTTCCAGGTACTTTCTGAAGATAGTGCTTTCGCTTTGTTGCTGAGAAAGACGATCTTTTTCTTGAACTTAGTGATTATCATTTTTAAATTATTTATTTTATTATATAAAATTAAGACTTTTACAACAGTGGTTGCAGTCAATAGATGAAATACTACCCTTTTATACCATTTTAGTGTACGTCGAAGATATGGTGATTAGGCAGACATTTGGTCAGACAGATCTATGAACGCTTTTCCCATATTGTAATCAACCGCCATGCTAGGCTTATTTGTAACTTTTCTTCCGCTTGTAATGGGCTGCATTGAGCTGTCGTGTTTGGTACTCCGCATAAGCTTCGATTTGATGCCATTAGGGGGATTTTTTTTCGGTTCATTCGTAGAATGCCAACCAAATGCGTTCGTCTTCTCAGCAAATCTTCAGTCAAGGAAACACTTGTGTACCAGTTATCCGTGTCCAAAACCGCAGTCCAAAACACCTTGCATCTGTTCCATAACTACCTTTTCTGATACATATATACACATAATATACATAAATATACATAAATCCGCTGGTCCAGATGGTATATCGCCCCTTCTTCTGAAGAGGTGTTCTTCCTCGCTGGCAAAACCACTGCGTAAGCTTTTCCATCAATCTCACACTTTAGGACACTTTCCGAGCAGATGGAAAACAGCATTTGTCCAGCCCGTCCCTAAAAGAGGCGAATCTTCTTCTCTCTCCTCCTACAGGCCCATTGCACTTACGTCCCTTCTTTCCAAGGTCATGGAAACGCTGATAAACCGTCAGCTAATGAAATATCTCGAAACACGAAAACTTCTTAATGAGCGGCAGTATGGTTTTCGAAGCAACAGGTCCGCTGGTGATTTGATGGCATGTCTCACCGAAAAGTGGAACCAAAGCGTATATCAATCTGGAGAAAGCAAGATAGTTTCACTTGATTCTTATGAGGCATTTGACAGAGTTTGGCATCAGACCCTCTTGTCGAAAATGCGTGCTCTTGGGATCGACGACTCTGTTCTTCAATAGATTAGAAATTACCTTTCGGAACGTTTAATTCAAGTTATCTTGGACGGTTTCAAGTCTGATATTCACAAAATAAATGCTGGTGTGCAACAGGGCTCCGTGCAGTCTCGGACACTCTTTTCAATTTTCATCAATGATCTCTTGTCTGCTACTTCTAATCCAATACAATCCTTTGCTGACAGTACTCTCTGCTTTTCATATTCGTTCCCGGACTTACACCCCTGCTCTTCGGCTGTAGAACGAGAAGGGCAGCGTATGTTAAGCTCACTAAATTCCGATATTAGCAGCATAACCAATTGGGGAACTATCAACCGAGTGGAATTCAATGCTGTCTGCTATCATTAAAGCGAAATTCAAATACCCAGCCATTATCCATGAAAGGCACTTGCATCGTCGAAACCGATAAACTTTCCATTCTCGGCATGTGTGTAGGTGACAACTTACGTTGGAATGACCACATATTCGATGTCGTCAAAAATGCTGCGAAATGTCTAGGTTTCCTCAAGCGATGTAAGGAATATTTTACCCCCTCTGATCTGGCAACAATATAT
The DNA here is from genome assembly GCA_963966105.1 of Volucella zonaria. Taxonomy (NCBI): domain Eukaryota; kingdom Metazoa; phylum Arthropoda; class Insecta; order Diptera; family Syrphidae; genus Volucella; species Volucella zonaria. The sequence continues at coordinate 39,098,106 of OZ014534.1, read as the reverse complement.
AAAGCATTAATCCGCCCAAAATTGGAGTACAATGCCCACATCTGGTCAGGTGCTCCTAAAACATCTCTGCACCTGCTAGATAGGATTCAAAACCGTGCGATAAAACTCATAGGTGATACTAATATCACACACCCTCCTGTATCAATGTCTCCTGTATCACTTTGTTTTATCGCTATTTCCACCACTAGTTCTCTATTGAAATCGCCAGTAGCATTCCGCCCATTCAAACTTTCAACCGTAACACCCGTCTGGCTATGAATACTCATCAGCATACCCTCAAGCCCATTTTCGGAAGTACTCTAAAATATCGTAATTCGTTCCTAAGCTGTCCAACTAGCTTGTGAAATGCCCTGCCGATCTCTGTGTTTCCTGGTCGTTATAACTTACAAATATTTGAAAGCAATGTACATCGGTACCTGTCCTTTCTTCCTCCTTAAATTTCCTTCGCCCGCGCTGTGTACAAATATTTTAAGGGTACAAAAACCCCTTGAGTGCGCGCTCATTGTAAAAAAAAAAAACAAACATATGTGTTATCTGCCCTTTCTTTTCCCGTATAAATCTTGAATGCCCCCTTGGGCACATAGTTTGAATATGTAGTTTTATACCGTATCTATGCTTTTTCTTTGAAATGTGTTGAAAATTCGACCCCGAAATGGAACATTACTCGTACTTTTATCAAAACAAATTTCTTCTTCCGGAGTATAGGCTTCTTTGAATTTCAATTCCAGATATTTTACTAGGTCCGTAATTTTTGATAAGCGATCGTTTGTTTCCGTACTATTATCCGCAAAGTGAACCATACGAAGTAAAATTTCGAAGCGGTTTCGGCTCATAATTTTTGACATTTTGTTTTCGTAAAGTAAGCTTCTAGACCAATAGTCTCTCAACTGGGGCAAGCGAACAAGGCCTATCCACAAAATTAAACCTAAAAATGTTCGAATTTCTTCAGGGTTTGTTTCCGTCCATTGCGATGATTTTGGTTTTTGACGTGAATTACATGGTGTGTTACTCTTTTTTTGTGCAGCAAACCGATTTGTTTCGTTAACAATAAGAATAATTATTTCATCACTAATGAAGAGATTATCAAAATTGACTGGATATTTTGGAATAAGTTGTGCGCTAACTCCATCATTCGCAAAATCTTTACTAAATTGTTGGGGTACTCCGTCAACAGGTTGCCATGCGATATGCTGTGTCGTTGCTCGTGGTCTAGCTGAATCTCTTTCAACTTCACCTTCCAAAACGTCATCTTCAAGAATGTTATCTTCCCGAGAAACTGCACTACTTAAACTTTCTTCCTCCGTAAGATAATTGGGGTCGTCAAAAGAATTGTCAGAAAAGCCAAGTTCCGGGCCTTCTTCACTTTCTGAGTCATTCAAATCTTCAAGTACTCTCTCCAATTTTTCTTGATTTAGACGCCTTGCATTTTATTAATTGAAAATGAAGCAACATTTCTTTAGGAATGTCAAAATATAAAGTGTCCACGGGTGGCCACCCACTAAAAAAATACCAATGTGTCCCACAACGCAATACAAAAAAATTTCACTGGGGCTCAACGTGGTAAAGGTTTTGATATATCTTTGAAACCAGCAGTAAGATACAGTAATTATGCAAGAGCGATAGGTGGATGTATGTATGGAGTGTAAAGAGTCTGAGTGAGTGGCGGCATACAGCACGTACTTGACAACACAAACGGGTCGGAAACGATTAAAATTCAGGTTGACATTGAGATATTTCCACCACCGGTGCTCCATAGAAATCGCCAGTATCATTCAGTCCCTTCAAATCTTTAACCGTAGCACACGTCTCGCTATGAATGCTCATCAGTTTACCCTAAAGCCCACTTCCGGACGTACTCCGAAATATCGTGATTCGTTCCTAAGCCGAACACCCTGCCGAGCTCTCTATTTGCTAGTCATTATAACATTCAGACATACAAAACCAACGTACATCGGTACCTATCCTTCTTTCCTCCCTAAATTGCCTTCGCCCGCGCTATGTGCAAACATTTTAAGGGTACCTTAACCCCTTGAGCGCGCACTTGCTTATAAAAAAAAATATTTAAAGTTATATTCCTTTGTAGTTAAGAGATACTAATTGGGATGAGGAATTCATTGTGGAAAACCGGTTTCTTCATCGAAATACTTTTGAAGTAGGTTCAAGCATTACAAAATCTAATGATTTGAGCAGCGATGGAAATTCTGTCAACGATATACATAAGTGCAGTATCACAAGAGATACGAGTACTTACCCAAATAGAAACCTTCTCAGTAGATGAAAAAATATGGTCGGACCATATGCCAATTCATTTATCTTTAACCCTAAAGAGACAATATAACCCACAGAAAAAAGCTAACTTTTCACCAAAGCTCAAATACAGAGAAAACAATCAAGCATCTCACCAACACCTATACGAGTATGACTATATTATTAAAAGTAAACAGGAAAAGGACATCTTAGAGCTGAAAGATTTATCTGATTAATAGAGACTTCATTGAATATGGTACTTGAGACAAATCATTTTAGTTATCTTCCAAAAAACAAGTAGTTCGGTGTGAAGTGCTCTTCAGCGAGAAGGAAGTTGCTTAAGTGCTTAAAGTTATTTAGCCCATTAATTTTAAATTTGGTGGAGAGTGACGCCCCCATTTGGTCGGCTTAATAGAAGCTTAAATCAACTTAAAAACTAGGATTTAAAAACTAACAAAAATTAAGGATTAGGAAATAAGGGAATGATGAAAGAGATCAAGTTTGAGATGAGAAGTGCTCAGGTTAAAATCAAAAACGGGGAGGTTTGAGTTCACCTTACGGAGCAAGCGGTTGGTTCGTTGGAACAATAATTAAGAGGTGCGATGGGTTAAAATATACATAGAAGAGACAAGGGCAGTGTAAATTACGATGGTTACTGATGAAGAAAACAGAATTGGAAAGGGAAGCACAACCCACAGAACCTAGAGAGAAGTCAATGGATGAAGAGAATGTCAGCTCTATCTCCGCGTTTTTCGAGGGCGTTCAGGTTAAGAAGTTTGAGGCGGTCACGATAGAGAGGTATGATAAAAGGATCATCATAGGGTAGTCCTCCAAGGGCAAATCGAAGGAAACTACATTGAATGTTCTCGATTCGCGATATATGAACACACAGAAAGGGGGACCAGAGTAATGTAAAAGCGACCTTATCACATAAGGGTTGCCAAATTCTTTAGACCATCGTTTGATAAAACCAAGAAATGAATTGGCTTTAAGGATTAATTTATCAATATGCGAAAGGAAGTTTAACTCTCTATCGCATAATATTCCAAGTTCGCGAAGGGATTGAAACTGGGGTATACACCCCGAATGACTAGAACTGCAACCAACTTCAGACTGCTATAATTTCCAAACCGTTCATGACAGTGAGCTCAAATTTGACACATGACAGATAATTTTATTATTTACAAGCATTTTAAACGATTTGCGGGAATTCAAACGTGATAGTGCGATTGCTTTATGTTTAGCTGGAAAACCACAAGTAGCTATCGTTAGAGCCCCCCAGCACCTCAACGTGAATAAATCATTTGTGTCTCGAACCATAGCTCGTTACCGTGATACTGGCAGCGTTGCAAAACGCCATGGAGGTGGTCATAAAAAACCAGCAGCATCGGCAGAAATGGTTCGGAATGTGAAGGCTCGAATTGAGCGAAATCCGAGTCGAAGTGAAAGAAAAATGGCTCGTGAGCTCAACATATCGTTGGAACGGATGCAACTCATACTAAAAAATGAGCTTGTGCTCAAGCCATCGTAGTTCCAAAAAGCACACGATCTTACACCGCAACAGAAAAAAGTTAGAGTCGAAAGAACGAAGGAGTTGCTACGCTTGCACGAAAGTGCTGAGTTGCCGAATTTGGTTTTTTCCGATGAGTCACCATTTGTTATCGAGCATTATGTCAACAAACAAAATGACCGAGTTTACTTGCCAGAGAGGTCCTTCGAAAATTTACAGCTTTGGACGGCCACCAGAAAGCAGGCAGCACCGATGGTGATAGTTTGGGCTGCCATAACCGCCGATGGTCACTCTCCGCTCATATTTTTGGACCATGGCGTCAAAATTAATGCGATCGTATACCGTGAAACTGTCTTAGAGGCAGTATTGAAGCCTTGGGAAAAGAATTATTTCGGTTGAAGACCGTGGACATTTCAACAAGACTCGGCACCGTCTCACAAACACGCGTCAACCAAGATTGGTTGAAAAACAATGTTCCACACTTCATTTCTTCGACACAATGGATTGCAAATTCTCCAGATGCAAATTCGTTGGATTTCTCTGTCTGGTGTATTTTGAAGGCGAAGGTTGTCACTAAAAAATACCAAAGTTTGGACTACCTCAAAGAAGCACTTCGCCGGGAATGGACCAAAATACCGCAGAGCCACTTGCGTGCAACGTGCGATGCTTTCTTCGGCCGTCTCAAGGCCATTATTCGCGCCAAAAGTGGACATATTGAAAACTACTGATACAATTTGAAAATTGCTTTGGCACAATAAAATTTATCAAAAAATAAAAAAATTATGGCATTTTAAAAAGTTGGAGTTCGAGTCATTCACCCTGTAGGTTGGCCATTGTAAGGTACCTCCGCATGGAGAATCAACTATAGGGAGGGCAGGGTCATAGACATCGAAAAAGAGGCCATGAGACTTAGACAAAACAGGACGAGTTTTAGAGCGCAAGCTTCAGCATCTTCTAAGCCCTCTGCAAACATTCAAAGGCATTCTGTATGTGGCAATGTCTCGAGAGGACGCAGATCTAGATGCAGCTATAACAATTGGAGAGGTAAAAAAGGTTCTAGCAAATTCATAGTTAAATGAAGCCTCCGAACTTATTTTTAATGAGTGAGCAATCATATAATTACATATTTCAGAGCGAACAAACTGAAGAAACGTTTATAAAGAGTGCCATATTTCCAATTTGCAAAAACGGTGTAGCAATCTACCAAGCAACTATCAAGGTTGTCTGTATCACCTCTTCCATTCTCTTTATACTTACATGATTTGCATGAATGTTGGGATGGAAGCTTATACATAGATGATATGAATATTAGGCTACTTCTCTATGCAGATGGCATTGTCATTCTGGTCGGAAACATACAAGTTCGGCAAGAGATGATAAATAGATTAGAAGAATACTGTAATAAATGAAACTTAGAATCGGAAATCACGATCAACTGTGAGGAATGGTGCTTTAAATATGATACAAACTACGACAACTTACTGCTATCTAGGCACTAACTCCAAAAAATACTTTCACAAAACATATAGAGCAAAGAAACTATGCAGAAAAAAACAGCAAACAGCATTAACGCCATATGGAATAAATTCCTCAGTACAAGAAATATTCCCAAGCTGTGTGCAGAGCTGTGCAAATATGTGGAGCACAAATTTGGGGTCACACACTTTTTACAGACGTAGATAAACTCCAAAGATATTTCGTTAAAGGAATATTGCGATTACCTAATTTCACATCCAACTACGCACTTATACTAGAAACTTTGATGGAAGATAGACATTTTCGAATATGGACGCAACCAGCTGCCGCATCTACTTACCTTACTTACAAAAATTCAGAAGGACTTGCTCTGGGTAAAAAACTTGAATAAGCTAGGTTCTGACTTTAGTCTAAGTTGGAGAAACGACAATTATATGGCAAACGGAATGGAGCAATAAGAGAGCAGAATTGTTAGCCAAAAATAAAGTTAAGCGATAATTGGAAAAGGATACAAAGAGCGATGGAGCAGAAACCTAGATTGTGAAACGGATACTGAGTACTCACCTTACAAACACCAATAATCAAACTAAAATAATGTGGATTCTTAAGGCTCGGTACGATTTAATTAAATTGAAAATATATAACAGTTCATATGTTCTATTCTCAAAGAACCAGTTGAATTTGTCTTCAAATGGCTATAACCTAAGCAATCTCCCTGGTGAAACAGCCAATTTCTTTGCAAAAGCTAAGAAGGCCTTTTAAGTTCATACCATCTATTTCCTCTAGGTTTTCGAGAAAGTATTTCCCTAAAAAATTTTTCGAATACGCGACATTGCCTCGCATTCACACAGTAAGTGTTTCATATCCTCAATACTTGGCAGATCACCGCAGAATCTGCAAATATCCGTATCTAACAATTTGAGTCTCTTAGCGTGTTTCCACAGGAGACAGTAACCTGTCAGGATTCCTATTACTGTCCTAAGCTTATCCCTGTTTAATTTTATTAACTTCCTAGATCTTTGCCGTCAAAAAGAGACTTGACTACCTTAGGTTGGCAGTCTTTGTGATAGTGCCCCTCATTATGTAAAGAAGTGGTTTGATGTTGGCAACTTCATTATTTTCGAGTAGCCCTCCTTTTCTTGCAAGCTCGTCCGCTTGTTCATTTTCTTTAATACGGCAATGGCCTGGCACCCAGCACAGTCTTACCCGGTTCTGACTGCATAGTGCCTTGAGCATTGTGCGACAGCCCCTGACAATATTAGTGTTGACGTTGGTTGATTCCATTGCCATATGTACGGCCTGGCTATCGATGTAGATAGCGATATCTCTTTGGATACCGATCTCATCTACATTAGCTCAGCCGCCCTGAGGACAGCCACTGCTTGCGTCCGGCAGTGGCAGACACTCTTAGTTCTGGGTCTTCTAAGAAGATACCAGAACCTGTTCCTCCCTCTGTTTTTGGGCCATCTGTGAAAATTGCAATTTTATTTGACCTGATTATTGCATTTTTTCCCAGTCCTCCCTCTCCGGATAAATTATATCGTACGGGATGACGAAGTTGGCCAGAGAAGGAATTTCATCCATTAGAATTGGATTGCCTGGCAGTAGCTCCGTTAAGACCGTGCCATGTCCGTAACTACTGCTCTTGAAGTAACCCAGATTAGTGGGTCTTATCGCACTATTGCCAGTGGAAGGTGCAAAAAGGTGTCCAATCCTGCCATAGATGTCGTACGGAGCGCAACTGTAATGGCTATGGAAAACACTCTTTGAACCACCGCAAATTTTCCGTAAATAGTTTTCTTGTTAGTTTCTTTCCATCACACTAGTGCACCGTATGTAAGTATGGTATACTGCCAATACACCACAGCAGGTTATTAGCACCAAATTTCTCCTACTGTTCTTTTGCAGATAAGGAGAACATTGTATGCCTTTTTGATTCATTCCGCTACATTAAGATTCCAATTCAGTTTTTTATCCAAAATCACACCCAAACACTTCGCGGTGTCTGAAAGGGACAATTCCACTCCGTTGAGGTTTGGGAGTTTGAAATGCGGTATCTTGTACTTTCTGGTTAAAAGTTCTAGTTGCATTTTGGAAGGGTTGACAAAGCTTTTTGAGGATGTCTTTGATAACCGGCACCCACAGGAGTGGCGATATGGCTCTACCCTGGCTACGGACATTCTAACCGGGCTTTGCCCAATGGAACCGTTCATTTTCCTACATGCAAGCATGTTGCAAACCCAGTTTGTAATGCGCTGTTCAACGTCACCATCTACTAGAGTATTTTTGATGGTGGTGCACTCCACGTTATTGAAGGCTCCTTCTATATCGAAAAAGGCCCCATCGCACGTTCACCGAAGTGTAAACTTTTCTCCATTTTCCCCACCACGTCACGCAAGGCTGTATTTACAGTTTTCCTTTCATATATGCATGCTGTGACTCAGTCAAAAAGCCATTACTGCATCTTCTTCTAATGTGATTTTCTAATAATCGCTCTAGGGTTTTGAGCATAAATGATGACAGGCTTATTGGTCTGAAATCTTTTGTTGTTATATGTCCCTGTTTGCCAGCTTTAGGTATAAAAGTCACGTTAACTTCCCTCAAAGCTATTTGTATGTACCCTATTTCTAGACTGTGTCAAAGAATTTCCATAATTTTTTGGATTGCTACCTCCGGTGCTCTCTGTAGCATAATCGGTACTCTGTAGCATAAGCCGTACAAATTTGTACGGCTTAAAGGACTGAATTGCCCACCGTAATTTTTTTCTATTAATAAGAAAACCTATTTCCTCTTCAGAGACAGAGAGAGATCAATATTCTCAGTGCGCCGTAGCATGCCAGGGTCATCTGATACTGTGGATCCCGGAAAGCGGGTTTCCACCAGCGTTGCCAGAACCTCTTGGCTACTTTCAACACAGGTTCCGTAATTTTTCCTGAGGTAACTCGGAACGCTCGCTTCATTTGAAAGCATTTTGTCTAAGCCCGAAACCTCGTCTGTTACTACAATGGATTCGCAGTACTTCTGCCATGAAGCCCTTTTTGACTTTGTAACTACGTACTTGAAATGTTTCTTACATTCGTAGTACTCATCCCATGTACTGTCGCTGCTGAAAAGCTTATTCCTATTATAGAGTTTCCTAACCTCTTTCCTTTTTAGAACTATCCGTCTATTCCTCCATTTTAGTTGAGCCCTTTTAGGTGCTCTGTTAGCCGGGCAAGCTTTCTCGAACGCCATTGTTAGTGCCTTATTAATATTTTCTGCCGCCCTATCTAAGTTAACAATATTATCGCAGTTGATTGACTGGGTATCCAGGTGTATATTTATTATTTCTGTGTATTTGACCCAATCAGTCTTCCTACGATTTTTTTTTGAAAACTATGTACATTTTCGACGTCAAACCACATAATAGTAACATGCTTATTGTGTGTCCTTGGGACCGGGATATCCTTGTTTGCACATTTGATGTAATAAGATAGTGATCGAAGTCGTCCAACTAGAACACTGAATCAATTAATTTGGTGGACAGTTAATTCATCCGGAGACTGTTCTTTTTTCACCTGCCTAAAACATCGACTTTATGGATGAGGAGCTCGCAGAAAAATTCTTTGCATAACTCGTTCTTCCCTATTCTGTTAACATGACGTATATGTATAGAGCATGATTGTCAAGTTTAGTTTTGAAGTGATTTGCTTTGGGCTTATACATATGTATGAAATTTATATGTGTGCAGCTCAAGACTTGTTTATCAATTAATCAATGTAGGCGTTACTTGCGTACCCTGGTTACAGGTTAATTTCAAATGACACTGGCCTTAGCCTCGTAGCGATGTCTCTAGTAATTGTTTTCTGCCTGTGCTTTGCAAGGTATGCGAACATTCCAAGTTTCAAATTTCTGTGCCTTCGGCAATTGCTGGGGAATACTGACAGATATCTTCAACTGGCTACAATATAACATATTTCCAGGCTTCGTGTTTTAATAGTTTCAAAATAACCCGTGTTCGTACTTCCTACACAGTCATTTTCTTCTGGCTAATCTGTGGTTTGAGTCAAATACCAATCAATTCAAAAATGCTTCTAATTTGCTTAGGGTGATATTAGAAATATTGACAACATTGCGATCGACCCAAGGCACTTCAGTAGTATAATGGATTTCCGAACATTCCGACAGGTCAACATTGACTTGGACCATTGCCTTGTTGTAGCCAGCGTATAGTTGCGGATATCCCGAATATCGAAAAAACAACCTAATACTTTGAGGAAGCTTGACATCGGACGGCTACAATCGCAAAAGATCAGCAAATCCCTTTCCGATCAAGTCTCTCTTAATCTCTTAAGATTAAATCCCTTTCCGATCAAGTAACGAAGACCAATGGAAAAATTGCTAAAAAGTCATCAGAGAAGCCGCCTCTGATTTACTGTGTTTCACTTGGACACCACAACGAAACACCAGCTTTTCAGGAGGAAAAAGAAGGGGTATTAAAAATGCGCGGTCGAGGAAATTGAGAGATGCTACTCCAGGAAGGAGATTCGGAAATTTTACCAAAAGTTAAAAAAAATTATGCCACGGACACAAACCTCGAACCCATTGTAACATAGTAGGGTTGCAGTCGATGTAGACGAACCAAATACCGCTGTCTGGCAGAATGAACCTTTCAACCCGGACGACGTAGACCAACAATTCCATCTACCCGACCTTAATGAAGTGGAGATAGCCATATCTAAGTCCAGAAAACTGTCTGACTGCCGAGCTTTTCAACGAAGCAGGCGATGATTTGGTAAGTAGCGTACGCCAACTCATCTGTAACTCCCTCAACTACAGAAGCATCAATCTTCTTAAGACCGGCTACAAGATCGTATCTGTCGTATTGTGTGAACACCTGAAACCGTTCGCACAACAACCTGATTGGCCCATATCAGTGTGGATTTAAGCCAGGAAAGTCCACCATCGACCAAATATTCACACTACGGCAGATCTTGGAAAAAAATCCATGAGCTGCAAATCAATACACACAACCTATTCATCGATTTTAAGGCCGCGTATGACAGCATCTATACAGACGAGCTATACAGAGCAAAGTCTAAATTTGGCATTCCTGTGAATTAGGTCCGTTTGTGCAGGATAAGGACGGAGAATGCACGCTGCTCTACAAAGGTCGGTAATCTCACCGTGACTTTTGATGTCGAAAAAGGAATTTAACAAGGCAATGCGCTCTCACACGGTTTCATTAACATCAATTTTGAAAAAAAAAAAGTGCAAAACTCACGCGCAAAATCAAGAGGTATAATCTTTCAAAAGCCTGTCCAATTTTTCACAAACCCCGATGGTATTGACATAACCGGAAGAAAACAACGTGATATCAGTGGCGCTTTCGCGGATATTGTGGCGGGAGCAGCGAAGATGGGTTTATCGGTCAACAAAAGCAAGACTAAGTATGTAGAGAACACCCAACACCGACGTCTCGGACAGAACGTCACCCTCGACAGATATAACTTTAAAGTATAGTTAAGGACTTTGTCTACCTAGGGTCTGCTATCAATTCAGACAACGACACCAGTGCTGGGATCAAACGAAGAATAACTCTTGCCAATCGCTGCTTCTTTGGGCTAAAAAGGCAATTAATTAGCAAAGCCCTGTCTCGAACAACAAAAGTGACCCTATATAAGACGGGTCCTGCTCTATGGCGCAGAGGCATGGACTTTATCAAAAATGAATGAGGGTGCTCTTGGCTACTATGAGAGGAAAATTCTTCGGGTGATTTTCGGTCCCGTCTCCATAGACGGTGAGTGTATGAGGAGATACAAAAACGAACTGTACGGGCTGTACAGCGACACCTAGCCAGAAAAGTGAAGGCCCAACGACTGAGGTGGATGGGTCATGTGGAGCGGATCTTAGAATCCGCCCCCGAGGCATATCACAGTAGACGTAGACCGCGACTCAGCCAACTTATCGTGCGAAACTGAAGGCAGCTAGCTAAAAACCAAGCTGACTGAAGACGCTTGTTGGTTAAAGCCCAGGTCCACGCCGGACCGTAGCGCTACCTTAAGTAAGTAAGTAAGATATGAGAAAATAAAGAAGGTCCTCGATCTGACAGGTTAGAGACCGAATACCACAAAAGATTAAGGTCTATGCGGGAATGGTTTTTTTCGGATTGGTTCCACAAACCCAGTTAAATTGCTAATAATCAAGCTTTATAGCATATCATTCCATCAAGCCTGACTTGCACTAGTATAACTAAAAGAAGCAATTTTAAGACAATCATTAAAAAAGAAATATTTAAAAGAAGTTCTATATATTTATGTATGTACATTTTTAGGTCAATGTATTGCTGAGTCTGCATTCTTCCTAGAGTCCAGGTAGTGTACACTTTAACTGCAAGTCACTTTGCACTGATATGAATCTGTCCAACGACCACTGATTTTATTTACTTATTTTTTCTTCCCTTTACCACTTTGATGACCCTACAGTCTATCTCCATAACTCTCTTGGCTGTATATAAACTATGCCAATTACAATTTATTTTCTCAGCCATAATTTTTCCTTTTCCCGTTTCGGTCGGACATATCCCTCCTCTTCAACCGACTGCACTTTTGCCACTTTCTTTTTTCTACATGTACGATTGCAGTAAAGGAGAAATACTTTGAAGACAAAGCAAACAGGGAAAGAAAGGAGGAGAAATACAATTTTTTCTGAACCCGGTCATGACTTATTTATGGCAAAGTGGCCAAGTAGGACAGAGTGATTTTGGGTAGCCCCAGACTGAAATTCTTTTTTATAATTTACATTCATTCCGTGATATAATTTATCACATACACATCCAATCGTACATGTATCTAGGATGTTCTTTTCCAATGTAAGCAGAGTTGCCACTTGAATCAGATTACTTTATTAATTTGATAATGCAAATAAGTTTTGAAATATACGACTATAGGTTTATGTTAACATGACGTAAAAACTGTGAGAAACTGTGTATCCTGGTATTCATGCATGAGCCAAGAAGAGAAAGTTGAACGGATATGCAATCCACCAGAAATACCGTGAGATGGTAATCAAAAAATTCAAAATTGGGCTAAGAAAATAAATTTTCAAGACTCTTCTATGAAATTATGAAAAAGCCCTGTGAAGTCTTTCGACATTTCGTAATGTTCTCGTTTTCAATCTAACTATTCGGATTATTCGTTTTCAATCTAACACGAATTAAATGGAGTCACTCGGCAACTTGCTTTCATTAAAAACTTCCCTGCGAGATTTCAAAAAACTCGCACATAACCTAACCATGGCTAGAAGTTATCGTAAGAGGCTATTTAGATAAAGTACATTACTGAGTTAACAAGTTCACGCATAAAGGAATTTGGGGGTTGTATATTTATCCCAACAACTCACACCAATCTGTTTATCGTTACAACTTCTTGAAACCCTGCAAACATTGACTAACACCCATTTCCATTTCATACTAAAACAGTACATTAGCAGTATTCGCCGTGCACTCAATAATAATCCTAATTCAAACAAACTTGTGGTCCCAAGCAATTCACTATAGTAGCCAACCCTAAGTATAGTATACTTTCAACGCAGAATCATTCAGATGTTAGAGCGGCACCTCCTCTAAGCGCATTGACAAATGAGTTTCTGCTGAATAGAATCGTCGACACAAAGCCAGGAGGGTCATCAGCACACCACAGAGAGTTGTCAACAAAGGACTTAGATTTCTAGAAAGTAGATGTTGTAAAATGTTTTCTTATGATAGCGCCATCGCAGATACTTGTACTTTCAAACACCTAATGCAAGGAGATTTACAAAGGCTTTCCAACTGGACCCAAGGCTGGGACTAAAATTTGTCCTTCTCAACAGGTAATAGAGTTTCTCAACTAGTTTATTCAGATAGTTTCTGGGAATGATTATGAATAGTGAATTGCATTGGAAGCAAAATAAAGAGCAAAGTCTGTATGACCCTATTCACAAACAAAACAGATTATAAGTAAGATATGGGGACTATACCCTCCAACTGGTATTGTCACTCACTTCATTACACTCAGAGTAACTGTTTGATACTCGTAATATCAGTCATATCAATCTCGCTCATTCCTCGGTTTATATATATTTTTAGAAAATCACCAGAATATTCAATATGCAGCACCTTCCAGAATTTTGGACAACAATTTTAGTGTTCGATGTGAAGTTTGACTTATAGATAAATGTTAAAAGTTAATAAACTGGAGTCTTTTGGCTAAACTGGGATGCGATACAAATATCTGTTACTTACGAGTATATTTGTCAATGAGATAAGGAGCTATACAATCCCTGAGCTCGGATTTGACAACGTCAAGGGTAGCTATAAGCTATGGCTTTAATTTTAAAGAAATATTCATACAGTCGATCTCTGGTGGACAACTTGCTACCAAGGTGTTCAAATCAACTACAAATCCGATGAACTTTTCAAAAGTAAGACAATCTCTGGCATTCATTCAATCCCTGAGGATAAAAGATCAATGCGCCACAACTTGCATCCTACTGATCTACTGATTTACTGAACTGACAAATCAACTGAATCTACGACATACAAAGTGTGAAAAGGTCACTTTTCTTTTTCCTATTTTGAGACACATAATATCTGCCACCTGACACACAAATATACAGGATACAGGATATGTGCTCTTGTCTCACCCTATACTTCACAAAAAGGAGCAAATAGTTTACTGGCTTTAACCTAGAATGGCTAAGTCTTCCGAAAAAGCCTTCTGGCCCGTAACAGTTCCATTAGAATTTAGTTCACAGTTAGCATAGACTCATCACAGATGCCTGGGCACATGGTTTAAGTTTGCCTAGATCGCAGTTGATGATTGTGTTTCGGAAAAATGCATTCCTCATAGGAAAATTCTGATGGCACAAGGATACACTTCAGAGCCTGTCTATGTTCCAAGCTAATCACCCTCAAATTCGTCAAGTTCGGACATATTTGTTCTTCTGTTTGACCGTTTTTTTTTTGTTTTTTTTTTGTGTTTGACACCATTCGAACCATATTACTTGTTCCCAATCATCGACACGATAATTTCTCAGTGTCATCATAACACAGTGACCTTTTAAAGAATGACCTAATTGCCATTTATTGTGTTTATTACTTTCACCTAATTTAACTATGTCTTCCTGTGAATTTGCTGCCTGCGCTGTACCTATCAGCTCAGTGGGAATGATTACATGTGGAAAGATGTGAAAAGAAATTCCATCTCATATGCATTGATTTGAGCAGAAATGCTAAAACTCGTGTCGATGATTATAAGCGCATATCCTGCTGCTTCTGTGTAGAGTGCCGGGTCATCTCCTTGGCTGGTTATAAAATATAATAACCAGCAACTAATTGGGCTTGCAGACTTCATTACAGCGTTGGAATGCAAAGTTCAATATACTGGAAAAAATATACCGAACCCAGTTCCGAGAGCTATGTTACTCTAAACTGCTAAATCGATAACAACACAACCGCCATAAAATCAGCTGTTCAATCATGAACTCAAATTAGCTGATTTTGATAAGTCTGACTGTTCAAACATGTTACCAGCGATTCAGTCAACTTCAATTCAATTTCAAGAAATTATGCCAACGTTGGCTGCCCAATCCGCTCTGTTACATCTCAAGCATGCTGAACAACCGACAACATGACCTTAATTTTGTTGGTGAGGAAGCAGTATCCACAACAACAATGCAGAAATTGGAGGAATGCACCTCCATCTGTAATAAGCCCGTGCAACAAATGCTTACACGATGAGCCATATCCATCATTCTCAACCGCTTCAACCCCAACTCATTCAGCAGCCGCTAACTCCGAAGCACCCGTTCAACTCTCTGAGATTAATGCAACTTCTATCACCAATCTCGTCCCAAGACCATTGCCAATAATTAGGGCTTTAAAGACATCCTGGACTAGCCCTGAATGGAACAACGGATTATAAAAATTAAATAAAATGAATCTTGAGACCATCAACAAACCGGAACTGTTTACTTTCTTCCTCCAAGTTGCCCCACGTCACGCAAGCCCGTCCTGGATCGAAGTTAGTTTTAGAAAAAATTTGGTAAATGTTGATCAAATGTAAACCAGTTGGCAAAGCCAAGAGCAAAAACCGCCAGTGTTTTGAAATACTATACGTATACCCACTAAGTACGATTGGATGTTCAAATTACCGGACGGCATACCAATCTCGGAAAAGATGATCGTCACCCAACGAATATGGTATATAATAAGCTTACTAATAAAAGAAAAATTTAAATCCACAACTTTGCCGTGTCCCATCAACATCCCGTCCCAAACTGGTCATTTAAGACCCAAATCTTTCCAAGATTTTCTTCACAAAGAACACCAGAATCCCGACACCAAATCTTCTCCCTCCTATCACCAAAGCTTTAAAGTCATTTCAGAACAGAGTTTCATTTAACCTTGTACCTGCGCATTCTAATCAAGTTCAAATTGATGCCCCATCGGACAAGATTCTAGATCCGAGGTGCTTGACCAACCTGTTTCATCTTCATTCACTCTTTTCTTAATTCCCCCGCCCACGATTCTCACTCGAAATACCTTGACCCACTCCAATTTTCAGATATGAGAGACCGCCGCATTTATGAAAATATTCGGCTCTACCTTGCCTATTTGCAAAACAAACCCAACTCCCTTTGCATTGATGGCATAACCAAAACAAATATTATGGTTTCGATTCAATGAGAAGGTCTTCCTATCAAACCGGAGGAATCGATGCAAATTTTCTTTTGCTATTATGATAGCTTCGACATCTCTTCCGACGAAGTTCATAAAGACCTTTCTACGCTGTCTTCGCATGTCAAACTACTCTACCGATTCTACCGGGAAAGGGTAACATAGGAATACCCATCGCTACGTGGAAATCAATATTAAAGATGGGTGCTAATAAAAGAACAGACCTTAGGTGGACAGTTGAACCAACTTGTCCAACCAAACAGATTTGGCCAAAGCTGGATTTGAATCGCTCTAAGAGTTTGATCCTTCTGAATAGGAAACGTCTCAGCGCCATCATAGATGCCATTACTGACCAGCATGCAAGAAGGCTACGCGCCCTTATAACCGATTTCTGTAGAAGCTGCATGGACGAGGAGGACGAGAAGACAATCCTCCACCTACTCTGTACATGTCCAGTTCTCTCCCAAAGAAGAGAAGCTTTCTTCTGCAATGACTTAAGCGATCTAAAGAATAGAGGCATTACTGGTTCCTACACTTCATCATAAGCTCAAATTTGTTTCTTTGAGTAGGAGAATCACAGATCCGTTTGGCATCACAATGGGCCAATAGTTCTAAGTGGGTTGGTCATATTCAAAACTGAGCATACAAATTGGAAGCGATACTTTGCTTTTAAACTTAAGCATATTTATAAATGTTGAAGGTTCTGTCTTTTAACTTTTTTTGTGTGCTTTCGGGTGAGCATGAGTAATGTAGTGTTTTCCAATACAACCTCCATTAGTATGGTTTGGCTATTCTTATAAGAATACCATTGGACTTTTCTCTTATTTAGTATTTTGGTCGAGTTTTCCTATCCCTCTTCTTCAACAGCATTAATTTTGATGTCAATATTCTTTATTAGTGCTGTGCTAAGTCTAGTTTTATTTTCCTCTAATAATTTGACCAAGGTTTCATACATTTACTTCCACTGTAATAATTGGTGGAGGCTTGGTTGGATTTTGTATTTTATTTTCTTTATTTGAAACATAATCAGTGACTGTGCAGCTTTCTTTTGGGTATGAGACGTTTATGACGATCTCCTTCCGTGTCTTTTTTTAGTTCTTCTTCATCTGTTGAGAATTTGACACTCATTTTTTGGCAGTAGATTTCTTCTTTCAACAATTGCAACTCTTGCTTCGAATTATTTATTTCCTTAGGCAGTGTCTCATTAAGTTCCTTAAGCCCATCTGTTTCTTCACAGCCTTTTAGACATTTAGCCATCGATATTTAGTTACTTTCTTTGTTTGTAGATGGAGGTGTTCTCTATACCCTTTTACGTTACTGAGCAACAAATGGTACCCCCCAGAATACAAGCGACCGACCTCCGAAGAGGGTGAATTTACCAGTGTAACTTGCCTACCACCTGGGGTATCAAACTCTTTTGTTTTGCTCATTGCATATTTGTTTTTAACGTTTGCGAAAAGTTTAAACTTTTGGATTTTTTTTATCTACATATGTGCACAGCCGCTCCTGACATGGAGAACAGACGCTTGACAATGTAGCCGCCTAATATGAGTCAGATGCATATAGGTTTTTGTGACCAGGGTCCGAGGGGTCGTTTTGCAAATTCTGGTATTTTAGTTCACCGTTGATTCCATCTGGGGAATTCATCCGCTTTCCCGTTCATAGTACTGCTATATTTGTCTGTTGGTCAGCTCTGGCGCCTATAAGTTTGGCAAATCGAGTCCGGGTTGATATCGACCAGATGGTTAACACTAGGAGTTAAAATAAGCGCAATTGATGTGTAGAAACAGTTGCAACACTGGGTATTGCCAGGTAGACACCTCTCAGTGCCTACCCTATTTCCGAAGCTTCCAACCATCAGATGAAAATATAAATATATGTAGCTACTTCCAATCCTGAGGCACAAATCTTGACAGAAATCAAGGAGAAAATTCAATGACGAATTATGGACGCCCCAAAGTGATTAGCCTGGGGTTAAATCCACCTCGTACTGCACTTTAAGTGCGAAGGGATCTTAGCCATTTTTCTGTGTTACTCTACATATATACGAGTAAGCTTGCTAGGTATTGAGCTACATATATGGAGAAACTTTTCTGTTGAGCTGCTGACTATCTTGACAATGATTTCTTTATTTCATGTAGTTATGCCATTCATAATAACCCAACATACGAATATATTAACCATCACAATTAACATCAGTTGGATTTTATGATACCAGTGTTATGCTGTGCTTATTCTGCCAAATTGAGTGAATGGACTCTGTGCAATTTTAAGTATTCAAATTAACTTTGATCAGATTCTGTGTTCATCGTCATACCAGAACTTCGTCCTGATATGTAGCAATTGTGTACCATATGGATGACACATTTAAAGCCTATATACTAGATAGATCATATAAATATGTACGCTTTCGATATAAGTTTTCATATTCTGTACAAAACAAGCCAGTCAAAACATATCCTAGACCTCCTCGTTTTTATAAGAAAATTCACATATGTAGGTATCCAGAGTCTTTAATCCGCCAGATGCAAGCTAAAAAAATGCTGAAATTCATTTATGTACAGTTCCCCATTTCGGTTCAATTTCCTATAGAAGTTTTATATTAATTTTTCATTCTCAAATATTCAGAAATCACTCAGTCATACTTATATATGCATGTACATATATACTTCTCAGAATTTAATTGAATTGCAGGGGGTTTTCGTTGAAGCATATGGTGTCGCTGAAAAAGTTAAAAGAGAATGTAGTCCTTGTCTTATAAGAAATATTAAGCTGATACTTGAGTTAAGATATTGGCACTTAGTCCTTTCAGTTATTTTGTAACTTTGATCCCATTATGCTGTAAGTTATTGACTGATGCTTATGATGTATCCCCTTTTACTCGGCTCTTCAGTATTCTACGTTTGTGTGTTTCCCTCCTAACCCTCGAGGATTTTGTCAATGTGTATTATCTATATGTTGCTCCTTTATCGTTTGTGGTAGTGCCTAACCAGCTGCTTTGTAATTTATAGATTCCTGGCAGCATTCATATTTGCCTAGAACTCTATGGTGATCTTTCATATTATACTTTCATGTCTCTTTAAACTAAGAGCCATCAAGACATAAATCTATTGTAAAATTCCCTAATCGTATCATGTGCCTTAAGAAGGCACATTCAGTAAGATTTATTGTCCGGACAGGTACAGGTACAGGTAAGGTATTTGTCCGGACAAAGGTGCTGCAAATTCCATATTTATTTACTTAATCAATCAACACTATTTTAAATCTCTCCATACAGAACTAGTGCACGCATTTCAATCAGCAGACGTGCATTCGTTTATCCATAGACTATGAATGGACTGGTGCATGTTAAACTGCATAGTCTGTCACAATAAACAAATTGAAAACAGTACCCGGAAATTCGACTTCGGACCGAAAAATTAATGTTATTGGCATTTCTGACACAACCAGTAGATTGATTTAATTCCTCAAAGAAAGGAAACCGATTAACTAAAACCTCCGTTGATTCTTTTTTCAGACAAAATTTGATGACTTCACCATTCTAATATTCCTTTCCTGAGCAACCAGATCGCCTCCAGTTCCTTGGTATACCCAGCACAGCAAATGAATTTTATCCGAAGGTAGTAAATGAAGCCATTGAATATGCAGTGGCAATATTTGGTAGTTTAAAGGTGTCATCCCACTATTGAATAGAAGCCGCTAGCTTTATGCTTTACCACATACTGTATGACAGATAAATTAACATCAGGTCTATCATCCTATATTATGTCGGTCTGAAAAACTTGGCAAGACTGCTTAAGCTGCTCATTTGAAACTTGCCTCTCAAACACGTGCTTGATACAGGTTGAATGGATCGGAATGGTGTTCGCCAAATGGATGAAATTCCTTTGGGAATTGCTGTTGATTTATTACATAAATGTTAATATTTTAAAATGCACGGTTTGACTATTTGTGCAACTCTGACTGCCATATTCAAGCACAGAGTGCTGCATAGTTATAGCGCCACAGCCCGGCTTTTCTTTCTCTACAAAAGTGAACGTAACTTTAGTTAGACAAGAATTAAAAGAAAAAATGATCAGCCTAGAAAGCTAGGCGATAAAAGTGAATTCTCATGAAGCTCAATAAATAGTTAAAATGAGGATGCTCACCCTAGATCACAAGTATTTTACAAAAATAGTTCTTTGATACACGATGGAGAAACTTTTTGGGAGTATTTCTCACTTCTTTATAACTTGGATGCACTACATAAACTCGATAAATAACAAATGCTGCACGACTCTTGACACGTGTTAGGGATACTCTACAACATAGCTGATTCCCTGGTAGATTTTCATGAGAACTCACCATACTCACACCAACTCTATGTATACTCGGGTGTAGTATAGACTATGAACACAAGATGGAGCGTTGGCATTTAGCGCTCGAGTTATGTATTTTGTCCAATCCTTATAAATAAACTACAACTTAATAATTGATAGTTAACAGTTAATAATCATATTGTTTTGTGCTTGCATTGCTACTACCGCTATTGTCAAACCGATGTCACCGGAGCAAATCTGTTGCTGGGCTGTTCTATGTTGCTTATCTGCTTGTCATTGACCAGCAAGAAAAAAGTTTTGTTGTTAAGTTGAAGTTTTCCAGTACGTATTAATGACGATTTTATTGTTTCTACCAAGTAATGTCTAAATAGGTACTTTGACGATGGTAACAATGATGATGCTATGCACATAAGTCGTGCATTATGCATTCACCCACGACGCACTCTTTAGCGCTCTTGGCTCATTTTATCCAAGTTAGTGCCCCCAATACGCGTACTATCCCCTCTGTCGCCTTTTCGTTCCTCTCCCATGCCTCATTCTGCTCGAGCTGCCACACCATGCGCGCTATCCCCTCCCGTTTTCTATCAGTTTTTCGTGTCATCGGAGTTTTAGCATTCCCTATGAGATGTGTGTTAATTTGAAGTGGAAGAAATTTATTGGCTTCGTAGGAGCACTACTGGTGGAAATAGCGATACAACATCGTAAAGCCGGAACACTTCATCATTGTTGGATAATATTTGTGTCATTTATAAGTATTGTCGAATGGTTTTGAATGCCATCTAATCTAGTGGATATAAATGAGTCTAAGGATTCGTTTCATCGGAGTACGTAATCACTTCATGTCGCCTTTTCGTTTCATCGGATTTTGGAATCACTTAATGGCGCTTTCTCTTTTCATAGGAGTTCGGAATTACTGCCCAGCGGGACATAAGAAGTTTCACTTCAAAAACAATAAGGATATATGTACTTATAGGAGCGTAGATAGGATGTACTTCATATTGCTGTTGTAATAGATATATATGTACATGGTATACTATAAATACATATGCATAAGTGTCAGGAATTCACTTATTCTTTATTGATTTATTGGTTCTATCTACTCCCGTATTAGTCGGAGTATGTTTGAAATTAATGCGGTAAATGGGGGATTTTTGCCTAACAAAATATTTTAAATTATAGCCTATATAATCAAATCAAGATTGCAACTTAAGTGATTGTTGTTTGATACCATAAGTGAATCGAGGGAAGGTGATATGATAAACCTCAGAAACTATTGTAAAAACAAGCTGTGAATTTATGGTCAATTGTTAAAACTACCAAACTATATAATCGTCTTTCAACCGCCATCCGAAATAACTTTAAACAATAAACAAAAAAGTAATAAAAGGTTTATTATACCTGAAGCTGTGAGAGCATTATGGTTAAAGCTATACAAATGACTGATATACGCACAATTACATAGGGAGTTCTTGTGAAATTACCTATAAATCGAATAAAATACGTACAAGCAGTACGGGAATGCTCATTGTTGCCTCTTCAAATACGCTTAAGCATTAACTGATGGCCATTGGTATCAAAAGAGGTATTGAAAGGGCAGAATCCAACTGGCAACTTCGGTGGAGCTATAGTGATGAAAATGACAATCAAACAAGGTGGGGCGAGACTTATTAGGTCACTGCAGGAGGGTATTAATGGAGAGAAGAGAAGAGCACCGAAGATGTTTCTCGGGAGTACCGTGAATCACCACTGGAAGGTAAAACAACCCATATGCTACTAACTTGGCTATTGTTCTCGGCCTGCAGACAAGTTGTAGGGCAGCCAGAAGATTCCCGATCAATCGCTGCGCAGGTCCCCAAAAAATAAATGCATAGTAAAGTATTTATCGATCACGCTTATACTCCTCTGTGCGATGAAGTATGATTGACATTGACTACAACAAAAACCATAACGACATCGTCTGTCAAAGCAAAGATACTAAAACTGATCATAGTAAATATTTAGCATCATATTGACACTACAACTTCGTCTTTTTGGCAGCCTCTCTTTGCACCTATGAAGGGACATTAAGATCACCTTTTACGGTCATTGTTTTAATGTACAATGTGTTACTTAGGAGACTTGCACTTGCTGCCAAATATTACGTTACCGTAAGTGGCCTTAACATCTATAAAAATCGCTGGTGCGTACTCCTTGCAGGTGTAGATTTAATCCTCTGGGCAAGGCATTAACACGCAGCCTTCCAGAATTTTCCCACTGATAAACATGTTATTCCTCAGAAAAAGACGGATCCAAGGACTGATTTGCATCTTTCTACAGCTATTATTTCTGGATAAAACTAACATGTCTATTTGTTCAATTATTTTCTTCGTTAATTTATAATTTAATAATTCAAAATGAGTGCTGTGCAGGAGAAAACAAAAAATTACCAGAATGATCATAATACATTAAGAGTGAGCATAGTAGCAAATATTCGCGAGCTAAAATGTACTCACTTTTCTGCGTACCCCCACGTCTGTAAATTCAGACCAGCTGTTTTGCCACTTAGTGAAACACAGGTAGATCCCCGTCCACATCTCTCAGATTACTCTGATCAGAAGCTACGTGTGACTTGCAGGAAGAATTTCGGCAACAGAAAAAAGGGCCACCGGATATTTATTTAACAAATAATTTACATTGTAATACATTATTATCGCAACACAATATGCTACCACAAGAAGTTAATATTAGAATACTATTTCTTATTTCGATAGTTAATTACAGAGAGTACATACAATAATACGAAGAAGCAACATAATTCTACTCTCACCGCGGTCTCGCGTGCGTGGTGATGTAGCTTACCGAACTCCACCACAATGTATTCCCTGTGCCAATACGGAATTCAACTTCAGGTGGTTAAAATTCCATCTCCGTAAGCAAATTATCCACTATTGCTTCATTTACAGAAGCTCCAAACGGGACAGCAACTCGACCTTTAATGAGTTTGATGCGCTGTCTGACTCCATGGTATCCCTGTATCCTCATACTGAAATCGTCATTACGGGCGATTTCAATATACACAATTCTTGGTGATATCGACATTCTGGACAGATAACACCCGAAGGACGGTGTGTTGAGATCTTCGCTCCAGAAAATAACTTAACCAGCTTGTAAATGAGCTGAACGAATACCAGACGTTGATAGTTATACCGCCAACACCCTGGACTTGTTTTTAACTTATCACCCGGATAACTACAAATTCTATATCCCCTCTCCTCCAGGCTCGTCGCATCATTGTGTCATATCAGTTAATTTCTTGTACATGGGCCACACAGGTAGAAAAAAGATTCCTAAAAGAACCGCATGGGAATACGAGAACGCCAATGCTCATATGATCACAGACACTATCCTCTTTGGAATGAAATCCTTTCCCCTCATCGGATGAAGAGTATCAAACCAAAAGAAAGGCGTGCTACGACTCAACCTAAGGCTGTCAGGCGTCTTTCTTAAACGTGTAAAATTTCAATACGACCAAAACCCGACCAAATATGACCAGAAACTACAAAAAATAGTTCAAGCTCCCAAAGATCATCTATTCTGACATTCCAGTTGTCAGCTCTTTGGAGAAGACTAATCTGCTTGCTGCACACTTTGCGACCAATTCAACACGTCCAACTCGTGCCTTATGTCTGCCTGCACTTTATGCGTTGAATCTTCGATGGGACGAGTCCACTTTCGCACTCATGTAGTAGCAAGAGTACTTAGAGATCTCAGAGAGTCCAGATGGTATATCTCCCCTTCTTCTAGAGAGGTATTCTTTCACTCTGACAAAACCACAGCGTAAGCTTTTCAATCAATACTGCTCTTTAGGACTCTTTCCAAGCATTTCTCCAGTCCATCACTAAAAAAGGCGAATCTTCTTCTATGTGCTGCAGGTCCATTGCACTTATGCTCTTTCTTACCAAGGTCATGAAATATTTCGTAACACAAAAACCTCTCACTGACCGGAAGTACGGTTTTCGTAGCAACAGGTACACTAGTGATTTGATGGCATGCCTCATCGAAAAATGGAACCAAAGTGTACATGAATCTGGTGAAAGTAATATAGTTACACTTGATATTTCTAGATTAGATTAGAAACTATCTTCTGGAACGTTCAATTCAAATTGTCTTGGATCGGATGTTCACAAAATAAATGCTGGTGTGCCCCAGGGCTGCGTTGTGTCTCCGACACTCTTTATAATTTTCATCAATGATCTTGTCTGCTACTTCTAATCCAATATATTCCTTTGCTGACAACAGTAGTCTCTGCTTCTCATATTCGTTCCCTGATTGACGTCCCTGCTCTTCGAATATTAAGCTCATTCAATTCTGATATTAACAGCATAACTAATTGGGGAACCACTAACAGAGTAGAATTGAATGCTTCCAAAACACGATGTCTGCTGCCGTTAAAGCGAAATATAAATACCCAGCCATTATCCAGGAATTTCACTTGCATCGTCGAAACCGATAAACTTTCCATTCTCGGTATGTATATCAGTAACAACTTACGTTGAAATGACCACATATTTGATATCGCCAAAAATACTGCAAAATTTCTAGGTTTCCTCATTCGATGTAAGAAATACTTTTTCTCCTCTGATCTGGCTTCAATATTCCCGTATAAGGTATATACGCCCAAAATTGGAGGGCAGTGCCCAGGTGCCCCCAAGACCTATTTGAACTTGCTATTGTAGATGAAATTCAATACCGTAGCATTCTGCCCCTTTAAACTTTTAACCGTTACTCCCGTCTCGCTATGAATGCTCAACAGTATATCCTCAAGCCCACTTTCAGACGTACTCTGAAATATCGTGATTCTTTAATAAAGCTGTACAACTATGGAATGCCCTGCTGGGCTGTTTATTTAATAGTCATTATAACCTCCAAATATTTACAACCAACGTGCATAGGTATGCACGCTTTCTTTCCTATCTAAATTTCCTTCGCCCTCTCTGTGTACAGTGTGAACACATTCTAAGGTTAGTAATGATAGTAGTAGCAATAACCCTGCAAAATTCTTCTTTATTGCTTGAATACCTTCCACCGTATAAATTTCATAAGATGGAGATACGAGTATTACTTTCTTATATAAAGAAGTGCCAAAAAGGAGATTATGTACGGATGTATGTTTACATCTATAATCTATTACAAAAGTTTGGACACATTTGCACAGCAACAGAGTGTCCTTTGATAATGATTTGTATTCAAAGTCTCCAAAGTTGTGAGCGTTAAGTGTTGCTGATTAAGTGTTGTGAAAATATCTTCCTACGCAGAGATGGAGTTCATATTTTACTCACGCTAATTACAAAAAAAATTGCATCCCTAATGTTTCTCTAAGCAACAGTGCCTCATTAGATTTTACATTTTGTTTATAAACACAAAAAAGGGAGACGTTTAAGAATAACTTCCGTCGTACATATTGGGGTAATTGCGTAGTTATAACGGTTTGAAGACATGTCTTCTTTCCCTACGCGAGGTTATGATCCGGAGTAGAAGGATCGCAACCCTTCCACTTTACTGCTTCCCTACTGGTTCACCTATTCCGTTTGCCGGTTTGACCTCAGAAAGTACTAGCAGGCTTCACAGAGGCCAACCAAATACTGGTGTTCTCGCATTTGTGTGATCCAGTTATTTTTTAGTCTGAATTTTTTGGGCGATTGTTTAGTTGATTAATATTGCCTTTTTAACGGGGTTCAAAGGATTTCTCCTTTGGGTTCAAAGGATTTCTCCTTTGAACATGACAATATAAACTTGCTTGTGATGGGTTCGTTTACATGAAGGCTTCCCCGAATCAAGCTTGGTTACTACTGCTTTTATTCGAAGCATCTTCATCTCACCTGCCCTCATACGTACACTTGTGGTGTAGAGCCTTCCTTTCAGCTTAGGGGACATGTTTCGGCCGTAGAAGATAAACGAATGAAGGTGAGTGTGTATTAGAGAACGGGCAGCACAGATACTATGTCTTTTTTGAACTAATACGGTACAAATTTCTCTCCAAAACATTCATCCACACATCAAGTGATCTTCACATCAGCTTGGCAGAACGGTAGTTATAAAAGTTTCGGGTATCACGCTTTTCTTTGTGCAATGGAAGAAGATAACTTTCCCTCCACTGTTTAGGCATTGGATCACCACTCATAAGTTTGGAGATAAGAATCATGAAGTATCTAGACTTTATGTCTCCCATCTTTTTCCAGAGCTTAGAGGGTATCTCATCTGGCCCAACCACTTTTCTTTTTTTGGAGTATTTGACCGCATTTCTTACTTCTTCGACAATAATGTCGGATACTTCGCCATGGTTAAGAGCGGCACTTGAAAAGTATGCCGGGGAACTGTTTATGCAGAAGTCATTCATTCAAAGACAATGCAATTCGATTCCATGAGTTAAAGTATGTTCTGATACTGCTATAATAGTCGCCTCTTTCACCAGACTGCAATAGCCTACCTAAATGATTTTTGAATTTTTGTCTCAAACAGTTTTTCTGATAACATTGGTCAGTCACAATGATTATAATCAAGTTCGGCTTGACAGTCGAAAATCCCTGAATTCGTCGTGACGCAGATCACACGCTGGTAGTACCTTTCTCATTGATATTCATAGCTGTTGTCGAAAAAAATCAAATCAAAATCAGGTTCCCTGATACTGAGGTGTGCTAGGAATTCAAAGTGTTACTAAACTGGCAAGAAAGCCTTCATCTCACAAGGCAGACTATAGTAAGATACTATTGTACCCCGTAGTCTTCAATAAGACATTAAGAACAAAACACAAGCAGCTGAAAATGAGAGGTAAGATGTTTTTGACAACATGAAAAACATAGAGAACCTTATAAACGAATGAAGCAGCTTTGCCCCCTTTGTAGGTGCTATCTCAGAAAGTAACAATCAGAGAAATCATGCAAATACCATATAACCAATCATTGTAGGCGATGTGGCAAAGAGGATGTAATGGTGATATTACGCATTCTCCCACAGTAGTAGTAAAATCCTTGAATGACCTTTTTTCCAAGACTTGGAAAAACTATATGGAAAATCTGTTAATAATTTTTTCAATTCGGTAAAGACCTCGAAATGGTTAGAAACTCATATTTGTTCACAAGTGTTATAATGTTAACCCATTCACCCTAATATAATCACCTTCAAAGTTTTAATTAAGTCCGTGCATTAACAGTCCGCTGAATTTCTAAGACATCAAAGGACTCATTTTACTAGTTCTACAATACCAATTCCCATGCTACAATATGACTGTACAATTTCCTCCGACGTACGTTCGACTTACGCTGTTCAACTTATGCTGTCCTCTGTTCTATGGATATGTTTGGTCTTATCATGCAGTGTAGCTCTAGAGAGCCCCCATCGGTGACTATATCTTGCCGAAGTTCCTTTACTATACATCGCCAGAAAACCGACAGAGTTTTGGAGGTTTACTAATTTTCATGTGTAGTATAAAGAAATGTATTATCCCGAAAGAGACCCAAATACTTAGGTTCTCTGGGAAAATGCATGATGCATTTCAGCGCTAGATGAGTCAGACCAGTCAGCTACCTCCTTCTCGTAAAGAGAACAACCTAAGTTTAAAGAGTGCTGACTAAAACCCTATTTGTAGTGCACCAATTGTTAATTACGTCAAGGACGGCTTACGCTTTAGAGTAGACTGTCGCTAGACATGATCATACAGATAGGAAAATACATACGTACAGGAGAGTAGACGTTAAAGCCATTGAGAAGGATAAGTAGCGTGTCGACCAACATGCAACACAGAATTGAAGAAACTGAAGGCTGCCATTACATCACATCTTGGCCGCAGTCAGTAGCCGCTATCAATGTCCCAT
Source organism: Volucella zonaria (assembly GCA_963966105.1). Classification (NCBI taxonomy): domain Eukaryota; kingdom Metazoa; phylum Arthropoda; class Insecta; order Diptera; family Syrphidae; genus Volucella; species Volucella zonaria. Next base: position 39,070,008 of record OZ014534.1, on the reverse strand, counting down.
TAACCACAATTGCGAGTTACACATGCCATCAAAAATTGCGTTGTCGCAACACGCGACGCGTACTTCTTTTTGTCCAGCCCACCAGATTTCGAAGTGCAATCTCACACGATCTTCCGCATTGTTTGGCATGTTCTATTTGGACATAAAATGCATTCGCAAAGCAGTTCTATACACATTCTTTTCATGTACGAGGGCGGATCAATAAGTCCGTGACCTCTTTACTGAAACAGCAACACTGCTCTTGTCAACAGGCATCTGTCAGTTGACTCCTGTCAAAATTTAAACTTGCTGCGTCAGTTAGTTTGTGTTTGACAGCTATTTTTATCAGACTACTCACTAATTTGAGGAGAAAATGGAAAAAAGTGAATTTCGTGTGCTTATTAAGCATTATTTCTTGCGAAAAAAAACCATTACCGAGACCAAGGCTAAGCTTGATAAATACTATGGGGACTCTGCACCATCGATTTCAATGGTAAAAAAGTGGTTTACTGAATTTCGTTGTGGCCGTACAAGCACTGAAGATGCCGAACCTCCTGGACGCCCAGTTGAGGTCTCTACACCCGAAACAATCGAAAAAATTCACGATATGGTGTTGGCCGACCGAAGATTGAAAGTGCGAGAGATTGTGGAAGCCGTAGGGATCTCGCATGGCTCAGTGGTTTCAATTTTGAATGATCACTTGGGCATGAGAAAGCTTTCCGCAAGATGGGTGCCGCGTTTGCTCACAGTCGACCACAAACGCAATCGTGTAACAACTTCACAGGAAGGTTTGGCGTTGTTTAATCGCAATATGGAGGAGTTTTTGCGCCGTTTTGTAACCGTGGACGAAACATGGATCCATCACAACACACCAGAGAACAAACAACAGTCAAAACAGTGGGTTTCTAAGGGTGAATCGGCGCCAAAGAAGGCCAAGGTGGGTTTGTCAGCCAATAAAGTTATGGCGACTGTTTTTTGGGATGCACGCGGGATAATCCACATTGACTACCTTCAAAAGGGAAGAACAATCAATGGGGAATATTATGCCAACTTATTGGACCGATTCAATGACGATTTGAAAAAAAAACGACCTCATTTGGCCAAGAAAAAAGTTCTTTTCCACCAAGACAATGCAAGGGTGCACACATGTGCAGTTGCCATGGCAAAAATCCATGAATTGGGCTATGAATTGCTCCCTAATCCACCCTATTCTCCAGATTTGGCTCCGAGCGACTACTTCTTGTTCCCAAACCTGAAGAAATGGCTTGGTGGAAAAAGATTTGACTCCAATGATGAAGTCATCTCGCAAACAAAGGCCTATTTTGAGGACCTCGACAAATCATTTTTTTTGGAAGGGATAAAAAAATTGGAGAAGCGTTGGACAAAGTGTATAGAGCTCCAGGGAGACTACGTTGAAAAATAAAATTATTTTTTTATCAAAAAATCTGTTTTAATCCAAAAGTACCCGCCCTCGTATTTCAATATGAAAGTCGTTTGACTGACAAGTCCGAAGCTCCTTTTGAACTTCTTGCAAGTCTCTTCATAGGCGCCAGCAGCTAGATCCACACCGTTTACTTCGCATTGAAACGGGTGCTTCCTACTGGTCTTTGTGGTAGAGTATTAAGCAGTTCCATATGTCAGAAAGATTTTCTAGTCTCTAGCTTTCACTTCTAGGACGTACTAAAGGGCCGAATCGTTTCAGGATTGCTTACACAATCCTCACCATGTTGAAGGCGTGCTTTTTTTCTATTCATTTGCAAAGAATCTTTTTTTATGATACGAGTATATTGAAAAAAAATTGTAGGTAAGTATGCCACAACCCCAGCCTAGCACACACTTGGTTGGTCCCGGGTTGTATTGGCCTAGAATCCTACTTTTGACCTCCACTGGCCTACTGCTTGCTTGCTTAATAAGAATATTTTACTTAGCTTACCCACTCCATATAATATGGTACTAAAAATGTTAAAAAATGTATATACGGTATATATACCTATAAAATTTCTGTGCCATTGACAACTCTACTTGCACACCAACTTTGTAATTTTCCCATTTTGTACAACAAAGAAGAGAAATCCTGAAACATGTGGTTTAAAATCATCTGCTTGCACAATGCCTTTGTTCTGTTTCCAGGTTTCTGTATGTACATAACCAAAAGGTGGGCCTAGCTGGACGCAGATACGTTTACCACAATCCCATTCCAATGGATCTGACTAATGAAGGTATGGTCACTCATCTAAATGACGATGAGTTCAGTGGTTGGACAAGCCAAATGCATCAATCAGCTCTGTTTGTTTTACGCTCCACCATGTGCGTGGTCAGATGGGTTTATTTTAATCATTCATCATTTAATGGAAATTGCTCTCTGGGTCATTGGGCTTCGGAAGAATTCGTGTCCCATTTAAAATATATATATGTATAGTATATTCACAAAATATACGAGCAAATAGTTTGTGCAAGAACGAAAATTTTCATCATCCTAATTGATGATTGCTCTTGAAACCCAGATAGAACTACTTTGCCTATGTGCACGATTTGGCCTCCCAATTCGACTTTAAATTAAGTGTCTTTAATTTTAAACAGAATGAAAATTCAACTTTGCTGACAGTGGAAAAATTAAAAAAAAAAAATTCTCACAAAGTTCGTTCCTGCCAAATGAAAACTGTTGCCTACATTGTGTTGCCCATGTGCATTTATTGTCCTATTTTGTTTTAAAAGTTTTGTATGGTTTTTACAGTTTTGTGCTGAGTGACCTCAATTGGTCAGACTTAATTCAGTTACCCACCTTAAATGCACGAATTTTCAAAAATTTAAACATGAACATATCGAAAACTAGTAAATCTGTTTGAAAGTTGGTTGTTGAACCCAACATGGAGCACTTGCAATGGAGCGAAATAATGTGTGCCATCAGCTTCTTTTCGGCATGCAGTGTTTCAATTGAACTTTTGCAAGTCATAATCTCTTCTTACGAAAATGTATCCTTACTTTGCCATTTGGAATCGATGGATAAATTTGAATTTCACTCATATGTTAAATAAAGTGAAAAACGAGAAAAGATTAGATTTAGCAGGTGCGGACTTCTATATTTGCTTCAAAGGCCTCCATATGCTTGTTATAGGTCAAGATAGCCCTTTTCTAAGTTTTCGTGTTTAGCCGCCGAAGAGTTAAGTCATAGACGGTGAGTTATAAAATCTGTAGTGTAAAAATAGTGAGAGACTCCTGCAAGATTATTTGCAGTGACTGCAACTGTCTTATGCATGCTAATTGTGGAAAATTACAACCTGCTGATGTAGATTTCATAACAAAATCAAACAAACCGTGGAGTTGTCAAATTTGTATTAAACAAAAAAGAAATGATCCGCGTAGATTATCAAAGTCTTCTTCAATGTGTGCTACCAATAGCGGGTGTGACCACAACAATGTTGTTGTTGAGGTCATTCACCTTCAAGTACAATAATAGAATTAGTGCAACTCTCGCGACATTCGTACAAACCATACAATCTATGCAAGTGCAGCTTGTGACCTTGGAACAGTCGACGCAATTGTTAGCTGAAATGAAGAAAGAAAACGAACAGCTAAAACTTCAACTCAAGGAGACTGGAGAGATACTTAGCAATGCTGAATATATGATACACAGAAACTACATCGAACTGCGAGAGGTGCGCCCTTTGGAGAAAGAAAATGTGCGGTTATCCAAATAGTCAATCGGCTCAAATATCAAATTCTAAGAATATCTTTTCTTCGTGTAAAGGTAACATTTACATTAACGGCTGGTTATCAGGCGAATCTAAAGCAAAAAATAATTTCAACTATGAATTTCTTTGGGTACGATTTGGTAAAATTATGATGAGACGGAAATCTGGTATGGAGACCAAATATGTACGAGAGTTGCCTGAAAAGTTTCCGACCGAACAATGATACAAGACATTTTTTCTCATAATTTTTTTTTATTTTTCTACATAGTCTCCTTGTAACTCTACACACTTCTCCAAGCAATGCTCCCATCTCTCTAACCCGTCCAAATAGTACTTGGTGCTTTCTCTGCAAAATAATTGTTCACGAATGTGATTGCCTCCTCATTTGACGAAAATCTGTCGTCCGAGCGCAGTTTTTGATGAGGGAACAAAAAGAAGTCGCTTGGGGCTAGATCTGGTGAATGAGGCGGATGGTCAAGCAGTTCTAACCGTTATTCATGGATTTTCTCCATGGCAACCGCTGAGGTGTGAGACGGCGCGCTGTCTTGGTAAAACAGGATTTTCTTTTTCTGCAAATGTGACCGTTTTTCCGCAATTTCTGCCTTCAGCTTGGCAAGTAATGATGCTTAGTATGCTCCTGTAATGGTTTTTCCTTTTTGAAGATAATCGATTAAGATAACTCCTTTACTATCCCAAAAAACAGTCGCCATCACTTTCCCAGCCGAAAAAACAGTTTTTGCTTTTTTTGGAGCCGACTCGCCCTTTGCAGTCCACTGTTTTGACTGAATTTTTGTTTCGGGCGTCTAATGGTGTATCCAAGTTTCATCTATAGTAATTAATCGGCGCCAAAACTCGGATTTATTGCGCCTAAACTGCGCCAACAGAGCGTTGGAAATGTTCATTTGAACACGTTTTTGGTCTAACGTAAGCAAACGCTGCACCCACCGCCGGACAGCTTTATCATGCCTTAATCTTGACTTAATATGTAACAAGCACGTTCTTTGGACATTTTCATAACATCTACTATCTCTCTCACTTTAATTCGGCGGTCGTCTAACACCATTTGGTGAACTTTAGCAATGTAATCGTCAGTGGTTGCAGTTTTTGGACGTTCCGAATGTTCATCATCTCCCAAGCTCTTACGGCCACGTTTAAATTCAGCTTCCCAAAATTTCACTATGATATATGACGGTGCAGAGTCCCCATACACAGAGTCCAACTCATTTCTGATTTGCGTAGGCGTATTGCGTTTCAAAAACAAGAATTTAATAACCGCTCGATACTCAATTTTTTCCATTTTCACAAAAAACACTCACATCGACTCACTCAAACGACTGTCAAATAAAAACTGCGCATCCAAAATGACTGAAACTTCGGTAAATAACTGTCAAAGGATGCACAACTAGCATTCACTAGCTTTTATTGACGAGTGTCGCTATCTTTAGGTAGTGGTCGGAAACTTTTCAGGAAATCCTCGTACATTAAGTGTCCTGATGATCTTAATCATTTATGATTAAGACTTAATATTTTTTATTCTTTTTATTATTATGTTACGTAAAAACGAATTAATTGATCTCAGTAATATTAGTTTAAGTAATGAAAAAATAGTTAATGCAATCTTTCGAGCATCCTTAAAGGATTTAACCATTTTCCACATGAATATTCGAAGTATGATAGCTTTTGCTCATATTTGTACAGTTGTTTTACACCTGTCTACCACCTGTAATAGTGTTAACTGAAATTTGGATTTTTGAACATGAATTAAGCAAATTCTCGATTGAGGGCTATATTCCATACTGAAAGTGCAATGAAAAGTACCCAGCCGGTGGTGTAGTAGCTTTTGTCAAAGACGATTTAACGGTCGCGAAATTCTCTACGCCTGATCTAACTATGTAGTGCAGATTCTCTAATCATAAAACTTCAACTTGAAGATATTTGAATATTATATGTATGCATGTATCAGCTGCAGTTTGTCCACCGAGATATTTTTTTAAAAGAAATTGAAGACCTTCTTAGTGGGATGAACAGACACAATATTTGCTTTGTTTCTGATATTAATATTGACATATTGAACTTTCCTTCCAGTTGTGATAATTATGTATATACTCCTTTTGTGTTCCATGGGTTTTGAATCTCTACTTAATGAGCCAACAAGACCAGCTGATAGTTGCAAAACATGTATTGACCATATTTTTCTCCGCACGAAAATCAATATTCTAAATGTTCGTCCGTTTGTACTTGTATGGGACATAACCGATCTCTATGCTACAGGTGTATCACTCGTCAATCTCTTGCGAAAATCATTAAACAATGATGATGAACCAAAATCGAAAAAAGTGGGTGGGTTTTCACATGTTAATTTTCGTAAGTTGAAGGAATATTTGTCACAGGAAACATGGCATAGTGTCTATAACAATAGTTGTTCTTCAGATTCATTAAGTGTATTCGTGAAGATTCTTTCTAACTGTACGGCTCTGAGTCGGTGTTCAAATCTTAAAAGTAGACCACAAAAAATTAAGCCATGGATGACTGACCAACTTTGCGAAAAAATTAAAGAAAAAAACAAGTTTTATATTAAAAATAAAATAAAATGCATATGTCTTCAATAAAAAAAGTTTATCAAAGGATGCGGAAAGATATACTGCAACACATTAATATCCAAAAAGAATCCTACTATATACTATACAGATTTTAACGAATGCAGATGTAATCCAAAACAGCAATGGAACACTGTTAATGATCTGCTTGATAAAAATAATGTTGACAAAGCCATAAGATGTCTAAGATTTTCTAATAGTACGGCCACTACAAATGATTCAGAAATGGCCGACAATTTAAACTCGTTCTTCAGAAATATTGCAGAAAATTCAAGACCAAATTCTTGCAATATTAATGCAATAAGCGCTTCGGAATATCTTCTAGACAACGAAGTCCTTTCAACATTCTTCTTCGGTACTGTATCTGAAGATGAAGTATCTCTTGTTGTATTGATGGTATTAGTAGCTTAGCCGTAGCTTAGTCGTAAAAAAAATGAGTGGCCACATTATTAAGCCGTTAACTTATTTAACTAATCTCAGTTTTGAAAGTGGTATATTCCCGGAGTGTTTTAAGACCTCTATAATAGTTCCAATGCACAAAATGGGAGACAAATGTGATCCAAATAACTATAGACCTATCTCATTGTTGTCGGCTTTTTTCAAAAATCTTGGAGAAAATAATTACAAATAGAATGCTTAAGTTCCTCAATAAATTTAAAATCTTGAACAAAAATTAATTTGGATTTGTCAAAGGCAAGTCTACTGAAGATACCATATTGTAATTCTTAGAAGATATTCACGATGGACTCGATAAGAGTAAAAAAACTCCTGCTCTTTTCCTTGATTTAACAAAGGCATTTGATCTAGTCAATCATCAGATCTTAATAAAAATTCTTCATAGAATTGGATTCAGAAGCAACATTAATAAATGGTTCGTCTTGTACCTTGAAAACCGTAAACAGCTTGTGCGTGTAAATGCTACGATACGCGCATCTTTAGATAGCTGTATAGAGATCAAGCTGTATAGATGTTAGCAAATGATCATTTACAATATATAAACGTCAAAGATAGTCGTTTTATAATTCATTGAATTATGTAGTCTAATAAATACATATATGGTCTAAACAAGAACTAGAATCTTTAAATATACGAGTGGGCTCATTTAGTAAACCAGTAAAACCAAAGGAAGATAATAATGACAGATAGTTATCAAGTTCAGATGAAGGAGTCAAGAGATCGATGTTGAAATCACCTACCAAAATTAAATTTTTACATTTACAGTTATCCAGAAAATCAGAGAAATCTTCCAGAAAGTCATTAACTGAACAAAACTTGAATGTATAAATACAGACAAAACAGTAAGGAATACCAGTAATTTCGCACTTAACCAAAACAGCGTTATTTAAATTAGAACATTTAACCTTAATGTCGGCCGACAGGTCATTTCTATAGAAAAGCGCAACCCCTCCTGCAGAATAAGTATTATTGCAAGTAGCAATGAATCTAAAATTAGATATAGAGAAACTAGAGACTTCATCATCAAAAATCGAAATTTCAGACAAAAAATGAGATCCGGTAAATGATCAATAGGCGCAAGAAGAGTTAGAAAAGTCTCAAATTTGTTTCTAATGCTACGGATATTCTAATGAATTACAGAAAACCCAGACGAAGAAGTTGTATTTTGATGATCGATGCAAGAACATTTTAAATTGGCAGAAGTTGAAGAGTAATACAGAGGAGTTACAAAAATACAACTGATACTTACCCTATCTGGTGAATTTCACTTACCATCTCTGCCCGGTTGGCGCTTGTTTCTGAATGCCGGTCAATGAATCAGCTGATAGCTCTGGGAGGCCATTGGAGTAATATCGTCTTAAGGTTCCTCATGGAGTTCGTGCGTCTTTATCCAGAAGTAGTATAATAATATATATTGCAATTATATGCCGATTTGAAATTGTGATTGAGACATTGTTGAAATTATGTTACAATTGGTGTCATGACATTATGTCGCTTTGTAAAACTGGCATACGGCCAAATTAAGGCAAGGCTTTTTTTAACATTTAAAACTATGAAACATTCTTGAAATTAGATAATTCTCCCAATTCTTGTGCACGCCTTTTCAAATGATGATTTAATGTTTCCTACATATGATTTTCAAATTGACTCACACATACCGAGATTTCAGAAACGTTGAAACAAATTCTCTTGAATAACATTTTAAATGTATTCCATGGAACTTTGTTTAATATTGTACTCGTATATACGTTTGCTATATAACCAAATAGATTTTATAATGGAAACGTAAGTCTTCTTTTTGATATGCAACATACGTTTCAATTAAAACGAGAATTGTAAGAGGTAGAACCAAGATGTGGTTAACTCGTGAAATAAGGTTGCTGATGATGGAACGTAGCTGGGCGTATCGCCAATGGAAACTTTTTCGAGTGGTTGAACTTCATCAAGCTTTGAAAAACATGCGAAACGGTGTTGTTCGCGAAACAAAAATTTCTAAGGTCCAATTTTACTCCAACCGCTTCAGTTCTGCTTCAGATGATCGTAAAGCATGGTAGTCAAAAATTAATTTACTCGAGTGATATTGATAAAAGTGACCTTAATCGGAAATTTTTATCAAACCCAGAGACAAGTTCAGTTCATAACTGTTTACTTGAGTGTGCTGTTTTACCAACTGACACCTTTTTGGTTTTTACAACAGTTTATGATACTGAAATAGTCGAAAGCCTGCTATCTATGAAGTCAAATGCTATTGGAGTTGAAGTGATTCACCTGACTTTTATTAAACCAATACCATCTATGCTGCCTTACATCACGCACGCTATAAATTTTCATGACTGGTATTTTCCCTTGACAATGGAAATTGGCCTAAGAACTCCATGATGAATTTGGCCCTATATCGATCCTTCCCTTCCTCTCTAAAATATGTGGAAAGATTATGCATGAACTGCTTAGTGACTTTTTTATTCGTAAAAATTTACTTCTTTCTATGCAACCAGGATTTCATGCAAAACACAGCTGTACGACTGCTTTTTTAAAGGTAGTGGATGACATAAAAGATAGACTAGTTACTAGCTATGTCGAAATCTACAAGAAGAACCACAAAAAGCCTTACGCACTTTTTTATAAATTTCCGAGCTGCTTTTGATTCTGTTTCTATAAGCTCTCTAGATGTGGAATATCTACAAAAATAAAAAACGTTTTGCGAGCATTGTGCGCAAATAACATAGCTTTCGCTTGAGATAGAAGCTACTTGTCCGAAGATTTTGAGACAGCAATGGACGTGAAGGAAGGCTGTGTATTAAGCACGTTACTGTTTATATTATACATAAACGACGCAACAGAAACTGTTAAAAGTGGGATTGAGCTAGACCGATCAGTCATCCCCGCTCTTATGTCTGCAGCTGCTATTTTCTTTTTCGCAGATACTTGTACTGTTGACTGCATTCAACTAATAATAAACAGGCCTGATACTCGTAACTACTGCAAAATTGGAATCTATCTGTAAATCTAAATTTGAAGATGATGATACTTACAAATGGTGGTGGGAGGTACTGTCGAAGTGAAAAGTGGACGTTTAAAAGTAAGGCTATTAAAATTGTACGAGAATACAAGTACCTTGGAATTCTGTCACCCCTAACGTTAGCATGAATAAATGCCTTCAAAATAAATTGTCTGAAACTAAACGCGCAATCTCTTCAGTTTGTGGTAAAGGCATCAATAATAAACATATAAGCCGTAGTGGATAGCAAAAGTTATTCGATCAACCACAGCCGCAATTATGTTATATGCAGCCCAAGTGTGTGGATACTGTCCTTTTGCAGCCATTGACAAGTTCCTGCAATACTTTCTTAAGCAAATATTTAGATTGCTTAATAGTACCCCAAACTATATGCTACATTCAGAAACGGGAATGCCCCCTATGTTTCTGAAGACATTAAAAAAGCATTTTAATTACGAGTACATTGTAAAGGCGACTGGGCTAGAGGAAGAAAGGCTACCAAGAAAAGTACTTACTCTCATTTGGCAGCGTCTTGCATCATCCTCTAAGAAGGCAGTTTGATACCTTATTAAAAAAAAACATTATGTACCAGAAATATGTTAATTTCCCGCAATCTTCCCAATAAAAGTTATAGCAAAAAAAAAATATCAACTTGAACAGCAATCAAACTTTTAAAACTGCTTCTCGACAGACAAAATAAGCACTGTTTTCATAATAAGAGGAGAGTTGGTTTACTTGAACTATATACCGCACCGATCAGAACTACCAATTTTGTGCAATATATCCAATTCTAAGGGAATTCCGGGAACGATTTTTCGGTTCATATGTTCTGGACGAGGATGTAGCAATCGCCATAGTAAACGGAGAACAATGCTGGGATCTATTGTGCAATTACACCGTAAACGCACTTCACTACAGAAAATGTCGGTATAATCTCATATATGTATCTATACATATACGGGTAATAGATAAAATTATATTTAGCTAAATGCCAATTAGGTAGACGACCTTGGGCCCTAGTTTGGCTTAGAAACATTTTTTTTTGCGACATTTATAAGGTAACAAAATCAATTACTACTACTACTAGCTATGTTACGTTGTTAATACTACTGGACTTTTCTAAGGTTTTTAACGTGTTAGAACACTCTATCCTTATAAACAAATAAAGACATTGGCCCCAATTGCGGTTGTCAATTCATTTAAAGAAAAATAATATCCAAATTGTAATTCAGGTCAAAATTAGTAACAAGTTGAAAACAGATGGAACAATTAGTAAAATTTATGGAAGGGAATATTGATATTGCTAAGGGATTCTGTATGGAAACGCAAGCTAAAAGAACATGAGAGTAAAAAGCCACTGAGCTTAATTGTTTAGGTCTCCCTCTACGTACCTGTGAGGAATGGCTAAAGATAATAAGAATTGTAAAACAACTAATTAGGAATCTATAAAATTTTGGATTTTATTAGGTTTGGACAGATTTAAAATTTAAAGTAAAAAAGAAAAAATCGGAAAATAACATTAAAATGAAGGCAACAGGGGGAGGACCAAATAAATTATACACTTTTGGCCACTTAGAAGAAACCGTAATAAATACATAAGTATATTACATACCCATAGTAGATCCACCTAGTTTAGAATTTGGGGAAGAGGATGGGTTTTGAAGAAAACAAAAAAACAGAGAACCCTTGCGCAGATTTCTTATAAATGAAAATGAGGATAAAGTAACGTTTGAAACACCGCCGGTAATTTCCTACAAAACCACACCACTATTGATCAGAAGATATCAAAACATACAAACTAATAGAAAACAAAATAAAAGTGTACAAGATAGACTAATTTTACTGCAAAGGCAGGATAACGCCCATTATTGAAATTCTACAATGCAGGATATCAATAATAGTGGTAAAACAATTAAAATAATAGAAGAATGTACCAAAACGCGCTACTACTTATTTAAAAAAGGATACAAAGAAAGAGTTATTGGCAATCAAAAAGAAAAAGCTTAAAATATATAAACACGAGGTTAGAAGTAAGAAGAAATCCAGAACAATAAAATTCAGACTTAAGTAAGAAATTTTAGAACCGCAAAAAGAAATGCATATGAGGGACCTGAATAATGCCCGTAGGACAGAAACACATGCATTTGAAGTCATCAGTTCCTTTAAAACGTTTTTCATTCAAATGAAGTTCCTATGAACGTGATGAATATTATATTTATGAAGTACAATAAAAGTTATGTTGATATGTTTTTTTAAATTTGTTTATTTATAGATCTAAGAATATTGTTTCTGATCAGCACAGCTTCTTCGCTTACAGAAAGTTCATATTCTAAATTTTCTCCGCTGTATGTTGTCAACTTATTTCTTCATCAACATAAGTTTCATTATGTACGTATATCTTTCTGAAGTAGAGGAATGTTGTTGGCAAATGCAAATGTTATGCAAGGCTGCACAAATATTTGTAATCTGCCTCGCTTCATTTGGACTATAGTGCAATTCTCGTGCCCGCAGTAAACACCTAAATTTGTTTCGTAGGACCCCGACTGTACGCTCAGCGATGTTTCTTGCCCTTGCATATTTTTTGTTCAACATATTTTCCAACGACGTTTCTTCTAGATCTCGATATGGTGTATTAAGATACGATTTCAGAGCATATCCAGCATCCCCTAGAATATTTTGAATTTAGATAAAAAAAAATAATAAAAAATTGCTCACATTTTAGTCTACTTGATACCTAAGAGCCACACCCATAGTGTTTCCATTGTGAGGCCATTATAAGACAATTCTTACAAAAGATTTCAAGTTGGACATATAGAAGACATAGGATAACGTGTATTAATCTAGCGAATTCAAATCATATCAGCACAAACCCTAAATATAATAATTGAATATTTAAATAAAAGTGTATACACCAACATTCATACAATTAAAGCATTTATGCTGTAAAAGCATTTTCGGTTGTAAGTGGCATATTGTAGTTCTTTCTTTGGGACCCTATTTTAATATGTGTACCGTCGATACAGCCTATTACATCCGGTATTCCACTTTTTTCAAAGAAATACATTTTCGCTCTAGGTTTTTCCATATCAGTATTATTCAATTTTATCCATTCGGAACAGATATGCCTCTCTAGGACCGAAAACCGCCATCACAGGTGGCGGTTTAATTTTAAATAATAACTGTTCAGCCCATTTGTAGTTGAATGATTGTTCTACGAGTATATGTACAAGTATATTGGTATTTGTCGCGTCGCTGTACATAGTTCGTTCAATTTGCAAGTAACGTTTGTTTAAAGCCAAAATTCACAGCGTTAACACGTAAATTAATATTTCGCTGCAAACACGAGTTTCGTATGTTAAAAAAGTATAGTAATTTTGGATATACGAGCATATGGCGTAAAAAGAAATTCGATAAGTAAATAAAAGTGTTTTTTATTGAATGGTGAATACTGTTATAAAATAATTGAGTTACGCCCGTGCAGAGGCGGGAAAAGGCAGTTGGTAGTAATTCTTTTTTAAATGTGTCGTTACTGTTTCAGTGCTTTTTTTCAGGTGTTTTCAACCGGATTCCGATTTTTTTTCTCATTTATCAGTGATGTCGCACCGTAAGATTATTAAAAACTTGTCGGCGATGACAGATGACGAAATTGCTAATTTTATGGACTCAATTTCGAGCGCGGAGGAGACCAATGATCGCGAAGATCTAGAATTCATTTGCCCGGAAGATGATTTGGGCCCCCGCCCAATTATCAAGGCTTCGCCCGACGTTGTCTAATAAAAAGCGGGGGCAGAGCGTATTACTGGTCTTATCGTAAATATCTTCAGATGACGCCTCTGAAGGTTGCTACGATTTGACCAGTTACAAGTTGCCGGTCATAGATCTTGCTGGCGGCAGGACCACCGGTAGTCCCTACCAGGACCTAAATCACGGTACCATGGGAGTCAGGAGCCTCCCGGATTTCGGTCCGGGCCTGACTTGTTGAGGTAGGCCCCCTTATGGGAGCGTCACGGTGGCTGTGGTTTAAACCCAAATCGCGGGTAGGGTCTTCCTTTTGGTTTGACCCATTGTAGAGTAGCAAATAAGTACTGGGTGCTGTGACCCTAAGAGCAGTAAGAGGTTTTAGATCAGCCTCGAGCCATACCAAGGGTGGAACTTGTGCCTCCAAGACAAGTTCTGCTTTGGTATTATACTATTAATGTAGGTAAACGATGGCAAGGCGTATCCTTTCTCCCATGGATGTATGGGCATCCCGTAAACATAAGTCTACATGACTGGTGGTTTACGTTAAAAAACCAGAGACTAATGCCCAGAGGATGACTTGCCAATTGACAATTGTTATTGATGCAATTAATGCAAATCAAAATTTTAGCAACTTAGACGAACCAAATTCACCTGCGTCACTCTTGCCATCAACGTCCGCTTATTTTACTGTTAATTCCGAATCTAAAGTCACTGCAAATGTTCCTTCTCGATTTCAAAAACGTAAAAGAGATTCAAATGACACCAATGAATTGCAAGAAGAGGAGGGCGGCCTAAACACTTCAAGCACTGGCCAATTCATTGGCTCCATAAACAAAATGATAAATGATGTATGTGAATTCGAATCGATGTTGTGGAGGAAGAAAAGTCTGCAGCTCTCTGCACCATAAACGAAGTGGTTTTCCATAGCGTGAGAGAGCTACCAGATTGCTTTTATCATTTCGTCACCGATGAATTCATGCAGTATCTGGCAGTCCAAATGAATCTGTATGCTTGTCAACAGAAAATCGATACTCGATTTGTCACTGATTTCCAAGAGGTTCGCAAATTTATTGGTATTTTATTCTTCACGACATTCGTTCGAACCAATCAGAATAACAATGCCGCGCATGAAATTCGAACAAATACGCGAATTCTTGCATTTCGGTGATAATTCGACTGCAATTCCGAGCGGCCAGCCTGGATACGGCAAACTGAATAGAGCGCGGCCACTAGTGTCTCATTTCAATGAAAGCTTTAGGTCTGTTCCGATGCTCCATCGTCTTTGCGTAGACGAACAGATGTGCGCTACGAAAATGAATGGCAATCCAACTCGCCAATACATGCCAGCCAAAACCAAATAAATGGGGAACAAGCTCTTTGTGCTGTGCGATCACACGGACTACTCGTATTCTTTTGAAGTATATTCTGGAGCCGGCGATAATGTGATTCCTGTAAATGCATCCTGGAGCTTCGTCGAATGTCGTTGTTCGTTTGTCAGCCAAAATTCCATACAACGTCAACCATATAGTTTATTTCGACAACTGCTACACTTCTCAGAAGCCGTGGAATATATATATAGCTTAGACACAGTAAGCACGAATCGTGTGCCAAACATCAAAATGTCGAGCGATGCTGAACTGACACAACAAAAATTTGGGTGAGGGTATTCCGAAGAATATGTCGCCAATGTTTACGGAATCGATATAGACAGCGTTTTATGGCTAGACAACAAAAGTGTTAGATTGCTTTCGTCCTATGTGAAACCATTCCTTTCTCGCGAACTTGAACCGCCACCTTAGAAATCCTAGCGATGGGATCGAAAAAACAAACAGAAGATTGAAGTAGACTGCTCGTTTATTATCAAAGAATATAATCGACACATGGGTGGTGTCGATCTCATTTATGAGCTTCTTGGTCGCTATCATATTCATATGAAAACATGAAAATGAACAAATCGCATCTTTTTCCACCTGCTGGATGTGGCAGTGGTAAATGCTTATATTCTTTATCAACGATCGCATAAAGGAGTCAACACTGAACTGCCGATTTTTCGATCGGAAGTTGCGGAATCATTGTGCATTGTTTCAAACCAAAGTAAAAAGGCTAAAGGTCATCCAACGGCATCGCCGGCTCCACCGCCTCCGAAGCCAAAGAAGGCTGATATTCCAACATCACCAGCACCAGCAAAAAGACTTGCAAATTGCCGGGATGTATGTCCGAAACACAGGCTTTAATTTTATTTTTTTTTTTATAAGGGTTATGAATACCGTTATGATACTATTCACATTAAAGAATATACATACATAAACACAATATTACAAATACACTCCGAATATAAAAATTTTAAACATCTATCAAAAGTATATAATATTCACAATAATCATCCTTGTAATTCACAATAACAAAAATACCAAAAGTAAAATCAATCGATGTAATCGACAACTGTCGAGGCGATTGATATTCGACAACAGCAATCGGGGCCATTTCTTCTCTACTTCTCCTTCCGCAATCAAATTTAAGTGAAAAGAAACAAGCTGTCATACTGGAAGGGATCTTATCTGATTTTCTTCCCTTAACTAAAGGTATTCTCCATGGTTCGATTTTTCTCTTGTTTTCTGCTTATATAAATGATATTACTCGCGCTATGTTAAGTTCATCGAAGCACATTTACGCTGATGATATTCAATTTTATCGAAGTTTTCCCCTAGGTCTTATTGAGGGCTGCGTTAGTGGTTTAATATTCATATACACGACTTTCCTTTCCATAAACGCAAGATAATCCTAGTGCTATATTACATGCAGATGATAGTCTGAAATTAGCAAGCGACAAACATGTTGCGCTCAATGGGATTAAAGACAAGCTACCGACTTGTCTAACATACTTCAAAACGTGGAAGTTGAAAATTAATACTGCTAAATGAGATTTAACCTGCTTGCGAAATGCAAGCGGGAAAGGACATTATCTCGCAGTGAAAGACAGTAAGTACTTTAAACTAGAGATCAATGAAAGTAATGAACCGCTACGAGATGAAGTCAAGTACCTCGGTATTGATTTTCATAAAAGACCGAAAAGTATTAAATAAAGCAAAAATGGTCACAGCTATGCTTAAGCCACTACTCAACTCTAAACAAGTGTCGCCGAATACCAAGACAAGACATTAATAAGATCAATAACAACGTATGGATCTTGTACTGTACTGTAGCCAAAGACCTCCAGATTTTTGAAATTAAAACTGTTAGATTCTTCTGCTAGAAAACCGGATAAACACTGAATAATGACATACCAAATCGAACTATAGTATTTGTAGAAAAAACTAGGGCGTATACATGATCATCCTAAGCCACCGGTTAAATCTCTGTTGGACTCTAATAATAACGATAGTGTAGAGGATAATGATTACCTTTCACCATTGAACCTTTTAAATCCGAGATCCTTTCCTATGCTGAGACCAAATGCAAATCGAAGCATTTCGTTTCCTTTTTGTTTTTTGGTAGCATGTAGGCCTTTTTTTGTTCTTCTATTACCAATATGCCTTTTGTTCATATATTGTATAACTTTTATGTGGACCAAGTGCGTATATACATAGGTATATACTTACTATTGAAGAATCTCAAATTGATCGTCAAAAAGTGGTTTGGTTCTCAATCCAGCGAAATGTATGTTAAGTGTTAGTAATCTCTAAAAAAAATTGGACTTTCCTTTTCTATTTTTAATGTTAAATGGCTCAAAAATTAAATTCGTGGAGTCTTCGATGAACCTGGCACTTGCTTCTGTTTCCGTGCGACAGTGGAAGAATTCTAAGGGATCTCCAATACTAAGTCAGGGTGTTGGAAAAGAATTAGTGGCGGATGGGCCCTTGATAAGGGCCAACGACAGCACTCAGATCCCCGAAGGTGGTTACTGGCTCCGGAATTTAGTCCGGCTCCTTTTGACCTAGAGGTCCCAAAAAGGGCTTGGCCCTCCAGGTTGGGGGTTGTGCGTGGGGTTAACGGCACAAGCACGTGCAAAATTAATTGTTACGAAGCGACCATTAGCCTCGGATAATGATAGATTCACTGTTGACGACACTGCAAAGCGAACAAAGGGCAACGACTTTCGAATCTGTTCGGACCTTAAACACGTCGCGTGCAGCCGAACAAATTTCGGAGGCAGTAGACTGCTATAAAGTAGATATCACCGCCATCCAGTGATGTGATGTTGTTTACTACGGTGAATACTATAGGGAACATAAGTGGCATCTATTTGGATGCGGATTTGTTATAAGCGGCAGACTTAGGCAAGAAGTCTTGAGATTTCGACACGTAAGTGAACGTCTTGTAACAATCCGTTTCAAAGGTGAAGTCGATAACATCAGCTCACGCCCCAACAGAGCAAAAGGAAGATGCTACCAAAGAAAGTTTCTACCAGCAGACACCAGATCAGCAAACGGTCAACCAGATTGATCACGTTGCGATCGAGGTAAGGCACCCCTTAAGTATTTTTGATGTCCGAACATTCCGAGTGGCCAACATAGCCTCGGACGGATATCTCAGACGCCACAACAATGGCGAAATACTATGAAGAGATTTAACATTGAACGCTTTCAATCCCAACAAGCCGCCAGAATCTTTGCAATCGCGTATCCCTCAACCTCTCGAAAAGTCCTTTGCAGCCAGCATCAAGTGCTGAAGAGCAGTAGCTTAGATGCCGGGGAGCCATCACAAATGCCGCAACTAACGTGCTGGGTTTGATGAAGAGTGCCGGCAAGCTCATGCAACAAAATAACATGACTACAAGGAGGCGTTGCACAAAAGAACGAGAGCGACTCGTGAGCTCTACGAGCAAAACAGGAGGGTAGAACATCGATCAGCTTCTCCAGAGAAAAAAGGAAGAGCATGGGAAGTGCACTATCGAGGAAATAGAGAGGTGCTACTCCAGGGATAATATTCGGAAGTTTTATCAAAAGGTAAAAAGAACGTGTGGGGGTAATAAGACCCGAACGGAAACCTGTAGAACCTTGTAGTAGAGTCACAGTCGGTGCTGAGGATATGGGATGATCATTTCCGCAGACTGGTAAATGGCGAAAACAAAACAAATTCGGCTGTCAGACAGAGCGAACCATTCAATATTGGCTATGCAAACCAAGAATTACGTCCACCCGACCAAAATGAAGTGAGGATAGCAATATCAAAATTGACGTCGAACAGGCCGGATGGCCTACCCGCAGAACTATTTAAGGCAGCTGGAGATGGCCTGGTTGAAAGCATACACCAACTTATTTCTAAGATTTGGTCAGATGCATAGTATGCCTGATGAATGGAACCTCTGCATCGTTTGCCCTGTTCACAAGAAAGGAGATCCTCTAAACTGTGCCAACTAGAAAGGTATTAGTCTCCTGTCTTGTCTGCCGTATTGTGCGAGCGCCTGAAACCATTTGTCAACGATCAGATTGGACCCTATAAATGCGATTTTACGACCGGTAAGTCCACAATTGACCAAATATTCACACTACGGCAGATCGTGGAGAAAACCCAAGAAATTCAGATCGATACTCACCACGTTTTTAGCGATTTTAAAGCCGCATATGACAGCATCTGCAGAGACGAGCTATACATGTCTAGTTTTGGCATCCCTGCCAAACTCGTCCTCTTGTCGAGGATGACTATGGAGAAAGCTCGCTGCTGTATCAAGGTCCGTAACGACTTAACAGAGACCTTTGATGTCAAAAAAGGGATTTAGGTATGGCGATGCGCTGTCATGTGACTTCTTCAACATCATACTTGAAAGAATTGTGCAAAACTCACAAGCCAGCACACGAGTTACGATCTTTCAAAAGTCTATTGCTTGCACGCGCCGATACTATGGATATTATTGGTAGAACACTGCGAACTGTCACTGGTGCGGTTGCGTGTACAGGAACAGAAGCGGCAAAAATGGGTCTAGAGGAAACGAGGGCAAGACAAAGTACATATATGCTGTCAACAAGAAGGGACATCCAATATCAACGAATCAGCCAGAATGTCACAATCGGCAGCTATAACTTTGAGGTAGTAAAGAACTTTGTCTACCTCGGCTAACACATCTTAAAACGACATGTCCTCAAAAATCAAACAGAGAATAACGCTTGCCAATCACTTTTTCTTTTGGCTGAGATGACAACTGTGTTGGAAACCCTCTCTCGAATAATCAAGGAAACTCTATAAAAGACCCTTATAATCCTAGTCCTGCTCCATGGTTTCGAGGCATGGACCCTTTCTAATCCGGAAGGACAACGTAATAGAGGAAAGCCTAGCTTCAGGTGGCGCGCGCAAGTGGAAGGGAACCTCAACCAACTCGGAGTGCGCAACTGGAGGCAGTTAGCGAAAGACCGCGGTAATTGGATAAGCTTATTGGTTGAGGCCCAGGTCCATCCCGGACTGTACCGCTGCCTAAGTAAGTAAGTATTTGATGTTGTTGAGAGCAGAATTGTCATGTGGTAATCCGCTGGCCCTAGGATTCTAATCCGCTGGAAAATAAAAAGTATACGGGTTTAAGAAGTTCGAAATTTACTTGTTTATATCCACAGTTAAAATTCTTATAATAGTATCTCTAGATAATTTTAGGTAGTAGGTACAGTCAATATGTACCACAATTTCAATAGAAACATCATAAGAAATTACATGGAAAATTACGACAAACTTGTTGTACATTTACTTAGAATGACGTAGATCCGAAACCGGTGGCTGCACAAGTGGCGGTTACACCTGTCCTACCTTACAATTAGGAATCAATAAGCATGGCAATTGAATTTCGAGTCCAATGATTAGCATCTTTCTTGGCTATACCTGGGCGGAGTCTTCCTCACCTGAAGAAATTACGTAGCCTTAGTACTCAATTGGCTCACAATTTAATTGACACTTCTTTATCTATAACGAACAGCAATGGCTGCTACTAGGAATTTCTTTAAATTTTCTTCTGGTTCATTGTTGGCATTCGTAAGCATTATCACACCGCTTAAGTACATAAAGCTAAACGATACTCCTAACTTACTTCGATAGGGCTACAGCCGGGGATGGACGAGGGTGTCAGCTAAAATTCCATTCTCTTCCAGCTACAGCGGTGTTTTGCCAGCTGCCTTCAGTTATGCACGCGAAGTTTTCTGAGGTTCCATCGCACTTGTGTGCGCCACCTAAGATGGGGTCGTCTTATAAATATTAAGTTGTCCTTCTGGTTTAGAGTCGAAAACTTTCCAGACTGAGGAGCTAGTGTCCATACATTCAAGGTAAGAAGGTGACCTAGCTAGCTAATCCAGTATATCCGAGCTCTTCCGACGGAGTAGGTATCGCACAATTCGCTCTATTAATCAAAACGATACCGAAAATTACCCGAGAAACTTATTTTTCAATCATTTCCATACTCTTTTAACAATGTCCAAGATTCTGCGCCCTAAAACAGGACTGGGATGATCAGCGTATTGTATAAAGTCATTTTCCTTCCCTTCTCTTCTCAGATAATTGCAGCGCTGGTATCGTTGTTGGTACCGAAGCCGAGGTATTTAATTAAAGTCCCTTACTATCTCAAAGCTTTAGCTGCCTATCGTGATGTTTTGTTTTAGGCGTCGATGTTGTGTATCCTCTTTTTTACAGCATATACGGCCCTTTAACCCATCGTTGCCGGTTTTTCTTCAAATCCTGAATTGACAACTAGCTGTGTTCTTCCCATTATATCAATATCGCCTGTTTAGGCGAGTAGCTGAACAGCGTTTTTAAAGATTATGTCTCTTTAGTTGACTTGTAAGTCTCGCACAATTTTTTCAAGTAGTTGACACAGCTCAGGAGATGTCTCTTCTTTAGGATCGGCTAAACAATGCTGAGGTTTCATTCGTCGGATACACTTTCGCCGACCTAGATTTTGGAGATAAATTTGCGTATGCTCCGTATCCACTTATCACCTGCTGCTTTTAAATAGCTCGGCAATTATTCCACCGGGTCTGGCAGTTAGATTTAACTTGGTCGAATGGATGGAAATCTTAAATCGGATTCAATGGTCTGTTTTGCCTCACGGTAGGATGTTGTTCGTCATCACCGTTTAATAGTCTACAGAAATAATCTTTCCATATTCTCAGCCTCGACTGTGGTTCTCCATTCTTGCAGATTTTTGTTCCTGATTTACAGCTTTCACATATTCGTTATTTTTTGGTGAAAAATCGGAGGGGTATTCTTCTGCTAGCACCTAATCTAATGCCTCGATCGAGCGCTTCTCATGAGCTTTATTTTTTTTTCTGAGGAGACCATGCTCTTTCCTTCTGCTCGCAGAGCTCGCGATCCCTTCTCGACCTTTTACACAGGGCCTGTTGTCAATCTGCGTTCATCATCGATCTAATGGTTTCTTTGTTAGGGTGGATTACAACTCAGTACATTAGGCGCAGCCTCCCTGATAGTTCTTTGGCAGCGATGTTCTCTGATTTTCTACGTTCGGCGCTGACGGCATCGGACTCTTCGAGAGAATAAAGGAAACTCGATCGTAACAGGCAGTGGCCTTCTCTTACCATTGTAAGTGTTCGATGTTGGCCTTTCTCACAATGGTTCGCTAGCCTTGGGCTGTTATGGATATCCGCATCCGTGTTATCTTGCTACAACAAGATAATGGTCCAAATCGATGTTAACACCTATCTACTAATGTCTTAAATATTTGGCTGAACTGAATTTAAAAAATTTTTAGTCGAAGGTATTGGTCTAGTCCTGTTTGAGTCAGCAGTGTGTTATTGACGCCACATTTTTCTTCCACCTTTACGTCAAAAAAAAACCTTGCATTGAGAATACTTTTGAGTAACTCAAACTGTCGACTGCATTTTCGATACGCAGTAGCGGTTACATGCCGATCGCGAACTATAAGTGCATTCAATCGAAGATAATCCACACACACAGTCACTTAATTATTTTCTGTTTACAACTAAGATCTATCGAGGAAGCAATGTGTTCTAATTCTACCCAGCGCATCCCTGGTTGCCGAGATTTCTTTTCAACCGTTCTGCGCCATGTCATAGAATACGTTCCTATATTCGCATTTGATAAGTCAACAGATTTAATTGCGTGGATGGCGGAGAAATTTAATTGTATTGCTTACGTAGAGTATTAACAATCTCCTTCCACCTTTATTTTGAATAATCACGTCGGTAAGTTTCTGGCCCATTCTGTAATATGGTTGTTCGTTAGAGATATGGAGCATGTTTTAAAGACATCAGTTAACAAGAGGTAGTAGCTGGTTTGTGATCAATGCAATCATATAACACTCAACCATATATAATCAAAGCTTGAGGAAAATTGAGTTGCTTGGCTTCTATATACTTTTTACAGCATGCCCAATATAGTCTTAGCTTTCGGTATGTGGGCGCGAGCTCCCAATTCTGTACTATGACAATCGGGACGACACTTTTCAGGTTAGGCGAGCTATCTATCTTCGCGACTTGTTTTCATTCTTTTGAAGAATTAGAGGAAACAGTGTAGGTGTTCTAGTCCTGCCTAGATTGTCTCTGACACCAAGCCAGTGGATGTGTTTAAGATAGGTCGTGGAGCTCCTTATATGGTGCTCATGGTGATTATATGCAACCTTGTCGAGCAGCACTCTGATATCAAATTATTTTTTGACAATTTTTCGTTCTGCTATAGGCCACACAACACTGCTTCATAACTTCGTTTAATAATAGCCGCCAAATTATTTGGAATGCTTTTCCTCCATAAAGAACGCTATAAGAACTCAGCCGTTGATCAGTGGAACACTTTTTCGAAATCAATGAACAGCAGGTGTAGTGTATCCGTAAGGCTTAAATGTAATGCACAGATGTATCCAACATGGAAACCTGTTTAATAACTGCCGTCATTCTTCAATGCGATCGAAGGCGTAACACAGATGTTTCTCCGAATCTGATAGGTTGCCTGTCTTTAAGTGCATGACAGTGATTTTTTTTCTTCTCCATTCATCCCAGAACTTCTCCATTTTTAAAAACAATATGTCTGCAGTTACTATGAGTGAACCCTTGCAGATACCCGTGGGAAGACCGCCAGGTCCTGCCGCCTTGTTTAGGCCACTTTGATGTTAGTGGAATACGAGATTTTAGTTTTTCGGTCTCATGGTCATTAGGCACTCTTCAAGCGGTTAGCTTGTTAGAGTGTAACATTGAATATTCGTTACGTCTCCCAATTTTGTGCTGTATCTGGTCCGACAATGTTTTTTTGTTGTAATGTTTCCGGATATTAAGACATTTGCCAGCAATTTGCGTCAGAAGTAATCAAACTACAAATCCACAATTATCTTCACCTGGTTTTATGAGAATCTTCTTGCCTACAGTCAAGAAGGATTTTCACATCGGGTAATGTAATAGGTATATACATACATATACGTTTTGGAAATACACAGAACGCATGTGAAGAAAATTTATAAGACCTCGTGGTCATCTCGTATCTATTGTAAAACATAAGACAACTTTGTTATGGAAAGAGTCGATTGGTTGACGACCAGGTTCCTAATCCTTGTGCCATCAATAGTCGAAATAAGGTATAATCAACGATTTGTATATGCACGAGTATGATTGCGTCCCTGTATTATTACCTGGAGACAAACAAGGCATTTCATCTCAAATGGTTAATGCACTAGCAGATGTTACGCTTATGGAACCGTTTACGCAGTCAATGAAATTAATTAAATTTCAGATGGTTTGCATTTTTTTGGTTTTAACCATTTTACTTCGCTCATCTGTAAATTGCCAATATTAACTAATAAAGGTTGACCAGATAGCAATGACAGTAAACATGCAAGATGAATTTCGTCATGAGATCGGTCGTCATCATGGCTTCAGTGTGCAGGCGATTCGTTGCACCGTTGAAAAGTTTAAGCATCACTACACTCTTTTGGATCTTAAGTCACCAACCAGACCGATATTGATGCGAAATGAAGAGAACATAACCGGCATAGCGGCCAATATCGAAGCAGACCTAGAAATGTAGATTCGGCGCCGATCAGCTGAATTGGTCAACGCCAGAGAGTTAACCCGGATTATTTTGCTGTTGGATTTGGGCCTACATCCATATAAGATTGTACTGACGCAAGAGTTGAAGCCGGATGACAACGCCGTGAGTTCGCTAATTGGCCGCTGGTTGGCCGGCGATTCGAATTTTGGCCAAAAAATTATCTTCTCGGACGAGGTCAATTTTTAGCTCAACGGCTACATATTTCAACGAGCAAAATTGCCAATCGGAGCGAATATAAATCACAAGTGTTCAAACATCAATGCATCCACAAAGATGGACTCTTTGGCGTGCTTTATAGCATGGCGGCATTATCGGAACTTATTTATTTCAAAATGAGAAAGGTGAGAGCGTTGCCGTCAGATATAGAGCGATGTTAACAGGCTTTCTGTGGTCATAGCTCGACAACATCGATATATCCGAGCTGTGGTTCCAACAAAATGGCGCTACATGCCATACAAGCAACCCAACGATCGAAGTTGTGAATAAGAAATTTGGCGACTGGGTCATCTCCGGCGAGCGTTCATCAATTGACCGCCACGATCATGCCATACCACTCGATTATTTTTTCTGGATGAGTTCGAGGCCAACATTCGATACGCTATTGCCGGAATAACGCTTCACATATTTGACCGAGTCATTGAAAATTGGACCTACCGCTTGAAGCACTGCCCGCGGTAGTGAAGCCACCATTTGAACAATGTGTTATTCCACACATAATGGCGAAAACGTAGCTTCAAAATAAAGCCAGAATAATTTTTATGTCTCACACCGTTGTTGTTTTATTTACATTTTTTTTTTCTATCGTTCTTATCTGGTTACCCTTTATAAATTCACGTGAGAAAATATTTTGCAATTCTCATCTCGCGATTAAGAAAAACCCTCAACTTTCCAATTCCAATATTTGATTATTGGCGACCTCAATTTGCCACCATTTACGGGTCATTTGGTTGCAAAAATTTCTACATGTTGCAGCTTGCTTACCATTTGTCTAAGAAACCTTAAGATTGCTTCTGTACAGAATGAGAATAACTGCTGACTAGCGGATTTTTTGCAAACTCAGCGTTTCTGACTATGTTCTCCCTAAGTTGATTGCAATTGATGGTACTCTAAGGACCTAGAACGTACTTTCGATATTCAAAGAAAATACAGAAGTGCAACCGAAGGGATGCTTAAAAGAAGGAGTTAGTCGTGACTAGCTGTCTTCCTAAAAGCATATTCTATTTAAGGATACAAATTGTCTGTACTCAAGAGGACCATTAAATACTTTTCGGTATCTTTTCATTACACAGGACTAAGGTCACATATTTGGTCATCCAACAAGGTGTCAGTTGAATGTTTCCCAAACGATATACCATATGTACTTTTTCCAGCTTGCACCAATCGATTTGCACCGCGTTAGCAGTCCACTGTTCTCCCTGTAGTTTACTTCTCGCAAATATTTCGCGCCAAGAAATCCATTAATTCTTGGCTTTGTTCGTTTTGTATCCATGGGTACCTAAGTATCTAACCAAGTGTTCATCATCATTACTCTAAGTGAAAATGAAATAATCCTCAACTCGCTTTTACTTTCAAGAGACAGAGACACGGTTGCTACACTTATCTGTTTTATTGATCCTTTCAACTGTTATTACGAAGATTTTTCACAACTTTATTTTCTCGGGTGTTTTTTTCTTTTCTTCTTCTCTTTGAGGCTTCTTTGTTTTGTCCTTAATGAGAGAAGCAAGACGCATACAAAAATCACCCTACCTCCAAAAAAAGGAGAGTAATTTAGCTAGAGAACAAGGGCCGAAAGGAGGACAAGGACTCCCTCTGGCACTATCTTAGCCAAGTTTTATTTTCTTTTTCTTTTTTTTTATTTTGGTTTCTATCCACTATCCGAGTCCGGGCCATTTATAGCATCGTCGCTATTAGACGCAATTCTTACGTGAGTTACATGGATGGCCGACGAAATAAAAAAGTGTATAAAAACTGTGCCAGGGTATAGAACAAAGGAACATTTAATTCTGTCGTAAATCGGTTTGAGCTAGAGTTTTCTTTTTTTTTTAGCTTTTAAAGTAAAATTAAAAGTTTTTTTGGACAGACAGACAGACTAGAACATTTTTACTAAACAAGAGGAAGGGAGCACTAAGCCATGTGTGACAAGTTGTACGAATAGATAAGTACATCCATATGTCTACAATGTATCTGCACGCTGCGTGCTCGCTGCATGTTGTTTTCTCGAGGAATTAAAAAGTTTAATAAGTTTGTAGTGCAGAAGTGATGGGATTAGTACGAGTATTTCGGAAGGATATTCAGAGTTAGTTTGATTTATGCTGACAATTGTAATCTTGTGTGCTCTGGTTTTTTCTCCAATGATAGATGATTGCTGTACTCCTGGTATACGTTGCTGGGTTAATGAATGAGTTATGTTGGATTAGAGATAATAAATTGCTTTTCACTCTTCGCACGTTAAAGGGGATTCGATTTTTGGGTTTTAACAAAGCCAACCTAGAGATACTACAATAAAACCCTCAAGTCAAAGACGTGAGTGAGAAAGCGACATTAATACACTAGTGACATTAAAAGCAATCGTAAAAATCACTAAAACTGTGAGCACGTTTATGGAGTCGTATATGAATGAGAGAAGATTACGAAGTTTTATAAGTAGATTTGTTTTGTTACCGTTTTCTGAACCTTCAAGGCTGATGAGAAAACATTTAGGATTAGTTGTTATAATAGTAACTTTCATAGTCAGTAAGAGTAATTTTATCTTTTCACATAACACATTATTCATTACAAGCAATAATGACACTATGGTCATTCTGGTATTACTCATTCTACTTTGGGTGTCGCCTACAGTTTGCGAAGGGCAGGACCTCAATCGTCTCTAGTTCGCTTGGTCGAACGCCAAAAATCTCCAAGTCATATTCCGGGTTGTTGAGCTAACCTCTGTTGAGCCTTAGAGAGCTTTGGATGAAGTATTCATCCTGCTGCGTCGTCCTTGGATTACATTCAAAAACATTTCGGGCAGGAGCAATGTTTCATGAATTTAAATGGAACCATGTGCTTACTAAAGGGTGACCAGATAAGAACGATAAGAAAAAAATTTAAATAAAACAATCCGGTGGTTGGCTTATTAGCGTAGACTAAGGCCCTTACGTAGCCCCAGAGAAAATTATTGGGTTGTATTAAATCGCATGATCGCAGCGGCCAATTGATGAACGTACGCCGTGAGATGACTCAGTCGCCAAATTTCTCATTCACAACTTCGGGCGTTGCGTCGCTTGTATGGCATGTAGCGCCGTCTTGTTGGAACCACAGAACGGATATATTGGTGTTGTCGAACTCAGACCACAGAAAATCGGATAACATCGCTGTATACTTGAGCCCGTTTGGAAAAATTGCCACAAACCCCACCAAACAGTTAAACTTTGTGGATGCATTGATGATTGGCCGAACACTTGTGGATTGTGTTCACTCCAATAATGGCAATTTTGCATGTTGACATGCCACTGAGCCAAAAATAGGCCTCATCTGACAAGATAATTTTTTGGCCAAAATCCAAATCTCCGGCCAACATTTCCAACGCCAAATTATTAAACTCACGGTGTTGTCTGTTATCGTCTAGCTTCAATTCTTGAGTTAGCACTATCTTATACGGATGTAGGCCCAAATTCAACAGCAAAATAAGCCGGGTTCACTCTCTGGTGATGCCCAATTCAGCTGATCGGTTCCTCTTCGATACTGACCGCTATAGCGGCTATGTATTCTTCATCGGTCTGGTTGGTGGCTTAAGATCCAGGAGTGTACTCACGCTCAAACTTTTCCACGGTCCGACGAATTGCCGGCACACTGAAGCCATGATCACGACCGACAATACTCACGTTGCGTAGTTTCAACGTAGTCGGAATTTCGATAATAGTTTTTAAAAATTTCCGCATATTTGGCAGGCGTGAAACGATGCACCATGAAATGGCAAACCTTACTGAATATCTTGACAGCTAGATGACATTGATAACTTTGACAGCAGGTGAAACATAACAATTGGAAAAACTATCATTGCCACCCCGTCATCCTTTATATGGACATATTTCGTTCCGATATAGCCAGAGATAATTTCGTTCCTGTGGGTAATAGCAAATACTTCTACACCTAACTATAAACGGTGATATTGCTTTCAAGATGTTGATTTACTGCAAATCCCATTTAAGCGGTTTCCGTGTTGATGCTTTTTTGTACTCCTTTACAGACAGAGCTTCTACCTAGGATCTTAAATTATCATCATATGCCGACAACTGTGCGCATTTGAATAAGGTTATAATTTATGTTATAGCCTTATACTTATCTTGACTTTCAAGTTTTCGGCAATCCTTTCGCGAACGATTCTGTGCAGTTGATGCCGAGTTTGATAGGCAGAGAGACTCTTACAGCCGATGATCACCGAAAATTCACTTAGCATGCATACTTTCATTCAACCATACAAGTTAACGCTGTTTTAAATAGATTCGCTATTGGCTTGAATATAGCGGTGCTAGACGGAATTTTCACCTGCCAATTATTTTTTGTTCTGACTGATAGCCGTCAGCGCCGTCGTCTTCGCCAAAGCCAGTTTTACATTTCCATTAACTGATTCAACTTATAGGTTTGCTTAACTCTCTTTGCAGCCTACTGTTCGGTTGTTGGATACAATTTTTGAACATTATTCCTGCTGCACCTGATTATTCGCTTGTCATTTCAGACTTTCTTATTTTATTTGGAGACGTCTGCCATTTTTATCTTCTTTGTTTTAAGAGCTTACAATCATCGTCAGATCATCTCGCCAAGTCCTTTTAGTAAATACTGATACGCGATACGCAATAGTTATGGTAACAATTAACAAGCAATCGATCAAGCCGGTTGTCCATTGCTATTTTCTTTAAAGATCACGATATGGTAGGTGAATAGTTCGCCCAGTTGAGTAAAATATTATTGTGTCTATAATTTTCGTGCGGTTTGCTAAGAGATGGCGTAACTTGTATTATTCCATTGGTACATGCGTTGGAAAGCTACTGTCATTGTACGTCATTTCAGTATATGTCATTCATTTGAAGCGTAAACAACAATAATTTTTTTTCACTCAAATATGTCGAACTTTGTGCCTGAAAAAGTGTTTTTGCGGGGAGTTCTTCTTCATTACTCTAATATGAAGAAAACTGCTGCAGAAAGTCATCGCATTTTGGTGGAAGTTTCTGGTGAACATGCGCTAGCTGAGCAAACGTGCCAAAAGTGGTTTGCACGATTTAAAAGTGGTGATTTGGCTTGGATGAACGTCCTGGG
This sequence comes from Volucella zonaria, assembly GCA_963966105.1. Lineage (NCBI taxonomy): Eukaryota > Metazoa > Arthropoda > Insecta > Diptera > Syrphidae > Volucella > Volucella zonaria. The sequence goes on along the minus strand of OZ014534.1, from coordinate 39,040,264 downwards.
CAGCCAAAAAAGTTTGAAGATGAAGAACTGGAAGCATTGCTCTATGAAGATTGTTGCCAAACACAAGAAGAGCTCGCAAAATCTTTGGGTGTCACTCAAGCAGCCATTTCAAAATGTTTAAAAGCAGCTGGATATATTCAAAAGCAAGGAAATTGGGTTCCACATGAACTCAAGCCGAGAGACGTCGAAAGGCGGTATTGCGTATCCGAAATGCTGCTGGAACGCCACAAAAGGAAGTAATTTTTGCATCGGATTGTTACTGGTGATGAAAAATGGATCCATTACGACAACTCCAAGCGCAAAAAATCATATGTGAAACCCAGCCAACCAGCCAAATCAACGGCAAAGCCGAATATCCATGGGGCGAAGGTAATGCTCTGTTTTTGGTAGGATCAGATGGGTGTGCTGTATTATGAGCTGCTAAAACCGGGTGAAACCATCAATGGACAACGCTACCGAACACAATTAATCCGTTTGAAGAAAGCGGTGGCCGAAAAACGCCCCGAATATGCGACCAGACACGAGGCAATACTCGTAATTTTCCATCATGACAACGCTCGGCCCCACGTTGTTATTCCGGTTAAGAACTATTTGGAAAACAGTGGATGGGAAGTCTTACCCCACCCGCCTTATAGCCCAGACCTTGCCCCTTCTGATTGCCAATTGTTCCGGTCGATGCAGAACGCCCTCACTGAAATACGGTTCACATCAGAGCAGAATATCAAAAATTGGCTTGATTAATTCTTGGCTGCCAAGCCGGCGCAGTTCTTTTGGGATGGGATCCACAAATTTTCCAGAAAGATGGGAAAAAGTCATAGCTTCAGATAGGCAATACCTTGAATAATACTATTGTACATGATTTTCAAATTTTGAAAAAAAACCGAATTAAGTTATATACCCAATATGTTAAAGACTAAAGTCACTAGGATATAAGTTGATATATGTACGAGTATGTATATACTCAATTAAATAATTTCTAGAAAATTGAATTTCTCCACTATTGAAGCGGCCTTGTTAGATTCAAGCTGGGGTAGCGGCAAACAAAAGTTTTGAATTGATCGGTATTTCTGTTATTATGGATAGTGTTGTTCCTCAATGCCATTATGAGTCTGCAGGTGTAGTTTTTAAATTTCTCCGCTACAAGGTATTCTACAATATTTCTTTCGCAGAAGTTTCTGTTTAACGTTGACGCTTGTTTTCTATAGGTGGTTCGGAATCCGCACTCGCCTTAAGGAATCCGATAACGGTATTATTTTTAAGATTATGAGAGGTTAGATGCAAATTCTAAGTACTGATGCACGATTCTAATCTCTTAATTCTCCTTTTTTTTCTGATTTACTACCTTAAACACGACTAGCATTGTCTCTTGTCAAAACAGGTGTTTACCCTAACTACACATCGTCTTAGTTATTATTTGTGTTCTCATGCACGAAGTTGCATGGGTGGCGTAGATGACTAGAAATCAACAACATGCCTACTTCCACTAAGAATCCCCATTAATTATTGGATGCCACCCATGGAGCGAAATAAACACTGAGGCCAAACATCTTTCTTTCTCTCTTTCCAATTTCCCAAAAAACTTAACACATGCTGAGGCATTATAAGTGTATTCGTACCGACTTGAATGTTAAGTTCTTTAAAAGAAAAAAAAAGTTGCAGTCTGTGTGATTAAAGCCTTATGAAATACGAATTTGATTATTCGCTGGAATTACTCTTAAACCAAAGGATCAACGGTTGATTGAAACGATTATCCGCTTGAATTTTATGGTCAGGTTCTGATCTAACTATTTGAAATACTACCGACTTGTCACCGCTGGCGGCAAATTACCAAAACCATCGGTCTTAAGTATTTTCTATTGTTGAAAGCACCTCCTCGCAATTTGCTCCGCAGGCCTTTCTGGGGTGCTCCTAGTCCTATGCTTGTAAACGTGAGACTGACAGCTGCGTCTGTTTCATCAAAATATTAGTAATATAATATTTGTATTTAACTGAAGCATCAAGTCGCTTTTATATGCGCTATTCAAGAGGTGGATGCCTCCAAATCCGATTTGCATGTGCTCACATTCGAGATTTAAAGCGTTACTACATCCTCTTAAAATGTTGATAAAATTTTCAACCTTCGTTCTAACAGTGGATTAGTTTGGCGGATTACAATTATCTTCATATATATTGGTGAGAGGAAATCGCGTCCAGTATCCACTCTTTGGGAAATACAGGATCTGATGTGCTATAAAATATATAAGTACATCCGTATTGTTTTATTAAATACTAGTTCATACCCACGACTTCTTTTGTGTTAGTACAGTAAATAATTAATAAAAGGTCTCTGACATTTGACCAACCAGGCTTTACACTATTACATAGGCTTCTCATGAATAAGAATTTTAGCGGGTGGCCTTTGCACAAGCAATAGCGTATTGAATGGTTCGGCATTCAAAACCGACCGCGGCTGAAGGACAAACATTTGTGCAGGCAACTAAAATCGTGTGAGGTGTTTAGTTTTAGCTTAAATAGTCCTCATATCCTCTTGAGAGTTACGTTCCTAAAAAAATAAAATAAAATAAGAAAATAAAAAGATTGTAAATACAATAGAAATGTCATGTCTTGCAAAGGTGGTTCCAGGTTTCACGTCACTAACAGCCAGGTTACATTGTTCAGTGAACAGAAACGCAGGGAGTGAAGTGAATTCACTTCTCTGCTTACCGGAGAGAATCAAAACAAACCGAGCAGTATGGAGTTAACTTTAAATCAAGGCATCTCTGTGTACTACATTACCAGTTTGTTCTCGGAAGTCTACAGCGACCGTCTTTGGCGTTTGGCCCCATGACTTGTCCACGGTCATACCGAAGCAGAGGATGGCGGGAATTTGAGATCCTTTGAATTGGAAAGGAAAGTTTGAAGGAATCAGTGGAATTCGCGGAAAACATCCTATCCGCGCGCCATATCGTTTTAAAATTGTGACTTTTTTGACGTCAAGGTTCATAAATTATCCCATTATTCCACACATTCGCACATCGATTACTCAAAAACTGTGTATCTGGTTTAATTAAATTGTAATTCGTTGTAAAGTGCTAGACATAGCAAAAATTACGTTACCCCAAACGAATAATATGTATTAGAAGATTTATTAGCCGTATAAAATCTATTTAGAAGTATTGAAAACAGTAACCTGTTTCATTGTTTTTTTTTTCGTTGATTCTCTTTTTAGTGAGCGTGCACAATGCACATGTACATAACCGTATGTATCGAACAAATTAATGTTTATATTTTCGATAGCTGGGCGTTTAGCGAGTATATTTATGTACATATACATACCCAGCGGGAAAAAGAGCGCCTACGAATTGCACCATAAGCGCATACTAGGAAGTTCAAAGCGTTTACTCCCTGCATACCCTCCGATTCATTTTTACTGATGATGTTATTAGACATAAGTGCTTAGAGACAGATTCCTGCGAAGCACTTTTTCAGCGTTTCCTGGAAAGACAGACGTAAACGCTTATGGTCCGATTATTGTGCTTGCAGTCCGAAGGCAAATGTAAGCATTTTAAACCAGATTGTAAGGAAGCACAACTTTAATATTCGAAAAAAGAAAAAGGAGAGTGCTACACTCTAAGATGGCGTTAAGGCACAGTCCAAGCAAATAACAATTTTTTTGTATGTTAAATTGTATATTTGCTAAAATTTATTATTTTAGGAATAACATATAGAATAGTTAAAAAATTTATAAGTTTATAACATAAATATTTACAGATAAGAAAACAGTCTTCAAATACAATAAATTCTTCAATTTAATCAATTAACAGTTATTGCTTAAACTATAACATAAAATACAACATAATAATATTTACAATACAGAAAAAACAGGCCAAACTGATTTTATTTTGGACTCCTAAACTTGGAATGAGACGTCCGATGTGCCGTTTACACTTGCCTCAATTTTGTTGACTCATTTTCTAAATAAATAAATAAATAATAATATATATTTTTTTTTTATTTGCACAAAAAAAATCCATTTACAGCGTTTTACCTGCAAAGCAGAGTGCTTATCTGCAGGCGATTGGAAGTGTCTAAATTGAAAAAAATATTTAAGTTAACAATGGTAATTCTAATTTTTGTTTTAAGTTGAAATTCTTTTGGTGGTGTTAAAATACTAATGTAAGCCTCTATTTCACACAATAAGATTCAATGAAATGATTTTTTAACTTTTTCTTTCTTTATTCAAAATCTGGAATGACTTTCGAAAACTGTGGGAGCGAATTTACTAATTTAGGAACAATACAACGTAATTCTCTTTCTCCGTACGAGTTGTAGGCTGCCGAAACTTCTAGCATCCCTTGTGCTCATCTTCTGGTGTTTAGTGTGTGACTGATGGGTTGTATAAATCGTTGGTCGTCCATGTAGCTTAGAAGTGTTGTTATCTGGAAGATTGCCTTGACATCTAAAACTTTAAAACTTGAGTTGATATGTAAAATTATTTTAACAGGACGATTTTGTGAGTTGGTATCTTCTCTAGGTGGGACTTTGCTGCGTTTCCCCAGGCCAGAATCCCGCATCAAATGCGAGACTCTGCCAACCAGTAGTACACTTGTAAAGATAGCGCTCTTAAGTTGAAGACGCAGGACGTTGATGTGCTCGAGCCACAGAAAATGCGCGTCGACGGTAACAACAAGATATTTCATGGTTTTGACTGCCTTAATTGTGTTACTGCTTCTCAGTACTGGGCATCTACCATTGCAATGAAATATTTCAATATTTTCTATTGGCTTTGATTGCGTCCGAATATGCATCACCTTAATTTTGTTTGCATTTACCGCCAGACCGTTATCATGACACCATTCAGATACAGCGTTGAATTCGTCTTGCAATATCATCCCGGCTAAGTGTAAGTCTTTGTGTTTTACGATGATTGCAATGTTATCAGCATAGGCATAAGCAATAGTTTTTTTTAAATGTTCTTACTAGTTCGTTCGTGAATGAATAAAATGGGACTCAATTTGAAACCTTGTGGCACTCCGTATTTACTTGTTTTTTTTTTTGCGTCAGATACCTTGACTTGGATCAGCCAGTTTGCCAGCACTCCTCTCAGTCCCAATTTTTTGACACTTTCCACCACCTTTTCATGCCTCAGCGTATCAAACACTTTACTGAAGTCTATAAAAAGCACACATACGTGATGATTTTTATTCAGTCCAGCATTCACCACATTGGTAAAGTCACCCAGTAACAATTGGGTGCTCTTGCCTTTTTGAAAGCCAAATTGGTTAGGGTGAATCAGTTTATGCCTCGACATAGGACAATTAACACGATTAACAACTAATTCTTCTAAGCATTTTTCAACCGCTGCGCTGGTAGGATTGAAATCGGTTTGTAATTCTCCTTGTCTTGTCTTCTCCCTTTTTTGTATATTGGGCGAATTATTGATGTTTTTATTAATTTTGGCACATAACACTGACACAAACTACGATTTATAATCTTCGTGATTATATGTGTGAGACACATGGCATTCATTGTCTGGTCTGATGTTATCTGCTCCAGTACCTTTGACACAATATTTTGCAAACCTCGATTTCTGTTGCTTCCTCCAAGTAGATACTTTGTTGAAGTTGTCGGTGCTCGTGGTCTGAGGTTTTTGTGTCACAGACGTGAATAATGTTTGCCGCTTGATTCGAAAACCGCTCCGCAAATTCCTCAACAAGTCTTCGGAAGCATTTAGAAAATTGCCTTTGATTGTTTCATCTACTGAACGTTTCTTTCTTCCAAGTAGTTCACTCACAATACTCCACGGTTTCCTCGGGTCATTATTGCCATCTAAAAATTTTTGTTTGTAGTAATTGGGTTTTATAAGCTGAATGTTTTTAGTAATTGTGTTTCGATACTTCTGGTATTCATCTTCAAACGTCTTAAATTTTGGGCTATTTTTCCACCTCCTATATAACACAGCTTTACAAGGTGTTGTGCTATTTCAACCCACCGTTGCATACAAAACAGCAAATAAAAGACTGTGCACTTACCGTATAATTATTCTTTAAATAAATAAAAAAAAAAATTTCACTTGGTTTTAACAACACGATTGACTCGTCATAAAAATCGCTTGGAGAATATTTCCGCTCACTCATTTTATCAAAAATAGAGAAAGAACCATGCTAAAAGAGCTACCTGTAATACTGTGCTTACGAGTAGCTTGTAAAAGAATCGCTTTGTAAGCATTCAACATTGGTGCTTACCAGCAGCTTCCTTCCGATTATAAAGAGTAAGCGCTTTCATACTATATTCTCTAGAAGCGCTTACTATACCACCTTGATCAAAAAGTCCCCGCACTACACCACCGTGTGGCGATCCCATTGTTCCGATTTGAGTTCTGTTTTTTTTTTGTTAAGTTGGTAAATCTGTTGTTGACGTTTCCTCTAAATCGTTGCATCATAGCTTGACATTTGTAAAAGTTACATAGCCAAGAGTACATCTACCTCCGCGGGCTTGGCGATTTTTTACAATTTTAGAAATGGATTTAAATTTCCAACAACGAACTTGTATTAAATTTTGCGAAAAAAACGGATTTAATGGTGCGCGAACGTTGGAAATGTTAGAAAAGTGTTTCGGTAACGATTCTCTAAAGAAAACGGTCGTTCACTAGTGGCACGAGTGGTTCAAAAGTGGTCGTGAGTCAATAGAAGATGATGAACGCAGTGGCGGACCATCGACATCGAAAACCAACGAAAACATTGATGAAGTAAAAGAAATGTCGGATACTATTGTGCATACATAACCTCTATGTCTACACTCTTTATTAAAAAAAAATCAGAACTTTTCAAATAAACAATATTTAAATCGCCGTGGACGATTTTAACATCGTGCCTGGAAGTTTTCACCTATCGTACCCAGGAGCGTATCTACCTATGTCTTTCTCAAGTAAATACATTATAGTGTTCACAGCCCAGTAACTTAAACTTGTTTGCCTTAATATCATGTACGAGTGCATCCAAATCATAGTTGCTTTTGCTTTCGGCAGCAGTCTTTATAGTAGACTTTCTGTCTACCTCTGCATGAGCAATTTTATAGCACATCTTTCATGTAGATGTCTATCAGATGGGTTGAAAATACATTAAACATTATCTTATTATACTCTTGCACATTTCACTTGGTATGAAATGAAAATTATCTTTTTTGACAAGTAGTATCAAGGCCTTTTACTTGACGAAATGGATCGACCTAAGGCACATTCCTATCAAAGAACCGTACTTAATACTCGTAGTTCATTCTTTTGTTGTAGTTGAACATTAATACTCAACATACCCGCATATGTGCCCAGATATATAAATGTTTATGTATAGTATGTATTACAATTGAAACAACGGTTTGTATTGACGACTTCTGAGCGCAACAAATTTAAACAAATTCAAATGAGCTCAATGCAAATTCGAACTTTTGTTGGATTTCGATTACTATTGTATATAGAACCCTATCATCTTGTATATAGCACCGTTTTATTCAATCATCCTTGTGGTAAACACAATGGCACACCCCTTTTTCGCCCTCTTAACTCTTTATTCAAATATGTACCTTCATATAAATATGAAACGTGTAGGGAGCGTAGGAATGTTACCGTCATTAAACCGAAACCAACGCAACCCCAGAATGTGAAGGGATGCCAAGTTGAATGCAAATTTTCTCTCAACTCCGTGTATGTAATTTAAATACTCTGCATCTGGATCGATCGTCGACGGTGATGGCGGTGAAAAGCAGACAATAATACTGCAGAGATAAAATGAGAAATTCTAGAAATGCTCTTGTATTGTACATCAGCAGTTTTATCTTTGAATTTTGAAGATGTTCATGTATGAACAACACCTTAAGCTTGTATTTTCTTTCACTTTTGAATTTTATCCATTTAGAATGGTTGAAGTTTCAAAGCGATAAAATGCCTTTGTTTTATAATTGGAACAAATTTCCTGTGATGTGTTTTTTGTTTTTTACGGCAATACATTCGCACAACAAAACATTATAAATTTCCAATCCTAAACTAAATAATTCAGAACCAGATATTTCGTTAGCCTGGACGTGTTCCTCGAGATGATTTTAGTATTGCAACGACCTTTTGCAACTACATATATACATATATATATATATTTTTTTTCTTTTTCCGTGCGCAGATGAGAAATCTTCATAGACTCTATAAGCTTAGGTAGTAGTGTGAGATTCTTACTCACTATAAAACACCTCCCTTATACAAACCACTACTGAGTTCACACTCGAAAAGCAGTTGTTCGTTCGCGTTTTATTTTGCTTTAATAAGATATTTTGCAGGCGATTTTCTATTGAAAATTCCTACGTACTCTTTAAAAATTAAGCGTTGCTGATCACCGCGCTAGATCGAGAGGCTTAGTCCTTTCCAGACGGCGCAATAAATTCGACTTATCAAGGATCTGTTGAACAGAAATTTCGTGTGTCCTTGTAGTCGATTTTTGTGTTTTCGCGCAAACATTTTAATTTCGTTCCGAACGTCTTCGATTGTGGATATCATCGTTTCTAATGTACCACGGTGCATTAACAAACCCTCGAAGAACTTTGTTTTCGAATGTCTGTAAGACGTTAGCGTTACTCATTTTGGTACAGCCCCAAAGCTGTATACCGTATGTTCAGACCGGTTTTAGCACTTGCCTGTATGTTATAGCAGCAATTTGTTTTTCTTAACGTGTGCTCTCAATTTAAGTTTAGCGTCGAGAGTCATACCAAGATATTTGGTCTCGTTCGTGAAAGGAATTTGTACTGCGTTGATAAACACAGGTAGATTGTCAGTTTTCTTGAGAGTGAAGTGCAGACTTGCTTCCATTAAGCGCGATTCGCCAATTCTTTGTCCAATTGTTAATCCGTGTAAGGGCATGTTGCAACTTATCAGTTGTTTCTTCGACGGTTTTAGCTGTTACCAAATTAGCAGTGTCATCAGCAAATGTAGTTATCACAGACACTGTTCGTTTGCGGTATGTCGTGGGTAAAAAACAAATATAGCAGAGTGCCAAGTACACTACCTAGCCTTTATTGTCTTAAAATTGGAATATTGGTTTCCGTGTCTGACACGGAAGAGTCGGTCATCTAAGTATGAACTCTAAATATGAAACAATTGTTCGGGTAGGACTTGTCGAAGTTAATATTTCAGGCCCTCATGCAATACCTTATCAAAGTTTGCGAAACGTCAAGAAATGCGCTTGAACAGACTAACTTACACTCGATTGCTCGTTCAATTACATCGGTTATTCGATGCCCTTGGTCAACAGTAGAGTGTTGGCTTCTAAAGTCAAATTGATGATCGGGCAAAAGGCAATTTGTGTCAATAATCAGTTTAAGACGATTGAGTAAGATTCACTCGAAGACCTTCGATATAATCGGGAGGAGCGATATTGGCCTGTATAACTTGACTTCAGTCGGCAACTTTCCACTTATGCGGTACATACTCTAATCATATGGTGGCATTTATAAGATAGAGCAGCTTTAGCAAACCTCTTTTCAGTAGCGTTTTAAGTATCTCTCCCGTAATTAAGTCATATCCAGGGATTTTATTGGGCTTAATCGTGTCTATAACTTGTCTAAGTTCCCTAAGTGTAGCCTTTTCTATTGAAAGGTTCGTTGTCACGTCTGGCGTATTGACATTCTCAGAAAGTACTTCCCCATTGAATGATTTGAAAGTTTCTGAAAGATGGTCGGCGAAAACGTTAGCTTTTTCTTTATCTTCTTTTGCCCAGTCATCCTGATTTCTTCTTATTGGCGCTACGTGTATTTTTGGCTTTCGAAGACTTTTAACAACTCTCCATATGGAGTAATTGGTATCTTTTGTCGTTGTGAGGCTTTCTAGGTAGTTATTAATACCTTGGTTATTGAAGTCCTTGATCGATTTTTTCAACAAGTTGCAGAGCCTATTAAAGGACGTTGTATCTTGTTGAGCCCGAGTTTCATGCCCCTTTTTCCGCAGTCTTCGTTTCTTCCTTATCATTTCCCTGCTTTCCGTCGGGAATCTTATGCCGACTTTGGGAACTTTGTTCGATTCACGGGGAGTGTTATTCCAGGCCGTTTGCTGTATGACTTCAACAAAATGTTCAACTTCTTTTTTAAGTTGATACGGCATTCGACAGCCTCTATTCGGAAATCGTCGCAGTGAGTTTTTTTGTTGGATAATCTGGGTAGTCTTTGTTTCTTAACCAATGATTCGCACAGTGAAAGGATAATTGAAGAATGATCGGAGGAAAGATCGAAGCTTTCTTCAACTTTGACGTAACTAGCGTTTACTCCTTTTCCTATAAAGAAGTCTATCCGATATGTTTTCCAATTAGAGCACGTCGAATTTTGTCAAGAACAAAATCGGCCACCACACTACGATAACACCTCCCATTAAGAGTAAAGACCCCACCTTCATTGATAGTGGGAAATATGGTTTGACCAAGCCACCAACCAGTTTGGATGTTATTGAATACCAGGAGTCCATGGATGGATTCTCGCTACTCCAAATGCAGCAATTATTTTTATTTGCTTTTAAGAGATATATTGTACGAGTATATGCTTCATCACTGCGGATAGTTTTCTTAATACAATCTGCATCAACTGCCTCCCGCTCTCGGATCTACAATAGTCTAGAAAAGTCTGAGTAATATACCAACGTAACGCAGAAAAATATCAGGAATAAAAAATACCGAACTGAAAAAAGGACAACTATCAAATCAATAGTTGGCCTATATTTATTAGCTGTGTAAGAACCGCTTTCGTTATTCGAAAGTAATCATTGTTGTATCGATATTTTGTCCATTAAATAGTGAGTGAAAACAACCATATTTTAAGTAGTGCCAGTTGAGACATAAACATATCGATAATGTTTAAGCATCCTTGTTCTGTTACTGGCACTGATTCTTCTTGAACCAAAGAACAACGGTGTTCGGCATTAAGTCGCTGTTCGAGGGTATCAATTGATTGACTAATACTAGTATCACCTATGAGTTTTATCGCACTTTTTGGAATCCTATCTAGCAGGTGAAGAGATGTTTTAAGAGCACCTGACCAGATGTGTGCATTGTAATCCAATTTTGGGCTAATGAATGCCTTATAATACAATGTGTCCTAGTTTAGCAGTATAATCCTTAAAAGAATATTCCCGAAGCTCTGCCGAAAAAGAAATTGTATGCCAGGGGAGCGTCACACTCCATTTGAAGTTACAGCCCATCAAGGTGGGTGACCTCTAATTTGGAGGTGTAACAACTTCAAACGCTATAATTTCTAAATAAGTGCAGGTACAAAAATAGTTTTGGACATTTTAATCTTAAATGCTTTGGGTATATCTGCGCAGCAACAAAAGAGTTACGGCTCGTTAAACTCGATATTATGAAAATTTTCTGTTCCATTTTTTTTAATTTAAATGCATTTTTCTTAAAATTTTTACTTAATAAATTTTCTGAAATTTTATGAACTTTTTATCCCTTCAAAAATTCTACAATCAACAGATTTTGTAGTAAAAGCCATTTTTCCTCAAACAAAAATGGCCAAAAAGAAGTTTACCTATTGATTTACTCATAAAATCGCTTAGATATTTTTATGTGGTCCTGAGAAGGACTTTTTTGTCTTCTGAAGCGACATTACTATAATATTTTCTTGGAGCTCGATCAGACTCGACATTTCTCTAAAATAAACCTTTTCTTTCATAGCACCCGAGAAGAAAAAATCTATGTGTGTTCGGTCAGGAGATCTGGGTGACCAAGGGTTGGGGCCGAATCGACCAATCCACCGTTCGTTAAAAGTATGGTTAAGGAACAAAGTTACCCCGCTTCTACTATGACAAGGTGCTCCATCTTGATGAAAGAACATCTCCCTTCTCTGAACAAGAGGAACATCTTGAAGGAGCTCCGGTAATCGTTCTCTAAGAAATTCTAGGTAGTAATTGGAATTAACTGTTTGTGGAAGAACATGCAGGCCTACTAAAGTGTTTCCTATTAATCCAACCCAAACATTTCCGCTAAACCTCCTTTAAAATAAACAACACATTTTGAAGAAGGTGTTTACAATATTTAAATTCTTACCTTTGAGAGACTGTTGTGCGTAATAAATGGGGATTGGAGTCTGACCAATGGTGCAAATTATGGTGGTTTGTAACCATATTTCGTGTGAACTGCTCTTCGTCAGTCCACAGAATGTTCTTGAGGAATTGTCCGTCTTCTGCGTGTTTGCGCAGTAGCCACTGGCAAAATTCCACTCTTTTTGCGCATCACCTGGTAGTAAATCCTGTACCGGTGTTAAGTGGTAAGGGTGTAATCTATTTCTCTGTAGAGACCTGTGAATTCTGGTTCTGTGAATTTCCAACTGCACATCTAGTCTGCGGACGCTGACTGAAGGCTGAACTACCACAGCGTGCAAAATCCCATCCTCACCTTCTGCCACCGCTGCGTCTGAACGTCCTTCTCTTTTTTTTTTTTGTGCAATTGACCTGGTATCAACGAGGCGCTGATACGTATCAGCGAATAGCCGGAGGCACGGTGTCCTACGACTTGGTTATAGTCGTTGGTACTCCAATCTTGCCAACGAAGCGTTTGCATTGCAGAACCCGTATACAAACACTATTTCCGCGAATTCATGCTTTGAATACATTTTGTAGAGATCAACTTATCAATCGGCTGTTCCTCATAGATACGTTAGTTTATTATTTTTGTTAATTTTCTTTGACCATTTTTCTTTGACGAAAATTGGCTTTTACTACAAAATTTGTCTTTTTTAACTTTGTCTTTAACTTTTTTGTTGCTGCACAGATGTTTCCAAAGCATTTAAAATTTTTATGCACTACTAAATCGTCTTTCCAAAATGTCCAAAACTATTTTTGTACCTGTACTAGTTTAGAGTGGTTACGTTTAAAGTGGTTATGCCTCCAAATTAGAGGTCACCCATTTTGATGGGCTGTAACTTGAAATGGAGTGAGAATTTCTTGTTCGGGAGAATTTCGGGAATATTCCCTTAAAGGATTATACTGCTAAACTGAGACACCCTGTATATTGAGACCAGATCAGAGGGGGTAAAATATTTCTTACATCGCTTGAGGAAATCTAGACATTTCGCAACATTTTTGACGACATCGAATATGTGGTCATTCCAACGTAAGTTGTCACTGACACACATACCGAGAATGGAAAATTTATCGGTTTCGACGATGCAAGTGCCTTTCATGTACAATGGCTGGGTATTTGGATTTTGCTTTAATGATAGCAGACAGCATTGAATTCCACTCGGTTGATAGTTTCCCAATTGGTTATGCTGTTAATATCGGAATTTAATGAGCTTAACATACGCTGCCGTACCCGTTCTACAGCCGAAGAGCAGGGGCGTGAGTCCGGGAACGAATATGAGAAGCAGAAAGTACTGCCATCAGCAAAGGAATATATTGGATTAGAAGTTGCAGACAAGAGATCATTGATGAAAATTAAAAAGAGTGTCGGAGACTGAACGGAGCCCTGGGGCACACCAGCATTTATTTTATGGATATCAGACTTGAAACCGTCCAAGACAACTTGAATTGAATGTTCCGTAAGAGCAGAGCCTGATGCCAAACTCTGTCAAATGACACAGAAGTATCAAGTGCAACTACCTTGCTTTCGCCAGATTGATGTACGCCTTGGTTCCGCTTTTCGGTGAGACATGCCAGTGGACCTGTTACAATGAAAACCATACTAGCGGTCATTAAGAAGTTTTCGTGTTCCGGGATATTTCATGCGGTTTATCAGCATTTCCATGACCTTGGAAAGAAGGTACGAAAATGCAATGGGTCTGGAGCAGGAGAGGGAAGAAGATTCGCCTTTTCCAGGGACGGGCTGGACAAATTCTGTTTTCCATCTGCTCGGAAAGCATCCTAAAGTGCAGGATCGATGAAAAAGCTTACGCAGTGGTTTTGTCAGCGTTGAATAACACCTCCTCATATACCATCTGGACCAGCGGATTTATGTATATTAAGATCTTTAAGAACTCTTCCTACTACACGAGTGCCAAAGTGGATTCGTTCCATTGAAGATTCAACACACCCAAGTGTAGGCGGGGACAAAGAACACTCTGGGAGTGTTGAACAAATCGCAAAGTGTGCAGCAATCAGATTGGCCTTGTCCAAAGAGCTGACAGCTGGAATGTCATTGTAAATGAGCGGGATGGAGGATGGGGCAGAATATCTAATATTTTTGACGAACAACCAAAAGTTTTTACTTCCTTTGGGACATTGCAGTATTTTTTGCATTAGTTTTTGGTCTCATTAGAATTTAATACGCTTAAGAAAGGCGTTGCAATTATTTCTGTTTCGTTTGGACTTTTTTCGGTTTTCCTGTGTCGGGTTGGTCTTGTGAGACCGAAAAAACGTTTCTCTAACCCTGTCGACCTCTTAACAGCTCGAGTTGTACCACGTCTTTTGTTTTGGTTTGATACTCTTCATCCGATGAGGAATATAGCATCTCATTCCAAAGAGAATAGTTTCTGTGATCATATCAGCAGTATGATCCACGTCATTATCAAGGAAACGTTACGACCAGTTAAAGTTCTTAAAGAAGTTTTTAAGTCTGCTCCAATTGGCTTTTTTCTCTAACTATTTGGTGGGTGTACGAGAAATTAGCTAATATGACACATTCGTCCGACGAGCCTAGAGGGGAGAGCACATCAGCCGAGTACTTATCAGGGTGAGAAGTTCAAAATAAGTCCATCCTGTTGGCGGTATGACTATAAACGTCTGGTATTCGTGTGGGCTCATTTACAAGCTGGTCAAGTTATTTTCCGCAGCGAACACACCTTCGGATGTTGTCTGTCCAGAATGTCGAAGCCAACCAGAATTGTGTATATTGCCCGTAATCACGATTTCAGTATGAGGATACAGGGATAAAATTCTTTGGATAGAGTCAGAGAGCGCATCAGACTCGTTAAAGGTCGAATTGCTATCCAATTTGGGGCTTCTGTAAATTAAGCAATAGTGGATAATTTGCTCACAGAGATGGAACATGAATCACACTGTGGTGGAGTTTGGTAAGCTACATCACTCCGCACTAAAACTGCGAGAGGGCGGGGAGAGAAGAATAATGGAACTAGTTCGTAGCCAGGCAACTTCAGATCAGAGTGATCTGAGAGGTGTGAGCGGGGATCAGTCTATGTTTCGCTAAGTGCCAACACAGCTGATCTGCACTCGTGAGAGCGTGTGCTTCAATGGCGTTGTGCCCCCAGAGACATTCCTCTATCTCGATAAAAAAGAACTGATCAAAGACAAATTAGCGGTGCCGCTGATCTTCCACTCCTTCGTCGTTTCTTTCTTATTAGAGGCAACCCCATGTGAGGCAAATATATAAAAAATAAAATAAAAAAAAAAACAGAAATAATAAAAAGAAGGAATAAAAATTTAAAAAAAAAATATAATAAAAGAAAAAAGATGAAAAGAAAAGACGTACAATGGGTAGACCTTTTAAAAAATTTAATTTTTCTAAAATTCATATAGTATAAGTAGGTTAAAATAATTATTAAGGTAGCTTGTAAGTTTTATTTAAATGCAAGGAAGAAATCCATTTATTAAGTTTTTCTTAGTGTTAAAAATAATATAAATCAATAAAAAAATTACCCTGTTCAATTACATCGCACCACATACAAAGACTCAATTTTAGATTTACCTTCGAGCGCCAGCATAGCGTCACTAAGTCATCACAGTATAGTATAAATTAACTAAGATAATTTTTAAGCATTATTTGGTTTAGCTTGTAAGTGTGAGTAAATTCGATGTAATAACCCTGAATTTTTTTTTTCTTAGGTTTTTTTATTTTATGTGGTATTAGATGTGTCAAATAATTCAAAATAACAGATTCATGTAGTTAAAAATTTTATTTCGTATCTGGTGATCTTGGAAAAGACCATCCTTCCAGAAGGATTATAGGAAAATGTAATATAAAAAATTATATTCTTATTAATTTTTTGTATGGTAAGGTATAAAACAGTCGGCGAGTAATATTACTTTACATTTTACACAAGTTGCTGTTGCCTTTTTATTGCACAGTTTGCAAATAAGTTTGGATTGAAATAAGATGGTCAACACCCTTCAAATCTCGTTTCTACTAAGCGAATCTCGCTAGTCCTTCCACTACGCGATACAACTCGTTGATTGGGCTTCAAAATACCAAGGACTATTTGCCGTCGATAAATTAGATGGTCTTAGGTACAATTGCCAAGCATTATTTTCACAAACATTGATGAGATGAGCAATCAATGGAATGTACCACTTTTTCCCTCTTATATTTACCCTATACCTATAGAGTGATATATTTTGATCGGCTGGATCTATTCCGACCATTTTTAAATTATATGTGTGAAAAGCTTTGGGCTGTTCAATTATAACTTTTTTTTGGCTTCCCTTGAAAAGCAATTGGCGTACTTTAGCGGTCTTACACTAACAAAATTGGTGGCAAGCGATACAATATTGTTGTCGTTCCAACGGTTAATAGAAATACCTGCGAATGAGAAATGTACGATATTATAGTATTAGCAAAGGAATAATAATATTTACAGCAAAATTAATTGATGAAAGTAATAAGATATAGCAAAATACCTATACTTTCATCTGTTGCTTATTCCCAGTATCCTCTTTTGAGAGATTTTATAATTTTAGGATCTTTGAGAGGACAGTTTTTGGAAACCCTATTACTGTGTATAGTTTCGGACGGTTTCTTGTCTTTCTCCTTTAGGTGAAACAACAAATCAAACGATCGCGATGTAAAGAATTTGTCAAAGAAAATTTTGCACTCTACAGGGTGAATGACTCTAACTCCAACTTTTTAAAATGCTATAATATTTTTATTTTTTCATAAATTTTATTGTGCCAAAGCAGAAAATGTTGGAAAATACATCAATTTTCAAATTGTGTCAGTAGTTTTTAATATGTACACTTTTGGCGCGAATAATGGCCTTGAGACGGTCGTAGAAAGCATAGCACGCTGCACGCAAGTGGCTCTGCGGTATATTGGCATATTCCCGACGAAATGCTTATTTGAGGTGGTCCAAACTTCGGTATTTTTTAGTGCCAACCTTCGCCTTCAAAATACCCCAGACAGAGAAATCCAACGGATTTGCATCCGGAGAATTTGCAATCCGCAAATTTCATTTTGTCGAAGAAATGAAGTGTGGAACATTGTTTTTTAACCAGTCTTGGTTGACGTGCGCTTTGTGAGATGGTGCCTAGTCTTGTTGAAATGTCCACGGTCTCCGACCGGAATGATTCAATACTGCCACTAAGACAGTTTCACGGTATACGATCGCATTAATTTTGACGCCATGGTCCAAAAGTACGAGCGGAGAGCGACCATCGGCGGTTATGGCCGCCCAAACCATCACCATCGGTGCTGCCTGCTTTCTGGTGGCCATCCGAAGGTGTAAATTTTCGAACTACCTCTCTGGCAAGTAAACTCGGTCATTTTGTTTGTTGACATATTGCTCGATAACAAATGGCGACTCATCGGAAAAAACCAAATTCGGCAACTTACCACTTTCGTCCAAGCGTAGCAACTCCTTCGTTCTTTCGACTCTAACTTTTTTCTGTTGCGGTGTAAGATCGTGTGCTTTTTGGAACTTCAATGGCTTGAGTCCAAGCTCATTTTCAGTATGTGTTGCATCCGTTCCAACGATATGTTGAGCTCACTAGCCATTTTTCTTCTACTTCGACGCGGAGTTCGCTCAATTCGAGCCTTCACTTTCCGAACCATTTCTGCCGATGCTGCTGGTTTTTTATGACCACCTCCATGGCGTTTTTCAACGCTGCCAGTATCACGGTAACGAGCTATGGTTCGAGACACAAATGAGTTATTCACGTTGAGGTGCTGGAGGGCTCTAACGATAGATACTTGTGGTTTTCCAGCCAAATATAAAGCAATCACACTATCACGTTTGAATTCCATCGCGGATAAAAATTTTTCGACACAACTGGGACGCAAATCTTTTAAGAAGCTTGTAAATAATAAAATTATCTGTCATGTGTCAAAATGTGAGCTCACTGTCATGAACGGTTTTGGAAGTTATAGCAGGCTGAAGTTGGTTGCAGTTCGGGTCATTCAGGATGTATGTTGTTTGGGATAAGATCTGCATATGACATAACAAGTGAGTAGCCCAATCCTTTCTCAACATACTTTTCGCAAAATGTGTTTGCTCCCTAATAGGGCTCGTGACAATTTAGACATCCAGTACTGGTCCCACCGCACCAGAATTTGAACCCAAAACGAATAGGCTTTCTTGAAAATAATAAAAACATCCTTTTACATTTGGAACATGCTGATTACAGGGTGTATAAATCTATTATTACCTTTGATGAATTGCTTGCATCCATGTTCCTCGAAGTATGGAACCATACTTCTGAATGAAATTCTTCATGCGGTGCGAATTCACGAAAGTTTGTGTTCACAATATCTAATAATGGCCGTATTTTTGCAAAACTATCCGATTTGTTCAAGTTATCGTTATCACATGCATGAATATCTGATATGGTAAGCTGGAAGCGAACTCTTGAAATTGCGTTTGGTATTAGTTCATTGTGTGCATCAGGCTCTTTTTGCCAGTACATGTTTTTCCTTGGAACTGCTGCATATCCGCTCAGTAAAAAGAAAGCGATGAAAATCAACATTTCGCTTTCAGAACGGTTTAGAACTAGATTTTGGTTTGCGGCATACTGATTTGTGTTTTTTACCAACAAATTTAGGACCTCGTCATCAAACAACATACGGTGTTTTTTCTGGCTCTAAATTGCAGGACAAGATAGTAGGAAACTCCCCCATGGTTTTGTGTCCAATTGAAAGACCCTGCAGCAGTCTTTTTTGTTCTCAACTTTCTTTTTTTTTTTAACTTCTGGTGATGCAGCAGATACTTATTGTTCGAGACGGTAACGTTTGATTTATTGACTGCAGCAAGGGTCTGTATTTAAACACGTACCTGCTTCTAGTATTTCTTCGTTGTCCTGATTCCGAGTGTAATTGACTTTTTGGCAAATTATCTATGATCGGATTATCTTCAGCCCCTGAGTCTTCGTCCGTCAAATCCTCATTTGCATTAGTAGGGGGTAAAAATGTCACGTCCAATCCATTTTGAGGTATTTCATCTTCATGAGCCTCGAGAATATCAAGCAGCTCAAAAAGCGATAATTTTTGTCTAAAGAAAAAAAAGTAATTGCGTTGTCCTACAGTCATTCTAGAAGGATATCAAAGTTTGGTGCTCTACGGTATGCGATAATGAAGTGTTATTATTGGAAATTAGGTACACTAGTAAAAATCAACTTATTTCAAGCATATTTCCATCAATGGAATACCGCAACACCAATAAAGTAAAAAAATATACTTACCCATCAACTATCAATGTGGTCAAATCTTCCATTGCAAAAAATCGCACTACTTCGGTGAACAATTAAATAAAAACTAACAGGAATTGCGCCAAACCAAACATAATTACGGTAAATATACATGTTCACAATATCACGGTTCACTAATTATGTGGTTAAAATAATGAGAAATACGAAAACTAAAATATTTCCGTTAGTTCTCTTTAAATCCTTCTGGAAGTGTTAGGTAGGTAGGTAGGTAAGAGTGGCTGTTGGATATACCAACCCACTTAGGCCTATTGGCCCATTGTGCTGCCACGAGGATCTGTAGTCCTCTTACTGATGGAACCAGTTTGAGCTTCAGACGAAGCGTAGGAGACTATTTACGTCTATATTTTTCAGATCGTTTAGGTCGTTGTAGAAGAAAGCTCCTAAGTGAAGTTTTCTTCTCTGGGAGAGAGCTGGACATGTACAGAGTAGGTGGAGAATTGTCTCCTCCTCCCCCTCGTCCATGCAGCTTCTGCAGAAATCATTTGTAAAGGCGCCAAGCTTTCTTGCGTGCTTGCCTATGAGGGAGTGTCCAGTGATGACACCTATGATGGCGCTGAGATGTTCCTTATTTAGAAGGATCAGACACTTAGAGCGATACAAATCCAGTTTTGGCCAGATTTGTTTGGTCGCTAGACATGTTGGTCCAACAGTCCACCTTAGGTCTATTCTTTTATTGGCATCCAGCTTTAATGTTAGTTTGCACGCAGCGATAGGGATACCTATGCTACCCTTTTCCGGTAGAATAGGTAGAGTGGTTCCAATTTTGGCGAGTTCATCGGCTCTATCGTTCCCTGGATCGTCTCTGTGGCCCGGCACCCAACAGAGGTGAAGGTTGAACTGCTCTGCCATCTCCATAAGAGATGATCGGCATTCAAGAGCGGTTCTAGAATTTAGTGAGACTGAGTCCAGGACTTTGATAGCGGCCTGACTATCCGAAAAGATACGGATATCCTTTGCAGATATCACGTTTTTCTTCAGTCAGGACAGAGCTTCTTTAATCGCCAAAATTTCCGCCTGGAACATGCTACAGTGATTTGGAAGACGGAAAGAGAGGCTTAGATTTAGCGTGACTGAGAAAACACCGAAACCAACTCCGCTATTGGTTTTAGATCCATCTGTGTAGAGGTGGATTGACTTGTCCTCCATGAAAGCATTTTCCTCCCAGAAGGATCTAGAGGGGAAGCTTACATGGAAATTTTTGTCAAACCAAAGTTCAGGTATGGTGTAATCGATGTTCTTTATGAGGATTCCCAATGTATAAAGAATACTGGCATGGCCAAATGGATTATTTGTCCACCGTTTAGTTGCTGAAAATCGAGTCAAATGAAGCAGAATGTCTAATACCGGAGAGGGGGTAGACCAAAATGCTCCGCTTATGCATAGACATGCTGTTCTCTGGACTCTGCTTAGCTTAATGCAGTTAACCACACTTTCTAAAGCCGTCCACCAGACTACCACCCAGTAAGTAAGTATCGGTCTTATGACCGAGATGTACAGCCAGTGGTTTATCCGGGGTTGAAAGCCCCATTTATTCTCAATGGCATTTTTGCAAGAGAACAAAGCTATTGTAGCTTTAATGACTCTTTCTTGAATGTTAGGTTTCTAGTTCAGTTTTCTGTCAAAAATGAGACCCAGATATTTTTCTGTATCGGAAAACACCAAACTGGTACCGTTTATTGAAGGAGGTTGGAATTTTGTATTTCCTGGAAAAGAGGACAAGATCAGTTTTATGGTGGTTTATTCCCAATCCACAGCGATCTGCCCAACGGGTTAATCTATTGAGATTTAATTGAAGGAGTTCTTTAATGGTATTAAGATGCTTACCTGAGACGGCTATAGCAACGTCATCCGCGTAGGCAATCACACTGCTACCACCCGCTTCCAGGTATATCAGCAGTTCATTTACTACTAAGTTCCAGAGAAGGGGAGAGAGGACACCGCCTTGCGGCGTACTTCTGCTGACACATCTTTTAGCAGAAGTCTCACCCAGTTTGGAGTTGATTATCCTGCTTTTTAGAATAAGACTGATCAGTTCCCCAAGTGAGTCGTCTACCTGCAGAGTTGATAGCGCAGTCGTGATTGCTGATGTGTTGACGTTGTTAAAGGCACCCTCTATGTCCCATTGCATTCTCTATATAGTAGGGATCGTTCGATGTGGCTAGTTTCCACCGACTTTCCTTTACAGTAAGCATGTTGAGCTGTTGACAGGAGTCTAGGATCAATTTTAGCTCGTATATGGATATCAATATGGAAATGAGAACATTTTCCGGCTTTGGGGATGAAAACTACATTGACTTCTCTCCATGACAGTGGAATGTGGATAAGTTCTACACAGCTCCTCATAATATTTTCTAGCGCAGGCAGAATAATATCTGAGGACCTCTGTAGCTCTGCAGGTATTATACCGTCCGGACCAGCAGAGCAGTTTGTCTCTTGTGATCAGACCATGGATTTTGCTCCCGGTTACAGTAGGCCTGTTTGGGTTGCTATTGACCTCGGATTGAGAGCTACCTGGAAAGTGGGTATCCAATAGCAGGTTCAGTGATTCATCACTTGAGGTTGTCCGAGAGCCACCTGTTTTTTCAAACAGCTAGGCATCATAGGATTTGTAGAGAGGATTTTTCTTAGCCGTGATGCCTCAGAAGTTTCCGTGATTTTGTCACAGGAGGACTTCCAGAATTATCGCTTTGCCTTCCTCAGTTCTTTTTTGTGTAATTTGAGGGATTCTTTGTATGAGTCCCAGTCAGTCACTTTTCTTGTACTCTTTGCTAAGTTGAAAAGATGTCTGCAAGTGTTTCTGAGCAGTCCTAGTGCTGATGTTCACCAATGTGGCTTTTTCTTGCCTCTCGGTTGAATAAGAGGGCAGGAAGCGGCCATAGCCTGATTAAGAGCCAGAGTGAAGTTCCTGGCCTTCATGTCAAGCTCATTGGTGTCACGCGGGGGACTTGATAGTTCAGAGGATAGCGTTTCTGACAGTATTCCTCTGTTTTTTGGCCAATCAGTTTTCCGGTAGTTCCGGAATGATGGTTGACTAGGAGGAGCATCATTCAGGCTGAATTGGATGTATCTGTGGTTTGAAAAAGGGTGTTCAGACGATACCATCCAGTTCATTACCATTTGAATGATGCTGTCGGAGACAAGAGTTATATCTAGCACATTTGCACCAATATTGCAAATAAAGAGGTTAGTACTTATAATATAGTCAAAAAGTGACTCACCTGTGTTATTGATGTCGGTGCTGCCCCATACCGTTTGATGCGCGTTAGCGTCGCATCCGATGATGAGGTCAGTTTTTTGTCTTCCAGCCTCCAGAACCACCCTTTCTAGGTTATCACCAGGGAGAGGGCCCACATGATCGTGGCCAAGTATGCCGATGCTAGCCAGTAGGAGCCTTTGGCAGTCTCTAGTCTGACAACGGTTAAGTCGGGGTCGCTGAGATTAGGAAGCATAAGTGCATTAAGGCTACGTTTCACTAATATACAAGTTCTGATCTTACCTTTGTCTCTTATATAGATCGGGACGTATACGGGTGTCCTAAGTCCACGAACCACACCTTCTACAATCCATGGTTAATGGATTAGGATAATGTCTTCTGCGTTTTTTGAAAGACGCAGAATGAGTGCGGCCGAAGCCTTTTTAGAGTGATAGAGATTAATCTGGAGAAACCGAATCATTGCAACAATTTTCCAGAGTAGCCTCCACCACGGTGTTGTTGCGCCCAAGAGCACGTCTTCTTCCTCTGATCTTATAGGACCTCGTTTTGCTTCGTTATCGGTTTCCATTTCCGACGGGGTGTCAGATAACGAAATCGACGGCTTGCTTGTCACCTTGGATAGATTGGAGTCGTCGCTATCCATTTCTGAAAAGGATATCGACGCTCCAGGGTCTGAGGTTGTGTTTAGCGGCGTCTCCGTTAAAGGAGGAGGAGATTGCTTATCAGCTCATCCTTTTTGTAGACCCTTAGATGAATTGACTCGAATTTGAACCGGATCATGCCTTTTGACTACGCTAGAGGATTAAGGGATTCTTTATTGATCACGATCAACGCGCATCTATAAGAACCCCTTAGTTCCTCCAGTTTCGCGACTTTCCAGTTATGAGTCGGAAGGGTCGTGTTACTGAGCCTGATGATCTTCTGAGGAGGAGGGCTCTGCTGGGATCCAGGTACGAGTTCGAGGTCTGCCAGGGATGTCCTCCTTAGATATGACCTCGAGTTTTGCATCTGGCCAAATCTCTCCTAAACCACCTATGGCCTTAGTGAAGAGATCGAGAGATCTTTGATTGGCACATGCGATGAGCTTGACATGGCCTTGGTGCCAGCCAGCGTCGCTTGTGATTGGAGGTGGTCCGGGGTTTTCCCGCATGACGGCCAAGAAGTTGCTCGAAAGCTTCAACTTGGCCAGCTGCCATCGTTCAGAACCTTCGGTATCGTTCCTATCGATTACCGCGATTATTATAGCGTCCTTTAGGACTTCACTGAAAGACCTCAGAGATATGTTGGTGTTGGAAGCAGTGGAAGTAGTGGGTAATCCGTCTTTTAGGATATTGTTAGCACACTCTATCTTGCTCTTTATGTCCGCACTTCTCTCAACCTCCGGAATGGATCCGAAGTTTTTGATGATGCGTGAAGCATTTCGGCGTCTTAGGAGAGGAGTTTTGGTAGTAGCGACAAGTCCGTGGCCTGCCACAAATTTGCTGCTGCTGGAAGAAGTTGTAGGACTATGGCTTGTCACAGTCCTACCACACCCTGAAGGTTTCTTTTTAGGCTTGCGCTTGCCTTTAGAGGATGGTGCACCATGGCCTGCCATAGTTTTACCTCCTCTCGACAATGCAGGAGCCTTGCCGGTAGTCGGTGCAGTCACCGTTCTACCGCTCGGTATTAAAGGAGTACCGGCCTCGGGTTTTGTTTTGTTTGTTTTGTTTAGTTTATCCATAATGTGGTCCCACGAGTAGCGGAGAAAGGATTGTCCATTTGTGCAGAGATCCGCCATATACAGTTAAGGCTAGCTAATCCGGAGGTCGCCAAGTATCCGGATACTCCGTTTGCGACTGAACTATTTTTGGAGAAGCTGGGCCAGGTTGGTCTTCGGCACGGTTCGTATGACATCTAGATCCAGCCCATTGGAAAAGGAGCAGTTGGACGGGAAGAGGCGGGGGGGGGGGAGAGAGAGAGAGCATCCTTTGGTTTCAGGACTCGTCTGGAGAATTTCTCGAGATTCATTGACACTACTCAGCCTCTACAACTCGGCAAGTTCGATGCTCGCGGTAGAGGATTACAAGGATATCTGGGATGTTTTTCATCATCATAAATTGTATTGGTAGCATTCTTATATTTTGCCAAGTTCACCTTACATATCTCGCTCTAAAGCTTTTATTTCACCCCTGCATCACTTTTTAATTTTAATTGGTATTAGAAAAAGTATTACCACTGCCTACAGAAACTAATTGTCATTGTTTTAGTTAATGCAAAATATTTATTTCTCATTTGGCTTTATTTTTATGATGCCAATTAAAAGAGGTAGGCTAACCTAAAAATTATTTTATTGATTTGGAGGGTTACGTTTGAATTAGCTCAATTGACAATAAAAACGTGCAAATACATACTCGATCGGTGGTTGTATAGTGAGTGGTTTTATAGACGGTAAGAAGTATAATTGATATATTATGGATGTTTTTTTTCTTTAAAAAATTAACTTAACACTTAAGAGGTGCTAAATACTTTTAAAATATGATATCAAACCGCATTAAAGAAAAAAAAATGTTTGGGCTCATTAGTTATTTTGCTCTATAGGTGGCGTCCAACATTTAATTGGGGTGCAAAGATAAACAATTTAAAGTGATCGAACATTTTACTTCTACAATATGTTTACATGCTCAAATGATGAGCTTTATGATAGAAAGGTACATACATGGAATGGCAAGGGAATACACAACAAAAAGTTCGTTTGTTTTTTTTTCAGTAGAAGTAACAACGAAATTGCCTTAATCACTGAAACTTCTGAAACTTTACTTAACTTCGATTTAAATTTATCAAAACCAAACTTGTTATGAGGGTCTCAATGATCTAAATTGTCGCCATAACCTTTTTTGGGCGAAGAGCGAGCTTCGGGGTGTGTTTGGTTTTTCATCTGCATCCAACCACTGCCCAGATCTTTTACGATTATCATACAGTATCCAGCGATGCGCAGTTTTCCAGGCGCCGTCGTTTTTCGGATTCGTTCAGTTCATGGGATACCCACTTATCGAGTTTCTTTACTTTTCCTATGAGAGAAAGGTGTCGACATATTGTCAGTGGGAATATTCCCATGCTTTGTGTAATCTCACGCACCGATTTCGTTGGGTCCGCATCCAGCGTTGCTCTTAAATCATCATCGTCAACTAACGTTTCCGGCTTCCCACGTGGCCCACTTTCTAGGCTGAAATCTCCCGAACGGAACTTTTCAAACCAACGCCGTATAGTGCGTTCGTTTACCGCTACATCAGCAAATGCGTCGTTTTTATTTTTCATTGTCCATGACGCATTATGTCTCATTTTAAATTCGAAAGGAACAGGGTTCGAATTTGAACTGCCGACAGTATTGTAAATAATTCTTAGAAAAAAAATAACGGTACTTGTAACGAACCCTAAAATTCTTACACGTCAAGCACACGTACCACTTTATTTTATTAAAAAGAAAATTTAACGTTCTGGCACAGATGTTCACTCGAGAACTTCTTATTTCCGACTGAGTGAAAATCGGACATTTCATATTGTACAACCCGTGGTGTGTTCATGCTATTATGTGTGGTATAGCACATCATTCAAATAGCCGTCTCGGTTTTGCTGGCCCTACTTCAAGCCGTCGCAATCGCCCCAATTTTTGATGACTCGATCTATTATATGCGGCGTTAATCCAGCACCAACGTATCGAATGTTGGCCTCAAGCTCGTCTAAAGCAGTTAGCTTGTTAGCGTAGACTAAGAACTTAATGTAGCCCCAGAGAAAATAATCGAGTGGTGTCAAATCGCATGATTGTCGCCACCAATTGATGAACGCTCGCCGTAAGATGACCCAGTCGCCAGATTTCTCCTTCAAAACTTCGAGCCTTGCGTTGCTTGTACGGCATAGAACCCCGTCTTGTTAGAACCACAGCTCGGATATATCGATGTTGGGGAGCCCTGATTACGGAAAGCCGGTTAACATCGCACTGTGCCTGAGACCATTGATGGTAACGGTGTCTCCTTCCTGATTTCGAAAGAAATAAGGTCCGATGATGCCGCCATGCCATAAGTCGCACCGGATGGTCAATCTTTGTGGATGTATTCATTCTTGGTCGAATACATGTGGACTGTGTTAGCTCCAATAACGGCAATTTTACTTGTCGTTATAGCCTCTGAGGCAAAAATGGGCCTCGTCCGAGAAGATGATTTTTTGGCCAAAATCCAGATCTCCCGCCAACATTTCCAGCGCACAATTAGCGAACTCACGGCGTTGTCTATGGTCATGCCGTTTCAATTCTTGCGTCAGCACAATCTTACATGGATGTAGGCCCGAATCCAATCACAAAACAAGCCGGATTCACTCTCTGGCGATGCCCAATTTAGCTGATCTGGGTCTACTTTCATACTGGCTGCTACGGCGGCGGCTAGGTTTTCTTCATTTCGCACCAATCTCTATCTAGTTGGTGTTTTAAGATCCAAATGAGTGCACTCACGTTCAAACTTTTCCACGGTGCGACGAATTGCCTACACACTGAAGCCATGATGACGACCGACCTCACCATGAAATTCACACTGTGTATTTACAACTGAGCCAGAATTTCGAAAATACTTTTTAATAATTTCCGCACGCTCGACAAGCGTAAAACGATGCATGATGAAATGCCAAACTTGACTGAATATTTGGACACTTGCAGTAGTCCTTTAGCGGTTTGGTAGCTATGGGTAATTTGGATGATTAGGATGTTATTAGTCCACTCTATTTTGCTCTTTATGTCCGCACTTTTCTCAACCTCCGGAATGTACATATACGAAGGTTTTGATAATGTGTAAAATATTTCGGCGTCTGATATAGATGGGGTGGGGCTTGCCGACCCGCTGAACCTCTGATTCCTCCTTTGCAGTAGCAAGACCTGGGTTAGGAGAAATTATTAGGCTGCTTGACGCAGTCCTACCTCGGCGTGGGTCGTATGACACCTTGATCCAGCCCAGTGGAAAAAGAAGTGGAAAGGATGGCAGAGAAAGGGAAGGGGGTGAGCATCCTTTAGTTTCAGAACTCAGCTGGAGAACGTCCTGGGATTCACTGCCCTTATTCAGCCTTACACAACTCGATAAGTCCTAAGCTCTTGCTGAGCATAAGTCACGACTAATGATTGTTTGTTGGTAATGCCCATTATTTTTGCCATATTTCATTATAATTCTTGGGCCAACTACAAGGTGCGTTCAAAAGCAAACACGATTTTCCAAAAATGGTAACAACAAAAAGTTTTTTGGTCAAAACTGAATTATTTTATTCAAAGTAATGCCCTTCCGACTCAATACAGCGATTTGCACGGTATAAAAGCATGTCGAATGATTGTTTTAGATCGTCGGCTAGGATGTCCTTCAGGATGTCAGTACAAGCTTTCTGAATGGCTTCTAGGTTCACAAAACGCTTTCCTTTCATCGGCAAACACATTTTTCGAAAAGGTAAAAGTCGCACGGTGCTAAATAAGGCGAATACGGGGAGTGGTTGACAGTTAAAATGCGACTTTCAGCCAAAAAATCTGTCACAAATGTCGATCGATGACATGGCGCATTAAGGTGCAACAGACGCTTCAGCGAATACGATGCACACAAACGCTTCAAAACACAAAGATAGAATTATGCGTTAACTGCTTGGCCCAGTGGAATGAAATCTTTGTAGACAATGCCCTTGAAATTGTAAAAGCAAATCAACTTTGTCTTCACTTTTGACTTCTCCAAACGAAATTTTTCGTGTTTTGGCTCATCTGGCACCTTCCACTTGGCACTTGGCGCTCTGTTTCTGGCTCATATTGAAAACATCACATTTCATCACCAGCCACAAGATTGTTCTTTTTGGCCTCCTTGATGATGGCCTTCGAATGCTGAATTCTGAGCAATTTTTGGTTGATGCTCATTTTTGTACCGATGACACAAACATATTGTCACTTCAAATCCAATAACTCTGCTTCTGTTCGTCCACTTAATTGCCAATAGGTGGTCTCATAGAGCTACCTATTTCTTGATGTAATATGGTACCCATTATTAGTTCGATTCATGGGAGACTTTCTTGTCTTTTCGGTTGACTTTCTGCATTATATCGTATAAATTGCAATTCAATTAATTTAAAATATTTCTTTCCTCTACATAAACATACTCGCACCTTTAAGTGCCCTGCGAACTACTCGTTGTTCATTTTCTCTTCTCCAGTCAGCAATCACCCATTTGTTTCTAATTATTTACGAGTATAACTCTTTATTTATAACTCTTTTAAAGAAAAGACCAAAAATATGTTCCGTATTCTAAGTGTATATAGACACAGGTACATATGTTCATAACTCACTTTCATTCCGAGCATGAGCTCACAATTTAGAATTCAGAATTTCTGAAATGACTTCCAAAAACCTGCTTAATTGGAACCGCATGGGATCGGTCCACGAGTCTTCATCGTTTGAGTGTTTGTCTATTTATATTCAGTATGTTATACGAGTATCTCACATCTCACATTGCCATGCAATGATTTTTTTTTTCTTTTGAATAGAAAAAAAGGGGTAAAATTCATTTGGGTCTTCTTCGTCCTTGTCCTTTAACGGAATTTTATTTCGTTAAGCTTCGAAGCTGAATGCTGCTATTCCACTGGCTTCGGTAATAGATTGGTATGATGTCCTCCTTAACACCTGTGGCTGAAATTGCATAAAAAATCATCCGAACCCTGTGAAAGCAAGCAGTTGATTAAACCAAAAACCAAACTGTATCTATAAGCTGGATTTGGATTGGATGCTTAAATAAAATGAAAGAAAAATGATGTGAACCCTCTGTGACAGCAGTTCTACTCAAGAATTCCCACGTTTACTGGCAAAAGCTTTGTGTGTTGCTGCGAGCATATGTGTGTGAAAATATTCGCGGAAAGCATCCAAATAGATGCAAGATGTCCTTTTTACCTACATACCTACGTACCAGCATATGCCATGAGGTATCGTGAGGTGAAAATTTTCACCCGTAACTTGGTCCCTTCATGCATTGCGCTCTGTCAAATCCCTTCGCACTGAATATTCATTAAAATGATTTTAGGATTCCCTCTTTTTCATTCAGCTTTTTTTCCATTTCACTCATCCTTTGTGTATCTGCCATCCATCAAATGGATGGCATATTCCCTCAACTTTTCAGAGTTAGGCTGCTGTGCTCTGTGCAAACCAAACCAAAAACCGTATTCAACTCACTTCAGTACACTACATTCATACAAAGTGTGTGTTTTCTATAGCAACCCCAGGGATTTTGATGTAATCTTTCAATTTTCCATTTTACACTCGGTGGCAAAGTCTTATTTTTATTTCTGGAGAGACTAGTAGAAAAAAGTCACCACTTGCCCTGCTACGAGTAGAAGGCCTGCCTTCTCATAACGGACGTTGCCTGAAATGTTAATATGATTTCACGATGAGTGCACTCGGCCGTTGCCACGATCAGAGCCGTCTGGTTCTATCCAGATGAAATCTAATCTTAGGGGATGACGGCTTCATCATTCTTCATTCCAACAAACAACGTTCGGTGGGGACTTGTGACTTTCTATTTAAAAAAAGTTAATTTTAGACTGAAAATGGTTTATGATTTGTTAAGACCTAGTGCAGTGAAAGGAGATTCCAATGAAGGCTCCAAAGTAATGCAGTAAAGGAATCAGGAATAGGTACAAGTATATAATACTTTCCGCTTATGCTTGAGCGTAAGATAATTTCTTGATTTATTTAGACTCGGTATATACATACATACGAGTATATATATGAGCTTGAAATTTTGGACGTACGCTTGGTGAAAGTTAATTTTTGATTTCCTTGTGATAGATTCCCACAAATTCCCTTCTTTCTAGACTCTGGAAGCAACATTTAAATCCCGATTTTACATGAATATGGGAATCATACATATAGAGAACCAAAACCAACTTTACTTATCGTAAGGGGGCAGATAATTTGATCACGACATGATGCAACCTAAAGAGAAAATATGCTTAAGGGATTCAACAGATGATTGTTAAGTTCCCCGTGATTGTTATGTCTCTAAATCTCTGCTTCGGGGATTTTTTTTTTTCGGAATATAGCACTGAAATAAAGAAGTAGTTCATTGCACTCGTTGTAAGTTCCTTTTAATTGAATTTCTCAGTCATTCGAAGAAAGACAAGTAAGCACTTCTGTGACTAATTGCCTGCAGAACCGGCACCCTACGTCAACGGCGAGTACCTGCAGCCTGATGCCAGCTTTAGCCAGACATTTACAGAGGTAGTGTCCCGGAGTGTCGCCATCACTTTCAACACAGCTTGACTGTCGCTGCAAATGCAAATGCTTCGCCTCCTCCACCGATTCTTCACAATATTTTTTGTTTCCATCAGGATTGCGTATATATCCGCTTGAAAGACAGGCAGAAGTGTTCCTAACGAGTGAAATCTCACGTGCGTCGTCGCCCTCCATAAAGACACCAACGTCGCATCTCAGATCGGTTTTTTAACCATCCCTGTAGTCGGATCTACATTCCTTTCCTGGCTCAGATTCTGACCGAAACCAGTCTTAGACCAAGGAAAATCGGTTTAGTATTTTTTTCGCAGCAGGAGGTCTGATGTCATTGCATCAGAAGGCAATGTCGTAAGACAGTTGGCGTGCAAGGTCATCAAATTTTCAGTGAGTGTTGTACCAAATCCCACTTTTTCTTAAACGGAAAATGGCTTGGAGAATGTATCCCATGCTATGAATATTAACGGGCGGAAGATTCATCAATTCGTCTAGAGCGGAGCCGGGCGTACTAGGAAAGGACCCCAGGCAGCCGAGACAGACCGTAACGTATTTTCGTGAAAGCTTACGAGTATTCCACCAGACAACCGACGCATAGCATATAATTTCCCTTATCATAGACATGTAAATCCATAGAACCCATCTCGGTGACAGGCCCAGGTCTTGCCGACAGCTCGTTTGCTCTGCCAGAAGGCCGAAAGTGTCTTAGAGGCTTTTGACGTAACATATTTGGTCCATAGATTTTGTTATCTAGGATAACACCCAAATATCATATTTAGCTCCTTAGGATAATTGGATAATGATGCCTTTAAGCACTAGATGATTCAGATCTGTTACCTTCCATTTCCGCCCATTTCTAGTCCACCAGTCGTCGATCATGTCTAGGGGTGGCTGCGCTAGAACTATTGAATGCATTGAGCAGTGAGTAGACCAACATGCACCATAGCAGTGGGGACAGAACTCCGCCTTGCAGGTAACCCAGCTTACCCCCGCCATAACATATTGGCTACAGTCAGTATCCGCAATCAATGTCCTATTCACCAGCATTTCTTTTATCCACAAAACGATTCGTCTATGCTATATTGTCTGGCCGAGATACACATGCCGTCAAAAGTGGCGGTGTCGAAACCACCCTCAATGTCGATGCAAATGCCCTGGTCGGTCTTGTTGGGTGCGCCTTTAATTCTGCCTACCAGATTTTAAAGCGCATTCCCGCAAGATATTCCGCATTGTAGCGTCGCAGACAGAGGATGCATTCGCATTTTACTCACTTTGATCTCGACCATTCTCTCCATGCTCTTCAACATGAAGGTAGTCAGACGTATAGGTCTGAAGCTCTTGGCGACCGTGTAGTCCTATTTTTCGATTTTTGGGATAAAAAAGCTACTCTCACTGTTCGCCAGGATTCCGGTATGTATGCCAGTGCCAGACTAGCAGTATAGATTCACTTCAGAGTTACTAGCAGCTGATCTGAGGGGGGTATATGATATGCCATCGGCGCCAGGTGTAGCAACAACTTGTTTAATAGCCTCATCTGTCACCATAACCGAAGAGATATACCAGCTACGGCTGGGAAGTTGACCTAAAGCATGAGGCGGAGAGTCTCTACTTTTGACTTAATATAGGTGCAATAAAATTTTTTGAGTGGTTCCAGCCTGGTTGATCTTCCTCTTTTGGGGACTTTGACTTGCATACTGGTTACACCGACAGTTTCGATCTCCTCGTAAAGAGCATTCTTTGAAATCCAAATTAGCTTTTTATATTCTTTTTGCTTCGATCTGTAAAGATTCCAGTCTTCCTCCAAATTAATATTAAGTGACCTGTTTAGATGTTTTTAAGGAACGGGCGATCTGCAGGATTGGTTACTAGCTGAACATTACATTTCAAAACACCTGGTGAGGGTATTGTAACAGCATCCTCTTGCTTTTATTTTATCATGAGCTTAGGCAGAGTACTGCTGGCCTTATCGATCTCCTCCTTAAATAGCGTCTAGTTGGTTTTCTGCGGATTCTTCGCTCTTCAACAAGGTCGAGATCTCGCATCCGATTCTGAATTCGATCTATCTATGGTCTGGAAGGAGATCTCCGGTAGTACGTTCCAACTATTAATCTGCTTAGCATATAGTATCTGTTAGATAACGTTAATTCGATTACTTGCTGTCTTGCCCTCGTAACAAAAATTGGTTGTTGACAACCAAGTGAGACGATAGTATGAAGTCCAGAAGATGATTTCCTCTCACGTTGCATTTATTAGTGGCCCAAAAAATATTCTGGGCATTAGCATCGCAGCATATGATAATTTCCATCTTCCTGGAACCGCAGTATTCAATGAGTTTGGCTTCGGCCTTCGGTGGTGGTGGTAATAGCGAATCATGGAACAAATAAACAGACGCAATGACGAATTTTTGCCATTCTCCGTTCGCTTCTTGGCTTATGTCTGTTGAAACTAATTTTTTGTTCCACAATTTCCCAAGTTTATATGGCGAGAATGGGTTCGGCGCATCAATACAAGTTCTCGGTCCTTCCGATCGCTCTCATATACGAAACCACGGATGCATTTATTCCAGACCCATGGAATAGTCATAAATATTGATACAATTTTTATAGCAGCCATTTTAAATAAAGAATTAGTTGCACTCTTTTCATGTTAACCGTTATTTAACCCATTATTTTATGGTTCTTTGTGGCGGAAAATATTGTTGCAGTCATTATATGGGCTGACTTCTAAAATCGTGTCGTTGTGTTCGGCTTATACAAGTGCAATATGGCAAAAGGTTATATTTTTCGAACCTTGCGACCGCTTGGAATCACTCGCTGTTTTGTTTATCGTATTATGAAATTATTGGAGGATACCGGTGGAATAAATGACCGTCAAAGATCCGGCTGTCCATGCACTATGAGGACTCCGGGAGCTATCAAAGCCATGCAGGCTGGAATCAGACTCAAGCCTATGAGAAAGCAGAAGAAGTCCATGTCTCACATCGCCAAAGAAGACTTGGGACTTAGTGCCTACAAAACACACACTGGACACTTGCTAACAGTCGCGTTGAAGCCAAAACGTTAGCA
This sequence comes from Volucella zonaria, assembly GCA_963966105.1. NCBI lineage: Eukaryota > Metazoa > Arthropoda > Insecta > Diptera > Syrphidae > Volucella > Volucella zonaria. The sequence continues at coordinate 39,006,353 of OZ014534.1, read as the reverse complement.
AAACTCAAGAGCTCATAGGCAAATCCTGTTCACCGACGAGAAATGTGTTACTGTCGATAAAACTTTTAATAAGCAAAATGATCGAGCGCCTTCTCGGTCATCAAAAGAAGCTTTAGAATATTCCAGGTTTGAAAGAGGCCACCACCCCGCATATGCAATGGTATGGTGAGGAGTGAGCTACGATGGCATAACCAACCTCCCTTTTTGTGAAAAAAGAGTCAAGACTTTGGCGAAAGTTTACTAAACCACTGTGTTGGAAGACGGCATTAAGCCGCGAACAATGTTCGCAAATACACACTGGACATTCCAACAATATTCTGCTCCAGCCCACAAGGCGAAAAATACTCAGGAGTGTCTAAAACAAATGTACCCGACTCCATATCACCGGATGGTTTGCCAGCTGGTAGTCCGGACCACAACCCTTAGGATTACAAGTTGTGGTCCGTTTTAGAGGAAATGACCTCTTCTGCTCATCACCGAAATATTGAGTCTTTGAGGAGAGCCCTTATCCGTGCTGTTGAAAACTTTCCGATGAATGAGGTCCGTAATGTGATTGATGACTGACCAGTGGTCGTGCTGGACGATTGGACTGGTCGTGCTTTAACGCACATAGCGCCCATTTCGAATGAAGCCTTCCATAACTGATATTTCAAATGCATTTGCCAGGAATGGCATACAGACTTTCTGTTTGAAATGCTTGCATTTTAAAGCGATGAATAATTTCTTCAATGGACTCTTATTAATTTTCATTAGATATCTGTTGCCTGATATTTCCAATCAGGCATATAACTTTACTGATAATTTTACTCTCTGTTCGCCCCTACTCTACGACTACAGAATAGGAACAGCATGGATGGGGCATCGCCAACACCAAGGAACTTTCACAAAGAAACTTTTTTATCTGTCCAAAATTCATGTACAATCCACGCTTTTAGTAACCGTCTCTGCACTTGCTATTGTAGATAATATCCATTAACGTGCGCTAACATTTTAAAGTGACATCAATATACCATAGTTTACTCAATTTACATCCTGCTTCATCGACTTAGTTTCTCTTGCTTCACATTGATGTGTGGCTTCTTCTAATCCTCTGTCCCCAAAACTTAAAGCCTTTCTAGGCTAAACTCTGAAATGTCATGATTCTCACCAAAGTCGTTGCATTCACACATTGGATGCTCTACAGAGCTTTTTTTATTTTCTGTCCTAATCATCATAAAACGCATACATTCAAAGTTAAGGTACGAGTACATTAGTATCTCTTTTCCTTTAAGCATTTACAAGATGAAAATTCCAAATCTACAAAGATACGGCATTGTTTTTCCAACATGTTTTAAACGAAAGGTCAACTTTAAAATCTTTGTTTAAATTAAGTTTGTTTATTCGGTTGTTTCTGGCAGCTGTGGCAAGCTTCGCTTGAATCAGAATTGTTCTGTGAACCTACGGCTTCGCCGACAAGTACCCATATTTTCTGAGTTTTACTGCGCTACACTATGCGGTATTTACAAATGCAGAGATTATGATGTAGATTAGATATAGAGTGTTTCAACAAAAGGTCTAGGATTTGAAAGGCCTATTATTTTGCAGGTGATGCACGAGATTTTCAATACGCCCCCCCAAAAAGTTGCAGACGATCTTGCCGCTCTTCGCCACTATGTACAGTCTAAAAGAGTCTCACACCTCCAACGCAGTCACCTTGACCATGATAATTTCCGACCCTAAAAAGTCATGCAAAAACCTCCCTCTCACCTTCAATTACCAGAACGTAAGAGGACTCCGTTCTAAAACCCACGTTGTTTTCCGCCAATCTCATGCTCTCCCATTTGATATCTATGCTCTGACCGAAACTAATCTTATATTGATAACTTTCATCCTCCACTTCTTCTCTCATTTTTCCACAACTCTCCCCTTCAGTCGCCTCCCCCCGCAGTTCTATTTTCTTACAATTTTCACAAAGCTAATTTCCGTAAAATTAATACCTATCTAAGCAGTGCTTCTTTTGAGTTTATCAATCTATCTCTGGTTGATGCCCTCTCCATTTTTTTACAGAGTAATATTCAAATTCATCTCCCTTTATGTGCCTTACTCCCGCCATAAAACTTCTTCTACATCCCCTCCTTGGTATAATCGTAAACTTCGCTCTCTACGAAACAAAAGAAACAAGTTATGGGCGGTATTCCTTCGAACCCACTCTTCTTCCGACTATTCAAATTATCAAGGTACATATCTTCATTTTATTGAACTCTATAACTCTCTCTATCAGCACTACCCGAATAGTGCGCAAACCAATCTCATAAATGACCCCAAGTCCTTTTTTCAATTTGTCAATTGCAAAAGTAAGACTGATGGTTATCCTTCCTCCCTCGCTTTCGAAACCAAAACCTCATGTAATCCTCCTACCATCGCCAACTTTTTTGCTACATTTTTCAAGCAATCATTTGCCAACAACTCCTTCGTACCAGATCCCTCTTACTTCAATGATCTACCAAGTTTCTCTATTGGTCGCTTTCTCACTCCAAATTTCGATCCTGCAGTTATTGAAGAAAAGTTACCAAATCTTAAGGATGAATTTGTACCTGGCCCAGACGGGGCCCCGTCATGTTTCTTAAGAAATGCTCTTCCAACCTGCCTCTACCGCTTTCCTACCTTTTTCGTCTATCGCTTACACAGGATGGATTTCCCCAGATTTGGAAGAGCTCTTTTATAATCCCAATACACAAAAAGAGATCTAAACATGAAGTTACCAATTACCGTCCCCTTGCTAAACTCTCTCATATACCCAAACTCTTTGAAAGCATTTTATACGTAGCGTTAAGCTTCAAATGCAAGCCTTTTATTTCACCCCGACAACATGGTTTTCTAAAAGGTAGATCTACCACAAATCTAATTCAATTCGTGTCTTTTGCTCTCTCAGCCTTAGAAAATAGCAAAGAAATCGATGTTATCGTAACTGATTTCACTAAAGCATTTGATAAGACATGTCATAAATTGATCCTTTTCAAATTGTCTGCTCTCGGCTTTGAGCCTCTCTTTTTAAAATGGATTTCTTCTTACCTGGTAAACCGATATTATAGTGTTAGGTTTAGATCCGCCCTTTCTGTTCCGTTCCTGGCCTCATCTGGAGTTCCACAAGGCAGTCATCTTGGCCCTCTTCTCTTCATTCTTACTATCAACGATGTTGAGAGTGTCATTAAGCACTCCTCCCTCTCCCTTTACGCTGACGACACAAAATTTTTTAAATCTATTTCCTCTTCCCAGGACTCTGCCCTTCTTCAAGAAGACCTTGATCGGTTTTCAATCTGGTGTCTCAAAAACAGCCTAGAACTTAATATAGCCAAATGTCAATCTATAACCTTCTCACGTAAATGCAACCCGTCTCCTCCCCGACTTTATTTTCTCCATGGTCAACCAATTCCCCTGGTTCAGACTTTCCAAGACCTTGGCATATTATTCGGCAGTGAGCTTAATTTCCGTTCACATATCGATAAGATGATCCTCAAAGCCAACTCATCACTTGGCTTTATTAAACGGTGGTCCAAGGAATTTTCCAACCCGTATATAACCAGATCTATCTATATTACCTTTGTTCGCCCCCTGCTTGAGTATGCCAGTCAAGCTTGGTCCCCCTTTCACCGGGTTCATGTTTCCCGAATCGAGGGTATTCAACGTCGATTCCTCCGATTTGCCCTCCGTGGCCTGCCATGGAACGACCCTTTAATCTTACCTCCCCATCAAGACCGCCTCAAACTTCTGAATACGAATTCGTTAGAAGAACGTCGGAATATTGCTAACGTTCTTTTCATTCATCGTCTTCTCTCAGGTTCCATCGACTGTGCATCCATTTTGAACTCCATTTCCTTCAATACCAACCCCCGCAATCTACGTTGTCCTCGTCTCTTCTATCTACCGGTCCACCGCACCACTTATGGCTCCAACGAACCTACGAGTATCTCCCGAATGCTCCGAAAGGTCAACTCAAACCTCTCCCTTTTTCATTTCCACCTGAACACTCCTCGTCTTAAACAAGATCTCCTCCATCACTTCCTTGGTCACTAGCTCTTAAGTCTTTCTGTTAGTTTTTAAGTTAGATTAAGCTTGTATTAAGCCAATAAATGGGGGCCTCAGCCCCCACCAAAATTATAAATTTGGGAAATTTACCATGGAATGTTACATAGGTAAAAAAAAAGGCCAAATTATTGAATTTTATTACGAAGATTCACTTTCAATCACTGCAACCATACGAAAAGTTATTGCCAATTTTACACGTAATCATATGCCTTCAGAGACGTGTATGCGCAACATAATCAAAAAATTCCAAGAGACGGGATCAGTCCGGGATCTGGAGACGCCGAACCGTGTTCGCCCCACAGTAAAGGAAACTGGCGAAAACGACCAAAGACGTTTTAATTCTCCACAGCCACGCTGCACTAAATTTTGACGAAAGATTTGGCTCTCCATACGTACAAGGTCAAATTAACGCAAGTACAGCTGCGTACGTTCTGGGATTGGGACCTAGAAAACATGTTTGCTGACATTGATCTTTGCAAGAATATCGTGTTATTGTATGATGCCTATTTCCATATTGGCGGCTATGTTAGTAAGCACAATTGCCGCATCTGGGGCACCGAAAATCCGCGAGTTCAGGAGATGCCAATGCACGCAGAATGTGTAACTCTTTCGTGCAGTTTATTGATCGGAGGTGTCAGAGGGCTGTACATTTTCAACAATGAGTCCGGAAAAGCCATTATTGTCAGCCGAGGGCGCTACCGAGACACAATAAGCAATTTTTTGTAGCCGGAGCTCGGCGATATGGATACGGACGACCTACCTTCAACAGAATGGGGATACGTGCCATACAGCTTAGGAAACAGTCGAGTTATTGCGCACGATGTTTTCTGTCCATGTAATTTCGCGTTTCGGAGACACCCATTGACCGCCAAGATAGTGCAACTTAACACCAATAGACTTCTTTCTACGCCAACCAACAATTCCAACCCTGAAAGCGAATATTGAAGTGTCCGTCGCCGAGATAGAGCGCAATCATGAGAAAGAGTGATTGCAAATTTCGAGAAAAGGATGAGGTCTGCAAGTATAGCCGAGGCGGCTAATAAATACCATGTGCCTATTTTATAAACCAAAATTTCAGAGATATCCCAACAATTGTTCGTTTTATTCAAACGTCTCAGTTAAGCATCTAAATACTATTAAAGAACTCCTTCGCTGTGGATTGTGAGTAAAACCCCATAAAACTGATCTTGTCCTCTTTTTCAGGAACTACAAAATTCCAGTTATAGACCCTCCCTCAATAAACGGTATCAGTTTAGTCTTTTCCGTTACAGCAAAATATGTGGGTCTCATTTTTGACAGGAAACTAAACTGGAAACCTAACATTCAAGAAAGAGTCAATAAAGCTACAGTAGCTTTACTGTCTTGTAAAAAAGCCATTTGGAATAAATGGGGGTTTCAAGCTGTTATAACCCACTGGCTATATGTACATCCCGGTCATAAGACCGACACTAACCTACGGGGTTGCTGTCTGGTGGACGGTCTTAGACAATGCAGTCAACTGCAGCAAACTAAGCCAAGTCCGAAGAACAGCTTGTTTATGCCTTACAGTCTACTCCCACTGCGGCATTAGACATTCCATTTCACTTGAAATCCCTCGATATCTTCAGCAGGCAAGTAGCCGGGACTGCTGCTGCAGTAGATAAATAATTCATTTGACCACGCTAACATTCTTAATACATAAGGAGTCCTCACAGAGAACATTGATTACACCATACCTGAACTTTGATTTGACAAAGACTTCCATATAAGCTTCCCCTCTAGGTCCTTCTGGAAGGAAGATGCCTTCATGGAGGACAAGCCACTGTTGGTGGCGGCTGTAAGCTAAATCTATGCCTCTCTTTCCGTCTTCTGCCGATTAAAGAAGCTCTGTCCTGGCTGAAGAGAAACTTGATATCTGCAAAGATATCCGCAACTTTTCTGATAGTCAGGTCGCTATCAAGACCCTAGACTCAGTCTCATTAAATTCTAAAATCGCGCTTGAATGCCGATCATCTTTTATGAAGATGGCAAAGCAGTTCAACCTTCACCTTTGCTGGGAACCGGGCCACAGAAACATTCCAGGGAACTTTAGTCCCGATGAACTCGCCAAAATTGGAACTATTCTTTAGTATACCAATCGCTACGTGCAAATTAATATTAAAGCTGGATGCCAATAGAAGAACATGTTGGATCAACATGTCTAGCGACTAAACAGATATGGCCAAAGCTAGATCTGAATCGCTCTAAGAGTCTGATCCTTCTAATTAGGAAACATCTCAGCGCCATCATAGGTGTCACCACTGGACACGGCCTCATAGGCAAGCATACAAGAAGGCGTGGCGCTTTTACAAACGATTTCTATAGAAGCTGCATGTACGAGGAGGAGGAAGAGACCATCCTCCACCTACTCTGTACATACCTAGCTCCCTCCTAAGGAAGTAAACTTTATTTAGGAGCTATCTTCTGCAACGACTTAAGCGATCTAAAGAATATAGACAGTAACAGTCTCCTACGCTTCATGATAAGCTCAAATTGGTTCCACGTAGCATTACAATGGGCCAATAGGCCAAAGTGGGTTGGTGTTTCCAACAGCCACTCTTATCTACCTACCTACCTAGCGACACGTTTAGTGTCTATTGTCGCTCTGGAGTTGCATATTGTAGCGATTCTTTGAAGTCTGGGAGAGATTCGTAAGCGATTATAAGTGGAACTTGGACTGTGTAGAAGTATAGGACCGTTTTAAGTCGAAGCTGCCAATTTTTTGAGGAGGTATCAATGTATCATGAGCAAGCGATCTTGTTCAGTTTTCTATATTAACCTTGTAGTTAAGTTTTGGATTCAGAATCACTATAGATAATTAGAAGTGAAGAATAGGAATAATGTTTGGTTGTTAATCCGTGAAAGTTAAAAGTTCTGGATTCTGGTCTGAGTCTGTCTTGGATTTAGGTCAAGACCGCAGCATATGACCAAAGCGTTCAACTCAACAGGGCGCCTCTCTATGATTTCTTCGGTCTGTGAGGGGAGCATTCCTGATACAAGGGTAACCATGCCATCTTCATATGGGTCCCTTCTGTCCCATCCTGGTCAAGCTTTGATATGATTGGATCAATGATCAATAAGAAGGGGCAAGTTATTGGTGCATCTGAAGCGGCAGGCATTGAGTACCTGATTATTAACGTTCATGATGGTTCCACTAAATGTTTAATATCCAGCACCTATAATCCGAATAAAAGTAATTCTCCCCAACCCAATTTTAGTGCCGAATTCTTCGCGTTACTCATATATGGGTGGCAGTGGCTCAAGTGGTAATGTATTGGCTTCCCAATCGGACAGTTCGGGGGTCAATACCAGCCGTGACCGAAAGACTTTTTTTCAGGCAACTAAGGTCTCGTGAGATGAATGGTTGCCTAAATACAACATCAAGTCAATTTACACTAAAAATGTAGTCTCTCCATTAAATGTTGGATGCCATCCATGGAGCGAAATAGCCACTGAGCCCAAACAACTTTATTTCCCTTTCTGTTCCATTTTCCGAAAAACTTAACACATGCTTTGGTAGCATAAGTGTAGTCATACCCACTTAAATATTGAGCCTTCTTGATTGTTCCAATTGCCTTATCTGTGTTACTGTGTTACAAAGATCTCAGCGCCACAGATCAGTTTACCCCCTTGATGTGGTTACAAACTTATGGAGGACACAAATGAAAAGCTGAACTATTTTCAACATCTCGTTTGCGAATTCTATGATGCATGTGAACCTACTAAAACTGCATGTGCCCGTAATAAAAATTGTCCTTGGTTTACGTGTGAAGTTGTAAATCAAGTAAAAAAAGTCGTAATAAACTTTGTACAAAGTGGAAGCACAATTCTTCTCGCCTCAACTGTGCTGCTTTCAAAAAAGAGCATAATAGTGCAACCCGTGTCATTCGTACTGCAAAATATAATTACGATATTATTTTTCAACCTCAAGTACTTGACTTCCACCCAAAACACTCTGGACTAGCTTGCGTCAGATCTGTCCCTAATAATACAAACTGTGTTAAGTGTGACCTTTATCTCGACTTTCTTAATGATATTTTTGTGGAAAGTTTTTCCGATCTAACTTAGATCTGAATGAAATTTCTGGACCTGAATATGGGCCGGGGGATTTTCATGTGGTTTCTGAAAGTGCAGTTATTGACTGTGTTCTAGATATTACCAGCATGCACGATTCACAAACCCCAAGTACTCGAATTCGGGGGTGCGCCTACATACTTTCCCACACCCTACACTCTTCTACCACTCTCCCCACCTAAGAGAGTGTACTATAAATCCCCAGTTTGTAGAGTTGAATGCATTTTTGACGTCCAACGATAATACCGCGCCGTATTTTTTGGTACCTCCTCTCCATCTTCTGCCCTGAATGGCTTCTTCTTAGGTCGTAGTTACCTTCTGAATGGCATGTACTGTAGAGCAAGCCTTTATAAATCCATACTGCTGATTTGAGAGTCCTCCGGCTTCATCAATTGACACCTCCAGCCGGTTGCATATTATTCGCTCCAGTATTTTACCCATCGTGTGTAGTAAGCATATGGGACGGTATGACGAGGGTTCATCTGGTGGTTTATTCCATTTGGGCAGCAGCACAAGACCTTACTTTTTCCATTGGTCTGGGAAAACCCCTTCTGTTGAATACTTGTTATACATTTCCACGAATGCTTCTGTATTTATTTTGACGGCTAGCTTAAGGACCTTATTTGGTATGCCGTCCAATTCAGGTGATTTGTTATTGCTAAATCGTTTACATACATCCAGAAGTTCTGCTTGCGTAACTGGTAGGATCTCACCTACTTCCTGCGGTGGCTCTATATGCTCTGTTGGTGCTTGCGGTGGAAATAATCCCGACAGTATTTTTTGCATCAGCAAAGCGCATGAGGGTGGTGGTGCCCTAGAGCCCTTTAGTTTTGCCATGACCGTCCTGTAGGCGATACCCCAGGGAATCTGCTTCCTCGCAGAGTTCTTTAAAGCTGTTGTTTTTGCTTCTCCGAATAGCTAATTTAAGGTCCCTACGCCTATCTTTGTATTGCACCTGTAAATCCTGGTGGGAGGGGCTGACCTCTGGATCGCTGGCATAGTCTTCTAGCTCTATGGGGCTTGCTGCGTAGCTCTGCTGTCTCTTGGTTCCACCAGTAAACTAGTGGCCGGCGGTTTGTTGACGTTTTCCGTGCCATAGATGCGTCGCAAGCCCTAAATACTGTTTTCGTAACCTCCGCAGCCATCGTGTTTGCTGCTCCTGGGTTTATTGTGGATTCTCCAAAAATCAAGAAAAAGGTGTTTTCGTCCAGTGTGCTTGTTTTCCATCCCATTCGTGGTACCTTCTTTAGAAGGCGTTTCTGGGTTGCTCTCCTTGCTTGCACTTCAAATAGGATGGCCTGGTAGTAACTGCGGGTGTAGTCCTTACTGAATTGATACTCTCACTAGAGAACTTGTTACAAAAGTTACATCAACTCTGGAGCCAACGCCGTTTCCGGTGAATGTATGCTAGTTGCCCGTATTAAGCAGTACTGCGTCAACTCTAGCAGATCCTCTCCTCTCCTATTGGTCCGTATGCTGCCCCAATCAGTGGCCCATGCGTTGAAGTCATCAGCTATGATTGATGGAATACGACCTCTAGCATCATCCACGAGCCTATCTAGCATTCTCTGGAATTCTTCCAGCATTCCATTTGGAGATGCGTAACAACTGTATATTTGTATATACCCCATTGACCTTCGCGCGGACGAACCCTATTCCAGGTGTAATCATTCTTTCTTCAAGTCTCCGCAAGTCCAAATAGCTGGTCTTTTTGAGGCGTCCGCTGTCCAAAATTTATCATCGAAGTTTCTATATTGCTCGCTTACTACGGCCACATAAATCTTCAACTCTCGCACAGCTTGTGTTATAAGGTTCTGTGCCGCTTCGCAGTGTTGCGAAGTTTAGGTTAAGTTGCAGCACTTTCATATTCTTCTGGTGGCCTTTGCAGCTACTTGGTACGCAGGGCATAATGACCTTCCTGCCGCAACTGGTATGGACGGAGTGCCTATTCGTTTCATTAAGTTTATACTACCTCAAATTATTAGCCACCTGACTCACATTCTTAACCATTGCACAATAACATCCAAATTTCCTAAACCATGGAAAATCGCTAAAGCCGTAGCGATTGCCAAAAAATCAAATACAATATCTGATAGTGGTTTCAGGCCTACTAACATTTTACCATGCCTCTCTAAGATTTTTCAGAAACTTATTTCGAGACAAATATTTACTTAGCTATCTTCAAATCGCCTTTTAGACCCTTTTCAATCAGGGTTTAGATCCAATTAAAGCAGATCCCCGGCTATGATAAATATCTTGGGTGACATAAGGTGTAATTCTTTAGAGGCTATGTAACACTCCTTTTTTCAAAAAACATTCGATAAAGTCAATCATAGAATCGTATGCTGAAAGCTCAAGAATTTATTTGGTTTCAGCGAGCGAACTGTCCAGTTTCTGGCAAAGGGTTGTTATTGGTGACAAATATTCAAAACTCAAAATAATAAGGCAAAGCGTGCCTCTAGGATTGATTCTTGGGTCTACATATATTACTCTCTGCGTATTTATTCTCGTAAATGCTCGTATTTACTCACATCGTGTCATCGTGTCATAAGTCTCCACCGTATTTTTTCAACATAACCCAATTTTGCGATCCCTAAGAATTAAGAATATTTTACAACCCATATACGACTACTTAATCTTATCACGTCTTGTTTTCGTACACGCTATAAGACTATGGAATTCACTACCCCAGCACATCACGAGAATATCAAGTGTCGCAGACTTCAAAAATGAAGTCCTCCTACACTTTTCTCTTCAACATTATTCTTTTCCATTCCTCAGTGTTTATTTTCTAAAAGGCATCCTTTTCATATAAGGAGGTGGCCAAGCTATTGAATAAAAGAGTGTTTTTCTTTTTACTATAATTATATTTGCTCAATCCCATGAAGAGCCGTTTTCGTAGACCTACGCTTCAAGGTTGCATTTAAATTTTCATTAACAGATGTGATGTATTCCATTACGTTATGTTAATCTAATTGGCCTGAAATGTATCGCATATTAAGTGTCCTCGCTTTTGTACAATATGCCAGATAACCTTTTCTCTCTTTGAAATTCGCAGAACGTCGACGAGAAGTACGTGGCTTCCAATCCATATAAATAAAAGTCATCTAAAGCCCATGATTCCTATCAATATTGGCGATATAACATATGTAGTATCCTGCGAAGCGTCATGTATTCCATATACAGGGTAGAGCAAATGGCTTTAAATGTTACTGTGCTTTGATATTTATATTGTAGACGGACAACGAATTAGTTAACAACGTGCGTTGGAGCGATATACACTTGAAGAACGCGGGATTATTGTTCTGCTTTTTTGCCAATTTCCGGCATGTTGTTTGAACGCAGCAACGTCGTTTTCCTCATTGTCCTGTAGTACATCATGTACGCGATCAATTAAGGCTACGCGTCTCATGCTGGGTCGCAAGAAGTGGACAGCCCCGTCTTACTCGTTCGACCGAGAATATCACTGCTGTGGTGGAGGACATCTGAAAGAGTCCACAAACATGGACGAGACAACGATGTTCACAATTTAACATCAGCAGACGCTCGTTGTATCGAATTTCGGTAAAAGACCTGAAGTTGCTCCCTTGTAAAATGCAAACCGTTCACCAATTGCTGCCTGCTTACAGTCAAGTGAAGTTAACTTACTCTCATGCTCTGTGCAAGAAGAGGATGATTTCATATCCAAAACCATAATCTGCGATGAAGCCCCTTTTCCACTTAAGTGGTTATGCGAATAAACAAAATTTTAATTTCTGGGGCACGAAGTGCCTTAAGTGAATATTTGATACTGAATTTGCAGTGAAATAGCGATTGGCCCTTATTTTCGTTTGAGGACGCCGACGGCACCACCTTTACCGTAACTAGTGAGTACTATGGACAGATGTTAAAGGATTTTTTTTTTGTCGCAAGTTGCAGAAATGATTTTCGAGCATTATTGGTTCCAGCAGGACGGATAATGATGAAGATTTTGAATTTACAGGTCGTGTGATCTCCCGTTTTGGCAATTTGAACTAGCCGGCCAGAGCGCCAGATCTGACGGCGCCATACTTCTTGCTGTGGGGCTTTTTGAAATCTCGCATTTACCACAACAAACCACAAACCTTGCAACAGTGAAAAAGGAATCACCAACCAGATGTTTTGCCAGCAACAATTCGAAATGCCGCAAAACGAGCATAAATACGAGGGTTGACTGAAAAGTTTCTGACCGAACAAGACATTTTTCCTCAAAAATTTTTTTTTTTTCTACATAGTCTCCTTGTAACTCTACACATTTCTCCCAGCGAGGCTCCCATCTCTCTAACCCGTCCAAATAGTACTTGGCGTTTTTCTCTGCAAAAAAATTGTTCACGAAGGTGATTGATTGCCTCCTCTTTTAATCTGGTGAATAAGGCCGATGGTCAAGCAGTTGATGGACTTTCGCCATGGCAACCGCTGAGGTGTGAGACGGCCCGTTGTCTTGGTGAAACAGGATTTTCTTTTTCTGCAGATGTCGCCGTTTTTCCACAATTTCTGCCTTCAGCTTGGCAAGTAATGATACGTAGTATGCTCTTGTAATAGTTTTTCCTTTTTGAAGACAATCGATTAAGATAACTCTTCTACTATAACAAAAAACCGTCGCCTTCAATTTCCCAGCCGAAAAAACAGTTTTTGCTTTTTTTGGAGCCAGCTCGCCTTTTGCAGTCCACTGTTTGGACTGAATTTTGGTTTCGAGCGTATAATGGTGTATCCAAGTTTCATCTACAGTAATTAATAGGCTCCAAAACTCGGAAATGTTCATTCGAACACGTTTTCGGTCTAACGCAAGCAAAGGCGGCACCCAACACGCGGACAGCTTTCTCATGCCTATGTCTTGATTTAATATGTAACAAACACGTTCTTTGGACATTTTCATAACCTCTACTATCTCTTTCACTTTAATTCGGCTGTTGGCGACCATTTGGTGAACTTTAGCAATGTTATCGTCAGTGGTTGCAGTTTTTGGACGTCCCGAACGTTCATCATCTCTCAAGCTCTTACGGCCACGTTTAAATTCAGCTTCCCAAAATTTCACTGTGGTAAATGATGGTGCAGAGTCCCCATACACAGAGTCCAACTCATTTTTGATTTGCGTAGGCTTATTGCTTTTCAAAAACAAGAATTTAATAACAGCTCGATACTCAATTTTTTCCATTTTCACAAAAAAAACTCACTTCGACTCACTCAAACGACTGTCAACTAAAAACCGCGCGTCCAAAATGACTGAAACTTCGGTAAGTAACTGTCGAAAGATGCACAACTAGCATTCACTAGCTTTTATTGACGAGTGTCGCTATCTTTAGGTTGCGGTCGGAAACTTTTCAGTAACCCTCGTATGCATCAACTTAGAAGGTGGTCATTTGACTAATATCATTTTATGAACATACACCTTCAAGAAAACAGAGCCAAATTTTTTTCTAATAAAATGACAGCCAAATCATATTATGATAATACTTTTGCCCCACCTTGTACAATATTTTGTAGATCAAGGGGTAAACATAAATATTTAGCCACTTGACCGTGAATTTTTTTGAGACGGTGCAAAGTCAATGTCTACATTTTCCTTCTGAGTAAGATTCAATAGATTCTTCCGTGTGCACGTCGAGCATCGAGATCGATCTTTAGATATTGATGTTGTAGGTGGGTAATGTCTACACTAGCCGATAAGTTTTCCGACAACTCCTCAGCTACTTGGATATCGTTGACGCCTGTAGTCAGTCTCTTAGGTCGATGCCAAACTCTCACTGTTAATGGAGAATAAAAGACGACGTGCTGTTTCGCATTAGGTTCTAAAGCTTCAGACATCGCACTAGGTTTCCTCTGTTTTTCTTCATTTTTAATATTCGAATGCGGGCCTCAGGTTTTTAAGATACTTTGTGTGTAGGAATGACCTTGGGCCTTTCCACTGATCATTACTGATAGCGACGCACGAGATAAGAAAATCTCCTCAACGATTTTTTTTGTACTCTTAAGATGTTTGCATATAGCGCGATCGAAGGGAAGTTAGGAAGAGAAAGAAATACAGATACCGATGTGCGTCGATTTTAAATGTTAGAAAGTTACAGTGACTGGGAAATAAAGATATCCTCTGACGACCTCAGAGACCTCATGCATCCTTTCCGCCCTTCCATTTCCACGGTATCGACGATGGTGAGATCGTGGGTCAGTGATCAAGTTTCATCCCTTGTCTAGAACTGACAAGTTGAAAAAAATAATTTCTGGCATCACTATAAAAAAGAGTCTATCGCAATCCCTTTCTGGGCACAGAAATGATACAGTGATTGGAGAGTCCAACTATTAGTCCATAACAGAGTGTTGTGCTGTCTTCATTTATTAATTTTTATTCAATCACTATCTTCGATAGTTTCCTTCTATCATATTTCAACCACCGGCTTATCAAAAAAGGATTTTTTCGTAAGCTAGTACAACTGACAGCTAGTCCCATATAGAAAAGGTACAATGGTAGAAAGGACGGAGGCAGATTGTTAAGATGGGGTGAGTTGACTGGTTCTTAGGGCTTTTCTGCTTAGCGCTATTTAAACTGTTTTCTTTTTTGTGTGCTTGATTTTTTTTTCCATCTTAATTCTTCTCATGAACACCACTCGCTGCTTTGATCTTGTCAATTTTGCCACCTTTCATTATGGGGCTTGATAATTTACTACCTACTCGGAATGTATTCAGAAAATTGGAAATAAAAGTTTATTCATCTAAATCTACTCGTATATTGTCCCCATCCGAGTAATCCCCATCGACTGCAACACACTTATGCCAGCGCTTGATCCAATCCTCGAAACATTTTTTAAATTCGGTTTTCGGTATGTCCATCCTGCGATTTTTCCATTACCTCCTCTCGGCTGCTGAAACGCGTTCCCTGTACTGGTTTTTTTAACTCGATTGAACAGAAAGAAGTCACAAGGAGCCAAATCAGCTGAATTCGGTTGCTGTTGGATGGTATTTGTTGCATTTTTCGTCAAAAAAATACGAATAATGATGGCACTGTGCGACGGTGCGTTATCATGATGCAAAATCCACGAGTTTTCTGCCCCCTTCTGGTAAAAATTCATGATGCACTACACCGTTCTAATCCATGAAAACCGTAAGCATTGCTTTCTTTTTTGGCTGAAAACGACTTGGTTTTTTTAGTCTCGGCTCATTTGATGAACGCCCACTTGCCTGATGTCTGGATTGCGTGTCGTACTCATAAACCCACGGGTACGTCTCGTCTCCAGTAATGATCCTTTTGATGAATGTGGGATCGGATTCAGCCTCGCAAAACATCTCTTTTGCGACGTCAACACGGTCTCTTTTTTGCATGAAATTGAGGTCTTTTGGCACCAGCTTTGCTGCTACACGACGGAAATTCAAATCATCAACCAAATTGTTTTGGACGGATCCATAGGCAATGTTCAAGTCCTCCGCTATCTCTCTGATGGTTAATTTGCGTTTATTGACCAACATTTCTTTTACTTCATCAATGTTTTCGTCGGTTTTCGATGTCGATGGTCTGCCACTGCGTTCATCATCTTTGATTGACTCACGACCACTTGTGAACCACTCGTGCCACTGGTAAACGACCGTTTTCTTTAGAGAATCGTTGCCGAAACACTTTTCCAACATTTCCAATGTTCGGGCACCATTAAATCCGTTTTTTACGCAAAATTTAATACAAGTTCGTTGTTGCAAATTTAAATCCATTTCTAAGATTGTAAAAAATCGCCAACACACACATATATACTCGTAGATGTACTCTTGGCTACGGAACTTTTGCAAATGTCACGGTGGTCTCCCCCGGGAACTTTTTGATCAAGGTGGTATATACAAATCTTGGGCTATTGACTTAGGCCAGTGAATCTATTTTTGCTGTCTTCGAGCTTGCTGAATTGAATATTGTATCTAGTGTCAAAAAACTTATTTTGCTTCCACTGTATGGTATACTAGAATAAGATACTTTAACATCTGGGCTTAGGAGAGGACCGTAAGCTGCCAGTTTTCTTCCTTCAGTCATGCAGCTATCACCATTAAAACTAAGGGATGACTTCTAACTCTTAACAGATCAGGAGGCGCATGCGTAAATATTTAGATGAAAATAATAAAAATTGGCTAGCTCAATCTCAGAAAAATTTACAGGAGAATATTCGTTGTACTATATATTTACATCCATATATTTACATCCATATATTTACATCCATATAAAAAAACACTAGTGCTTTCCGATGCCCACTTTATTGTAATGTTTTTACTAGTGGCTCAAAGATCGGGTTATTTTAAATTCTTACACCTTTAAAGGCTTTGTGGCGTTTCAACTCTAAGTGAATCTGAACATCACAGATAATTCCAGTAAAATCTCATTCCTATCATACAATCCCATTTGCATATGAATTTTGTTTTTTTTTTTTTTTTGTTTTCTACTTTTCATTGATCTCTCGGATGATTTATTATACTGCCGTACAAATCCACCAGCCATCCCACATCAATTATAAGGATCTGGCACCTAAAACTGGTCTATTGTCGCGGCATAGTACTCCCATTGTAGACAAATTCCTATGAGATACTCGTATGTATATTGTATGTAGTATATCTGAAGTTGGTTTTACCAGAAATCAATAAAAAAATATTGCAAATTCTTTATTAGCACATATATTTTGCTTATTAGCATAAATCTGAAGTCGTCAAACAGGCATTTTTTCCAAACTCTTAACGCCGATTGGATTCATGACAGATCTTTAAGCTCTTGCGGTATTTTAAGAATGGTCAAAGTATTAGTTAACTTGAAGTATTTCCGTATATACGAGAAGCAACTACATACCATATACCTAGACAATAGACATACATTTTTACGAAATTATGGTGGACCATAACTGGTCACATCTAAAGATGTTTTCAACATAGTTTTCAGCTTTTTTCATTTTGGGAATCAAATAATGTTCAGTGCTTGCCTCAAAGTCCCTTTTTGACTTATTAAAACATTCCACCAGCGCCAAGTTCGACTTTGTCAACTTTATATAGTGGGTATGAATTTTTAATAAACGTTATCAACCCTTGGAATGACCGTCCGCCTTCCCCAAGATAATCTCGTTACTGTATCATTTGCTTTTGGAAAAGTTTTCTCATTGAAATTTCCAAAGACATAAACTTTAGACTTTCTGTTTACGATGAATAGATACTAGTGTCATCTTAGTAGTCTGTTCAGCATCGTTGCCTAATCCAAAGTCGTTTCAAAATTCCAGGGCTATAGTTCCTTGGAGCATATCCCACTTATTCTATTCGGTAATTGATGCGAGGGGTGGAAATAAAACGAAAAAGAAAAAAGAAAAAGAAACTTCAAACATGTGAGATTACTCTCGTCAAAATCTGATTAGATCATCATTAATCCATAGCACTATAAGGGAAAGTTTAAGGAAATTCTGTTGTTGTATTCGTATGAGTATTGAGTAGATGTAATATAAAATGCTACGAAACTATCCCTGGCAAAGATTGTATCATTCGTCCTTCATAATTTATTTACACTATACAAGTGGAGATGTTTATAGTTATAAAGGCGTTTCGATTCAAACTTTTGAAGAAACTTTTATCTGCTCGAGGGTTTGAAACGTATGATTGCGGTTCTACAGGCTATAATTCCATCCACATAATGATTTGTTAAAGTTGATTAAGTGGCAATTGTTGGAACATATTTATGGGAAGGATATGTGTTGCGATTGTGAATTTTTTACTGACTTAATAACGGATGACCAGATAGCAATGATAGTTTTTCCAATTGTTATGTTTCAGCAGCTGTTAAAGTTACCAATGACATCAAAAAGCTGTCAAAATAGTCAGTATGGTGTGCCATTTCATCATGCATCGTTTCACGTCGGCAAGCGTGCGGAAATTATTAAAAAATATATATTATCGAAATTCCGGCTCAGTTGCAAATATGCAACTTGAATTTCGTAGTGAGGTCGGTCAATATGCAGGTAATTCGTCGCACTGTGGAAAAGTTTAAGCGCGAAATGAAAAAAATCGAAGAAGATCTAGAAATGTCGATTCGGCGCCGATCAGCTGAATTGGGTATCGCCAGAGAGTCAATCCGGCTTATCATGCTGTTGGATTTGGGCCTACATCCATCTAAGATTATGCTGATGCAAGAATTGAAGCCGGACGACCATAGACAACAGCGTGAGTTCGCTAATTAGGCGCTGGCAATGTTGGCCGTAGATGCGGATTTTGGCCAAAAAATCTTTTTCTCTCACGAAAAATGAAGAAGGAGACACCTTTACCGTCAATGTCAAGTATAGAGCGATGTTAACTGATTTTCAGAGCTTGACAACAACGATATATCCGAGCTGTATTTCCAACAAGACGGCGCTACATGTCACATATGCAACGCTCGAAGATGTGAAGGAGAAATCAATTAGCCGCCGCGATCATGCAACTTGCCACCACTCGATTATTTTCCCTGAGACCACACCAAGTCCTTAGAATAGGGTAACAACTACCTTGGACGATCACGATCTCGAGGCCAACATACAACACGCTATTCTCGGAATAACGCCGCAGATATTGGACCGCGTCATCAGAAATTAGACCAACTGTTTGAAGCAGTGCCAGCGAAGCCGAGACTATGATGTGCTATTCCACATATAATGGCATGAACGTGGGTTAAAAATAAAACCAGAACCAATTTTATATCTCATACCGCTGTTGTTTTATTAAATTTTGTTTCCTAACGCTGTTATCTTGTCGCCCTATATATAGGGTCTATAACTTAATTCGTGCGGTTGGCTAAGAGATGGCGTAACTTGTATTATTCTATTGTTTTTATTCCATTGGAACATGCGTTGGAAAGCTACTGTCATTGTACGTCATTTCAGTATATGTCATTCGTTTGAAGCGTAAACGACAATAATTTTTTTTCACTCAAATATGTCGAACTTTGTGCCTGAAAAAGTGTTTTTGCGGGGAGTTCTTCTTCATTACTTTAATATGAAGAAAACTGCTGCCGTAAGTCATCGTATTTTGGTGGAAGTTTATGGTGAACATGCACGATTTAAAAGTGGTGATTTTGGCTTGGAAGACGATGAACGTCGTGGGCAGCCAAAAAAGTTTGAAGATGAAGAACTGGAAGATTGTTGCTAAACACAAGAAGAGCTGGCAGAACCTTTAGGTGTCACTCAAGCAGCCATTTCAAAAGGTTCAAAAGCATCTGGATATATTCAAAAGCAAGGAAATTGGGTTCCATATGAACTCAAGCCGAGAGACGTCGAAAGGCGGTTTTGCATGTCCGAAATGCTGCTAGAACGCCACAAAAGGAAGTCATTTTTGCATCGGATTGTTACTGGCGATGAAAAATGGATCCATTACGACAACCCTAATTAAAAAATTATATGTGAAACCCGGCCAACCAGCCAAATCAACAGCAAAGCCGAATATCCATGGCGCGAAGGTAATGCTCTGTATTTGGTGGGATCAGATGGGTGTGCTGTATTATGAGCTACTAAAACCGGGTGAAACCATCAATAGGCAACGCTACCGAACACAATCAATCCGTTTGAAGAGAGCAGTGGCCGAAAAACGCCCGGAATATGCGACCAGACACGAGGCAATAATTTTCCATCATGACAACGCTCGGCCCCACGTTGTTATTCCGGTTAAGAACTACTTGGAAAACAGTGGGTGGGAAGTCTTACCCCACTCGCCTTATAGCCCAGACCTTGCCCCTTCTGACTACCATTTGTTCCGGTCGATGCAGAACGCCCTCACTGAAATACGGTTCACATCAGAGCAGAATATCAAAAATTGGCTTGATTCATTCTTGGCTGCCAAGCCGACGCAGTTCTTTTGGGATGGGATCCACAAATTGCCAAAAAGATGGGAAAAAGTCATAGCTTCAGATGGGCAATACTTTGAATAATACTATTGTATATGGTTTTCTTAAATAAACGTTCAAATTTAGAAAAAAAAACCGCACGAATTAATTTATATACCCAATAATAATGTGGTCGAATCGAATCCTCAGCAAGCCAATTGTTCCATGAGCCATATGGAAGGCAGCGCCTACCTGATAGAACCTGCTAGAATCCATTAGCATCAATGTCATTCATATATTCGAAGAAATAGCCACAGGTCATTATCCGGTAAATTTTTCCATTGCCTGTAACGCGAGATCACATTTATGTAGAGTAGATGACGCCACCTACCCCAAACTACACCAATATCTCGTGAGTCACTTCTGGATTAGCCTCATTCATGAATACGCAACCTTGCCATTGAAGCAAAAATGAACCTCCTTACTAAACAGTATTTTTTGATACAGATCGACTTCAAGATTCGACGAGAACTCCCGTAACAAGACATGGTTTCGAGGCTTTAACTCCTGCACCAGCTGAATCTTATATAGGTGAAGGTCGAGATCTTTTAAAAAAAAAATTTCACAAAATAGCCAGACAAAGGCCAAATTGTTGCGATCAAGGCCGCGCAATTGAACACTCCGAAATTTCCGCCATAGTTTCCCTCAAAACGGCTGTAGTTTCTTATGTACGCAGATTACATTGACAAATTATTGGCTTTGGGTCATAGATATGAACTCTGTATACATTTATCTACAAAACGTCGATTAGCAAGATCAGTTGGTCGATTATGAGGACCGAAAATATCACGTAACCATCTATTCGTTTCGCGAATTAAGGACCCATGAGTTTGAGTGATACGTTGGTATGAATGCGTTCTTCTAGTGAAAGTCTATCCACGATGATTTGTCAAACAATACTGAGAACTATCAAAAATTACAGAACGATTTGAAAGTTATACCTATCAGTCAGAATCAGAAAACACTCTTTAGTTGAATAGTTGAATTGCAATCTATGGAAAAGGTACGCTGGAGTTCTTATAACTCCTAGTTCAAAGAAAAATAATTGTATGTTTTTGGAAACTTTGTATCATAGATTCATTCCAAAATAATTCCTTACACAGCTTAATATATAGGCTTTTCGATGTAAATTGTAGTTTGTTAACAGCTACAATAAACTGACAAACACTGTCAGAAGTTAGAATTAATCATTTGAAATGTACAGGAGAAATTTAAATTTTCCCTACCCCGTATATGATTCAGGTACCAAATAAAAATACTCAAAAAACATTATGTTATTGGATTAAGTATTTTTTAAAACGTATAATAGTTAAAATAAGTCTTAAACAAAATTAAATTATCATTTCCACTTTTTTTCAAAAAAAAAAAACAAGCACTGAAGTCATTTTTCCCCGGTAATCAGGCGTCAATTGGTGGATCATCCAGGTATTCAAGATCACTACTTTCTTCAGGTTGGTTGATGTAGGTCAACCTTTTGTAAAATTGTTTAGCCTCTGGTTTTTCAAAGAATGTTGGCAGTGCTTTTAGATCTACAAATTTGGCCTTTCTGATCGGTAGTTATCTAGTGTTGTACAACTTTTTAATGTAACGACACGATTTTGCTTCTTAGAATTTTTAAATGGAGACCGTTGGTAAATCCCCCAAAATTACATCTTGTCAACCCTATTAGGTTGTTCATTTTCAAGTTTTAGCATCCTGATAGGGAAAGGACATTTTCCTGTATACTTTGAACTAAGAAACACAGTCAAATTTTTAAAACCCACAGTAAATTACTTGGAATGGAAGGACTCCAGTCATCTAGAGTCTTTGTATATGTCTTTTGGTTATTCAAACTTATGTTTCGATCGCATTCGAGATAGAAATATCCCCGGATCGGAAACATCACTTTCGCCGAATCAAATCGTTTTTCTTCCACAACCATGTAATGTAAAAATCGTATAACCATGAAATTTTTGTTTTGTCCGGCACACAAAAAATTGCAAGCTTCCTCACTTCCTCTGGTAAAACGTGACGAAAAAAGCTCTGCATCATGGAACAAACCTCGTCAGCTCCTCGCTTAGCTACTGATACATCGTAGGTATAGAATATGAAATTTGAGCTGACGTTTATAATAAACATCATTTGTAGTGATGTTCGATGTGAATAGGTTTTTTTGTAGTTCATTGTGATGGCTTCCAAGGTCTTGGATTTCAAAGAGCGTTTGCGATAACATCTCTTGAGCTAATAAAACCGCTCACTCTTCTTGAGATGACGCTCTTTTTGTTGCATTGTGTACTTGGTCCAGTGTTTTCTTTCTGACATCATCATCCAAACATGATTTTGACATCTCGACTAAAGATGACAGTTCAGCCTTAAAAGTACCACAGGTGCTGCAGGTGTATTTCCGTTTATATCCAAAGGATATGTTGAAATTATTTTCAAATATGCAACGGATTGATTCATAAGCCATTTCATGATCGGGATTCTGCTCAATGTACATTTTATGTAATTTAGAAATATATAATGAATCAGGTAAGTACAGTTTCCTTGAGTCTTTCAATGAATAGTGTGATTTGCAAGCCTTTAGATTTTTTATAAAATTGATTGCCTTCTGCTTTGTCTCATCTGTTTTCCACCATGTTTTACATGACCGTCGATAGGGGATTTCGCTTCTTTAACGAGGGACTCCTTTACGAGCCTGACTCGCTGGAATAGTAATCCCGTGCAAACTGGTACATCACGACTTTGTTCATTCTCTCTAATCCGGAATCGATAGCTGAACGAAGCTGAATTTAATCGCGCCTTGTTTTCATTTTTTTGCTGACGACTACGCATGTCTGGGAACACAGTAATAAGGCCAGCAAGGTAAGCAGTTTGGGCATTGGTTTCTCCCAACTCATTGAGTTCGCGTATTATTTGACGACGTTCTAGCTCTTCCATTAAAGCAAAATATTGAAATCGTTTACATAAACAATGAGGTACAAGTTCATGGTTCTCCAACCTACTTGAGATTTTCCTTTTTTTCGTCATTTCCAATGCACAAAACTAAAATAATTAAAAAAATACCAAAAATAATAACAGAAAAATGCAGCACGAGGAGCTATAATCACGATTAGTCACTGATAACGATAAGTTTGGGCCCAAACAATCCACCCCAACATGAGTGAAAAGCCTGGACCCAAAATCAAGCCGAACTTCAGGAAGCGGCGCCTTCATCGGCATCACGGATTTCGCTCTAAGTCGCTTACACATATTACAACTGTTTCTGACCCGCTGCGAAACTATCCAAGATTCTCGTTGCTGTTCCCACGCGGAGCTTACTATCAAGATGAAACTGCACGAAAACGTCCATCAGAAGACGAGTCTTAGGCAAGTTCGCCGGATTGCGAGAAGCGTAAGAAACCATTACCTTCTGTGCTCTTGAATTGAATAACCGCATTGTCCCCTCGTTATCTAAAAATGGAGATAAACTCAAGTCCGACCTCGAAGTTCTGACAGTCCCAGTTGCGTCCAAAGAGACAATATCCCCTTAGAAAGCAACTCGTTGCATCATCTGGGTGTTTAACCCAGTTTTGAGCTCTTGAAATCCGGGCAGCGTTATAAAAACGTGGTTTTCCATAGGTCTTTTAGGAAGTTTTTCTTTCATTCGAAGTAAAGAGGCTATGACTGCAACAGTTGATCCCCATGTTGCTCGAAATCTCGGAGACAAGACTTCGTAAGCTGAGTAAGAAATTTTTAGGCGGGCCGTATGCAGCATAACGTCTCGTCTCGATTCTCTAGCAGCTCTTCTGGATCCATAGACACGCCAGGTAAAATGGATCACTTCTCGAAGTCATCACGTAGGAACTCAGGACCCAGAAACCATCCTGAATCATAGCGAAAAGACGAATCGGACCACCTCATCGCATCGTCAGCCACATTATCGCTGGTTCCTTCTTCCTCTAATTGTGAACAGCAAATGAGGCCGAGAGGGTCGAAAATGTGCAAAACCATCCTGAGAATCGCCCGCTTAGATATTAAAAGTTCCGCCAGTAGCATCTTATTCAAAATCTTCGAATCTGATAATTTATAGATGAGTTGATCGGACAATAGTAACCAATACATGCCTAGAACTTTTACCAAAAAATCTTCGCATTCGTTGGGATCAACTCTGACAAACTTAGCGTTGACGTGGCCTACTTTGGATCAATATCTTACAGATCGCGTCTCCATTCACAGCAGCAGTTTCTTCGACTATATCATGACTGTTGAAGTAGTCATCAACGTATATTCTATTCGTCAAACCATCCCAGGCTTGCGGACACTCAGTTTGGAACCTACTTGCATGAAGATTTTTCACAAACTGTGCACAAGCTGGGGAGCATTTTGGACCGAACATCATAACCTCCATTATGTAGACCTTCGGAGGGCTGGAAACGTCTCCATTTCTCCATAAAATGCGCTGATAATGTTGATCTTCACCGTTCATCCGGATTTGTTAAGGCATCTCCCTCACCTCGGCGTTTATTGCCACCTCACGCTCTTGAAATTCAAACAAGGGGCACTAAGTTTAACTGCGATATCTGATACTACCCTTGGCTTCGGTGGAAATTTGTTGGGATTCACTACGATAAAGGTGAGAGCATGCTAAACCCGGGGCCACTCCGTCGCCAAGTCCTCTTATGTGACGACTCTTGCATAACGCTTTGACAGTAAATTCCTCATTCTTGAATTATAACGTCTGTTTCATGATACCCAGTACTCGGCTGTCTTCTTTGTTGACTAAATCTCCCTTAGGGGCCACAACTCCAAACTCCTCCGTGAAAAAATGGCGCTTGACAAGATCGTGTAAGTAAATCATCCTCACTCATGATAGCGTCGTGGAACATTAGTTGGATGGATGGCTTTGATGCTAGTTGACTACACTTTACTCTGATCTATAGTGCTGATCTTGCAAAAACTATCCATCGCAGTAGAGTCTTCATTGCCCACGGCTCGTTCTGCTTTCCATTAATTTGGCCATAGCCTAGCAGAAATTTCGCCTTATCTAAACCAGGGAGGATCTTTGGCTTCGCATCGGTGAGATCCATCAACGGTAGTCCCCGAAGGTGCGGCTAGTCCATATTCAGCTTGGCCACATCGACTGTCTGACTAAGCAATTTCAGACCCTTAATGGAGAAAACATTCCTTAAAAAATAACACTTACGGCTTTTCACACCAGATACTGAAACTGCTGTTCTTAGCGAATCCTCAATCTTGGAAACCCCGTTCGTCCACTGAAGGGTAAGTTTTTCTGGTCTACCTTTCAGACAGAGCTCATCAAAGAGCTGCTTTTCTATCATTGTCCAGGCTGAACTATCATCATGATGTGTCCACATTCGACGAGAAGACTTTGCCATTACATGTGCCTTATTGTTAGGACACGATGGCAGCGGTTTCATTAACTCAGGAGGCAGGTCGATAATCTTCTCCGTCAGAAATTCTGCAAAATGCTTCAACGTAGCACCTGGGACGAATATTTTCTTCCTGCGCCATTCCTGATATAAACTGGAGCTCAATTTATGTACAAGACAGATCCATGAGAACAAATCCATTAGCAAGATCCTCTTCGCATTTCAACGATCCACAAAACCATTTACCCTTACTGTCAATAGGTGTAAGTTCGGATTACATTTTGAGCTAAGACTCGGCAAATTTAACAAATCCTCCGTAAGACCATGGACTAAAATTTCGGGACGTCCAAATATGGATCGAAGAAAATCGAGAATTGCTGCATCGTCTGACGAATAATGCAATCAATCACTTACTAACTAGAACGCTTCCCCCTTCAGAGTTTAACGCAATGTGTAGTCCTTCTTTGGTGGTTGAGTTTAATATTTCCTCGACATACGGCCATTCTCGTACATTCTCCCCGGAGAAAGTTTACAACTCTTGCACATTGCTGCGATTTAGAATTGTAAGCAAGCTCGACATATCTGGCTGTTGAGCCAACAAGTCAGAGAAGCTAACGCGGCGGCTTAGCGCATCATGTATGGGGATTGGCTGTCGTTGTGAAACTCCACTCTCCAGCAATAAACGATGATTCGCTTAGATCTTGTTTATCGTATCCAACCTCTGGTGACTGATTTTCACAGTTTGAGCTACGCGAACATTACCAACTACATCTTTTCGGCAATCCACAGACAACTTTGCCAACCTCTGCCTTTTCTTTTCGAGCTTATTTCGAAGAACAGTAAGTTCGTCATCTCTCTGAGATGCTGTTGCTTGCGCTACTGTAGCTGTTTCAATCAGAATGTCCACCGAAGCTTCTACATCAACACAATTATTTTGAACAGGTTGCACGTCTCTGGAATTATTCGTAGAAATTAGTCCCCTTGAAATTTCATCCGGTCTTGCCTTTCAACCCTCCCTGCTACGGAACCAGGGGTCGACAGACTGACAAAGATCTGGGTTAACCTTACCGCAAGCGAAGTGCCACCATCTCTTGCACTGTTCGCATGCAACCATCTCCTGGTCGTCTATTTTACGACATGTCGTAGAAGTCCACGAATATCTAGTCCTATTCATGGCGATCGTTGGATATCGATGATAAAATGGCGATCAATAAAATAAAATTATGTTGTTGTAAAAAATATTCCAGTTATACTTCCAGGCACTTACAGCCAGTTGTCAATAAGACAACCAAACGAAATGTCAAGCCCTCTCCCGTCAAAGAAAGCTGCAAATTAAAACAAAAAGCCATTAAATTGAAATTGGAAAATAACTAAACGAAATTTGTAACCTAAAACTGAAGAGAAGTAAGAATAAATAAATTGAATTTCTGTTTCTTTGTAGTTCGTTACAAATTCTGAAGCCGTTGCCCCTGAGAGCAGCACCTTCGTTTATGAGCTTTTAACTGGTAGCTGTTACCCACTAAATCTTAGATCTGTTTTTCTCTTGCGTTCTAATTCATCACTGAAGTACCATCTACCCATGTCTAGAATGCTAACTGAAGTCAACTCTATTCAACCCGTCTTTGACTATCGCGTAAGTAAACTCTCCCTAGAAACTGGCCTTTACTCTTCCTAAGCCTCTCGTCCAATATTTTTTTTTTTACCATAATAAAGCTGTTCATCGCGGTTGAGGTGGGTTTCAATCCTGATTTGCTCTTATTTGCATTTTACGAGTATCCGCATAAGCATAATATCTGTTGTATTATAATCACTGAATCAAGGTCTTCTTTTAATTTCAAATCAGAATTCTTTACTTAGACTCGTATAACCACTGATGTTTTAGACAGCAGCATTTTGTCCATTCGGGTCCTGAAAGATAACTGAAACTCGCCTGCTTCTGAACTGATTTTCACATTGGATTCAAAAATTGTCTTACTAAGCTGGAGGCAGACCAAACGATGTTCTTCAAATCGAAGTTATCGATGGAATTTACCAGCTAATAGGTATAATGTAATATATTACAGTCATCACTGCTTCAATACAGTGTCGAATAGAGAGTATTAATGCTCCTTAGAGATCCGAAAATTTCTGATTGTTATCCTTGCTTATAACATATACCATATTAGATAAAAACTCTTACAGACACACAATTTCTTAGAAGCAAGGCTCAAAAAAAATATACGAGTACATATCCAAAAAAATAAATAAGAATGGACTGCTTATAAATACATACACAATGTATCTTCCCAGGAGCAATTCGTGATTGAAAGTCAACATCAACGTAATGGCCTTATAATACGCACGAATAAAATGATTTCGCGCTCGAAATTATAATTTGAAAGCAAAGTGAAAGTAGCCAGACATTTATGCCATTAGAGAAAATTGAGTATTTTATTTTGCAGCCACTTTTGACAGAGAAATAAATTCACCTCACGTTGAGTGACTGTGTACCGTCCTGTTTTGATTGAAGTTTATCCGATCACAAATACCAGGTGAAGGCACGACGAAAGCAAAAAGAAAAATGAAGTCCTTAAATTTCTCACGATGGTAAAGGCATGTTCGAGTATATAATGAAAAACACAGTTCCGCCATTTAACACCATCTCTAACCACCACCTGTCACAATATTGTTTAGGTTTTCGGGACGGGAATCTTACAGCTAAGGTGGGGCTCTTATTTTATTTCGCATTTTAGGATAAAAGAAACAGCTTTTGTCACAGTTCCAATCTTTAATCGAATCACAGTCTCTCAAGTTTTGGATTCTAAATTGGATGGATTTAGCACTGTTGGTGTTTGGGGAGTTAATAGAGATTTACAAAACACGGTTACATAGACGTTTTCATAACAGTATTGAAAGCCACAGCTGGTGGATACTGTTCTTCGTATTTCGATTTTTCAATGTTTGAGTTGATTGATTGATTCGTGGTAAGGATACCAAACTCGGCTAGCATATTCTACTGTGGGCCTAAATAATGCAAGGTAAAGGGAATTTAGTGACGTATGTAAGTGTTAGAGAATTCCTTGGACCATCGCTTAATGAATCCCAGTGAAGAATTAGCTTTGTTAATAACTATTATCAATATGCCCCCGGAAATTAAGTTCTTTATCGCATATAGCACCTAAATCGCATAGATAATAAGGTGACAGAGAGTATTAATACATTTCCAATAAAATGGGACCTTGAGGATGGTGGCACACGTTTACGCAAACAAGTTACCGTTTAATATCTACTAGCATCAAGTTCCAAAAAAGAATTTTCACAACTGGTAAAAAAGCTTTTCAGAGTATCTTGTAGTGCTTGAGATTCATAGCGTATTGAGATGTGCTTATACATTCTTGATAATGAAATCTACTCGTATAACATTGATTGCCAATATAAATATCAGGGAGCCGAAGTGCCTTCGTTGAGGTACAGCAGATGTATCTACATTCGGATTTGAAACAGAAGATCTAAAAAGAATATTTTATTGACGCTTTGTCAAATAAGATTGGATCCACAAGATGAACCGAGATTGGAATCCGAGAGCTTTAACCTAGAGGAAGATTATTTCGTGCGAAATTTTATTGAGGGCTTTACTAAAATCGGTAGAAATTACATCGATTTCATTTCGGTCTTCCGTGCATTGGAAGAGAGTACTCATAGTAGAAACCAATTACGTTAAATCCATAGTTGTTGATCTGGTGGAGAGAGCAACGGCCAAGATTTTTTCAAACCAATTGCAGGCAGACTGTTAGCACCTGGAAAGTACTAGTCTTTGAGCAAGTTTATTTTCTCCACTACATGTTCGGGATTAATATCAACTGGTGTAAGTGAAATTTGGGCACTGCAACATGGGTAGCAAATGATTGGCTAAAGAATTTAGAGAACAAGTTTGAGATATATTCAGGCTAGTTCGAGGATTCGTGTGAAAAACTCAGGGTAGGTGGGTAATTATCAAATTTTCGTTTGGTGTTCATGAGGTGGAAAAAAGCGTTTACGATTAGAGATATGTTCACATTGCATTCGGTTTAAGTAAACGCCGTGAGCCGAGAAAAAGGGGTGTAAGTTTGCTCATAAGCGAAGAAGTCGAACGTAGACCAAGATTTGAAATATATGGTATGCACTATAGTTTATGTTACGCAGCGAGCATAACTTATAATTGTACCCGGTTGGTGAGGCTGTGAGGTCTTTTTTGGAAACAAAATCGACGTTTTTTTTTAAAGAGTTTGAAAATTACGGTGTAGAAAAGTTCGATAGCATTACAGTCAATTAGGGTAACATTGGCGCACTTTCTTTAATTGCTAAAAGATAAGAACTAATTTTGAATTCAAAATCGGACCAAATGCGTTATTTTGGTGGGTTTGTGTACTTACCACAGCACTCATATATAGATATATCATAAATTATTGCAAAAAAGTCACGAAATTAAGAAAACTTGTGTGGGCCAAAGTTAAATTGAATAATGGGTTACTTTGACCCATTGCTTTTCTAAGGGGAGTTTTCTTATGATTTTAAGGAATTTCAACTATTCAGCTAATTTTGGCCATGCTTTAAGGTTAAAACGACGTTGCCAGAACCCACTATAAAATTTTCATGTAACTCATTCATTTTTGAAGTGATTTTTTTTTAGAGAAACACACTCACGCATTTATACTAGAAAAGTGAAAACGTTTACTTTGGTACATAAGTTTATATTATTTTAATTTAATTCAAATTTAATTGGTAGTAATTCAATTACTAAAAAAACCTGCAAAAACTCTTATAATTAACTGACCTTTTCAGGTGTATTTTGGAACATTAACCTTAAGTAAAAAAAAATTGTTTTTAACATAACGAAAATTCATTTGGTTCGCCCCATTCTATATAAAGTATGTCATCATTGATCTCGTAGTAATTTTATTGCTTTAGTATTTGGTTGTCTTGCAGAACTTTAATGATGTCTTCATATTTAACCTCCAAAATATCATGCTTCTTAGGCCATATCCATCCGTCTTCTGATTTCTGCATAATAGAAACGCTGAATTTTGGATAATAAGCTTTTTTCATTCTTCCAGGAAACATAGAATTTAATTTTCGTAAATAACAATGCAGAAGCTGCCTTCGCTCTTTTTTGTAATTGTATCTACGATTTCGAGCACACCATCATGAATTTCGTACTCTTCGATTATGAGCTCCTGGTTACTGGCAAATGGTTCCAATGCCATATCTCCTGAATAGTTGAAGCACCACTCGGAATATTTGGACAAATGTTTTCTTTGCTAATGATCATGTTCTCATATTCATATATTCTATTATCTAAGCCTGATGGCCCTGGCTCTGAAGTTGCTGGCTCTAACGAGGCTTGCTCTAACGGGTCTTTCTCTAACAAGGTTTGCTTGGGCGTGGCTAGTTCTAGAGTGACTAACTTCACTGCGTTGCTTTCTGTCTTCTTCTTTTTGATATTATTAGGCTTGGGAGTAATATTCCTTTTTAAACAAATTGGTCGTCCTTTCTTAGCACTTGTTTTGATAGCTTCTTGTTTTGTTTCTTTTTCTTTATAAAAATTTTCTATTTCTTCTACTGACACACTTTTTCCAACCGCAACGGGGATCTGAAACTTTTGTGTTACCCCCAAGTCAACACTTCGAATTTCATTGATATAAGTCTTAAAGCTTTCCCCAATTGACTCCTTTATTTCCTCAATTGGCTGGCCATAATCTGGTAGTTTTTTCAGAGCTACTGTAACATCCAAAGGACATATACCGCTTGCCTTGAATCCTGAAATAATATTTAGCCCAGCCGTTTTCTCACCCATCTCCAATGTTTTCCTTAATAAATGAGCAAAAACTCTCTTAGGCAGAACATTTGTTATTTTTACTCTTTTGGTCTGTCTCCATTCATCTAAAACAGAACGCCAGTTAGTTTTAATAGAGCTGAAATAGGCTACGTCTAGTAGCTGCAGCAGATGTGTTGAATTGGGCAAGACAGATAAATTTTATATCATTTTCTTCACACAATCTTAATGTTTTAATACTTATATGAGAACTTAGAACATTCTAGTCCCCGGCGGTGCACCAGTTAGCCAATCGGACCATTTTTATTTGACCGAAACCGGTTTCGTCAAAGTTATAAATATTGGCTGGAGGAATATCAGCCAGTTCAAACCTTAAGTTCTCGAAGTATTTTTCTATCATTTTTTTATTACCCTGAGCTCGTTTCCTACTTATAGTATAGTACTCTTTGCTTGATAGATGAATGCCTTTCTAGAAACATTTTACCCCATTCCCAACCAGGTAAATTATTTTTAAAAGCCTGCACATTCCTAAGTGTACTTCATGGGATATTATAAAATTTGGCTGCATTTCTTTGGGAAATTTTGCATGTTTTAATTTTATGTAAAGCTTCGTTTAAAATTTCTTCAGTATATCGAGTTCTTGTTCCATACTGGCGCTTTCCTGGCGTGGGATGTAGAATCCTAGAAAACAAACATACATAAATATTACAATCCATTTGTACGGATCGACGTATGTATGGTTTATTTTTATCTTATTTTCCTTTTATTAAAAATGCATTCTTCATATATATTTTTAAAATAAAATAATTTTGTAATCAAAATACATACATTCTGAAAACTAAAATGTTATTTGTTTAAAACCTGTCGCCTATCTATAGAGATTCTTCTCTAAGTGTCAAAATCTTGACATCTTGGTAATCAATAACAATGCGTTGTAATCTATATAAGGTTTTATTATAACTTACTCCCATATTCAACTTATTTTAAGGTCAAAACTATAGAAATTAAATGAGTCACGTTGATCTATTCATATCGGGAAGTAAAAATTAAAAAAAAAAAACTATGAAAAAACAGAAAAACAACAGATTGCAACAGACTGGTAAAAATATAAATGAAAGAATCTCAATAATTATTCTATAATAACTCCTTGCAATGTTACCCACACGTTTGAATAAGTCATTTTAAACTCGTTGGGTAACATTGGCCCGGGACAAAGTTACTCTAAATAGAGGAGGATTCAGTAGCACAAAATTTATTTCTACTTGATTTGACTTTAAATTAAATGAAATCATAAAGATTAATATTCTACGAAGTGCAAAATCACTACTTTAAAAAATGAAACACGACTTACCGTTCTAAATTACCCTGGATAATCACAAAAGACAACTTTTTACCGACTGTATTTTGGCGCCATCTATATGTGTCACAGAAAATCAACGATTGTCAAAGAACCAATATGACAGTTGATAGCTTTATGGTGCCCATAAAGGTTTTGAGGTGCTTTCCCAGAAACACAATGTTGTTGCAATTTAACTGTATAAAATGAGTAAAAACCTTTCGAATTCAAAATTGGGCCAATTTTATATTGAGAGCTTAAGTTACCCAGACCGACTGTACCTATAGAAGCATTGGAGATATTTAATATGCTGTTGAAATTATCAGGTAGTTAAATTTTGCAAAATTAGCCCTAAGGAAATTGAAATGGTAAGAATGCTGCAACTGAATTATTACTAAAGAGTGACCAGATAAGAACGATAGGAAAAAAAATTAAATGAAACAACAACAACGGTCTGTGATAAATATTGATTCTGGCTTTACTTTCAAGCTACGATCATGCCATTTTGTGTAGAATAGCACATCATTCAAATGGCCTCCTGGGCTTCACTAGCAGTGCTTCAAGCCCATTTTTGATGACTCGTTCCGATATGTGCAGCGTTATTCCGGCAATAGCGTGTCGAATGTTGGTCTCGAGCCGGTCTAAAGTGGTTAGCTTGTTAGCGTAGACTAAGGACTTGAC
Source organism: Volucella zonaria (assembly GCA_963966105.1). Taxonomy (NCBI): domain Eukaryota; kingdom Metazoa; phylum Arthropoda; class Insecta; order Diptera; family Syrphidae; genus Volucella; species Volucella zonaria. The sequence continues at coordinate 38,973,171 of OZ014534.1, read as the reverse complement.
GTAGCCCCAGAAAAAATAATCCGATGGTGTCAAATCGCATGATTGCGGCGGCCAATTGGCGAACGCTCGCAGTGAGATGTTCCCAAATTTCTCCTACACAGCTTCTTTTTTTTAAAAAAAAAAAAGAACTTAACACTCAAGTGGATATGAATAGACTTACAATGCCTCAGCATGTGTTAAGTTTTTTGGAAAATGGGATAGAGAGAGAAAGAAAGATGCTTGGGCTCAGTGGTTATTTCGCTCCATGTGTGGCATCCATCATTTAATGGGGATGGAGAATACGTCCTTAGTGGAAGTTGGCTTATTGTTGATTTCTAGCCAACTACTCATCTTATTTGATTTTTTTTACTGAAAAAATGAATGTCTATCGGGCGAGGTTGGGATTCGAACACCGAACCACCGAACCGAACCGAACAACTCGGATATATCGATGTTGGAGAGCCCTGATTACAGAAAGCCGGTTAACATCGCTCTATTCTTGAGACCAGTGGCGGTAACGGTGTATCCTTCCATATTTTCAAAGAAATAAGGTTCGATGATGCCGTCATGCAATAAACTGCACCAAACAGTCAATCTTTGTGGATGCATTGATTCTTGGCCGTACATATGTGGATTATGTTCGCTTTTGTAATTTTGCTTCTTGACATAACCGCTGACCCAAAAATAGGCCTCGAAGATGTTTTTTGGCCAAAATCCGGATCTCCGGCCAACATTTTCAGCGCCCAATTAGCGAACTCACGGCGTTGTGTATAGTCGTCCAGTTTCAATTCTTACGTTAGCACAATCTTATACGGATGTGGACCCAAATCCAACCGCAAAATAAGCCGGGTTGACTATCTAGCGATGTCCAATTCAGCTGATCGACGCCAAATCGACATTTCTGGGTCTTCTTCGATACTGGCTGCTATGGCGGCTATGTTCCCTTCATTTCGCACCAATATCTATCTGGTTGGTGGCTTAAGATCCAAAAGAGTGTATTCGCGCGAAAACTTTTCCACGGTACAACGAATTGCCTGCCCACTGAAGCCGTGATGACGACCGACCTCACGAAGGAATATATTTTGCTTATTTACAACTGAGGCAGAAGTTCGATAATATTTTTTTAATAATTTCCGCACTGTCGGCAAACGTAAGACGATGCACGATGAAATGGCAAACCTTACTGGATGTCAGTTTGAAAACTATCATTGCTATCTGGTCACCCTTTATAAGCGAATATAGGTAGCTGTGGAGTAAAACATACTTCTTTATTTGAAGTGCGGTTGCTAGCAAGAAAAAGAGTCTCGTCATCAGAACGTAACCGTTGAAGGTGAGGAAACCCCCCAAAAATACAATATTACCATTCCTCCGCGATCTACAGTACTAAATATATGGAGTCAATAGTGTCTATAGCAAGCTGGTTACTGCGAATTGGTTGGGAAGGGCGAATGTAGGGGCATATAATGAAATGAATGCACTTGGAGACTGTAGTTTTTATACAAACGTTTTCTATAAGTCCCGAATGAGAAGTTTCGATAGGTTTAGGTTCAAGACTAGTATGGATTGCCAACAAAGGCCACAACCATTAAAATCATTTATGTTATCGCAGCCATCGTTATGAAGAACTTTCGTCACATCTTTTCTTTACTGATAGTGTATATTAGAGTGTGGAATTCCTTGCCTGAACACATAAATAAATCATTGAGAGCTTCCTAATTCTGAATAGCCATATTCAAATATTTCTCTGAACAGCAATAGATTTCTTTTCTTTCTTACATTGACCGTAACACAGCGATCATTTTCATCGACGAAAAAATATGGTCCAATCACACTTCCGACTTGAAATCCACACAACACGGTCACTTTTTGTGGATGCAAGGAAAGCTCTTGAAGCACATGTGGATTTGTTGCTCTCCAGTAACGCTTATTGACAAAGCCATCGCTGAAGATGATTTTTCTATGAAATTCGGAATTTTCTTCAAACTTCTGCAAAGCCCAATCTGAAAATATGGCTCATTAAACTGAACTGCAGCATTTTCGGCTGCAAGATTTTCGGTACTTCGACCGGTGCGTCGTCTCACTAGCAGAGGAACATTTAATAGTGAATATGTTGACTTGAATTTATCTACTAGAGCACGCACAGCCTGTCTAGTCAGATGATCATTACGACCAAAAACTGCAGAAAGCACTCTTAAAGTTGCGACCACCGGCTCAGAACTTCGACAGTAATTTTTAATAATTACTAAACGTTGCTCGTTCGTGAACTTCACCATGATAAAAATGTAAACTTTGATTGACATTTGACATTGATAGATCACGAAAAATGTTTAAGGGTGCTTTTGTATTAAAATACAATTTTGTTATGTCCCTTTTGAAAAACCTTTTACTTAATCATTACTTAAGTATGTTAAATAAAGTGAGAATTTAAGTAAATTGAAAATAGGGGAACACTCCCTTTGAAACTCTAATTCGAGTCGGGATTGGGATTTAGGAAGCAAGAATTTAATTGCGGCTTAGTCTTAGGAATAACATAGACTTAAGCTGAGGATTTTATTTTAAAATTTTCCGGAAATTTACCGGTGCCTTCCTGTTTATTTCGTTCCAATTGAACAGTTTTATCCCGTTGAAATTGAAGACAACGGCGTTAAAATTAAAAATTAAAATAGCCACTCAAATATGCAAGGGATTTAAACTTTGAAGCATCTGGAACTTATCTTCTCGCTATAAATGGTGAAGGCATATTTTTTCTCAAAATATTTGTTTACCAAGTAGGATTACTGTTTCTGGTGGAGTTCTTCAAAAAGTAGGGTGACGAGTCTTGTATTTTTGTATTCGCTTTATTAAGTGTTTCTGTTCGGTTGGTGTCCACCAGTTCCCGAGATGTAAAACGGATTTTATGTGAATATCATTGGCGGTGAGAGGATTTGGGGAAGCTGTTGTTTTGTTGGTGTTCTCGGTATTGGCTGGCAGGCAAGAAATTGATGCAGTCGTGTTGGTGGTTTCTTCAAGATCAATGAGGTTTGGTGCAATACTCTCGGTAATAATTTCGTCCAGTACTGAGGTGTTGGAGAATTGAAGTATGGAGCCGCAAGACATAGCATCAGGTTTACTTGAGGTGTATTTTAGGTCTTCAATTATACCTGCGACTGGAACTTTTGTAATGTTCAATTGAATTGCTTTATCGCGATCATCTAATTCTTCGACACTTCCGGCAACCTGTTGGATCTTTTTAACAAGGTTTCAATTTCAATTTCTACTGGTGAGGAAGTAACGCACCTAAGTTTGTTACAGGATGATAATATACTCCGACTTGTACTAATAATCTTAGACACTTCATGAGGGAGTGGAGAGAGTTGAGGTTTTCACCGGCAGAATTGTTTTCTATCACCAGTTCATTGGTTTTATTGTACTGAGCATTTGTAGATTGAGCAAATGATTTTAATTCACTGTGAACTTTGTCCAACGTTGCATTATAGTAATTAAAACTGACTACCTGCTATTCATTAAAGTTTTTGTAACTATGTCGAAATTCGGATCTGAGTTAGGCAATTAAATCAGCCAGAGAGATAATCTGCTGATTATTGCACTTTATCGCCAGCAGTATATGGGAGGGTGATATGCTTTTACATTCACCTCAGAAGTACCAGAAGATACTGTTGTACTCCTGGAGATGCATTTTAGCATTCCGATAGATTTGTATGCGATCATTTCCATTGCATTATCAATTATTTGATCGACAAACAGATATGGTCGACAAATAATTAAATTGGGTTAAACACTGAAATCAATGACACCGGTGAAAATTAAATGGAAACACTGTTGGCACTGGTAAAACAGTAACGTGGTTCACAAATATTAAATTAGGTTAAAGTCACTAACTGTTATGGAACAAAAAACAACAAAAAAAAGTTGGGTTTTGGGGATATGTACTTCGTATTGAATAAGGTCAACTTTGAGAAAATGACAAGAATAGGATTAACTTTAAAAGAAAAACGTGAAAATTGTCGCGGAACAGAATCTAAACTTTACGGAGGTCAGTTTAAAACCTGATAACGTAGCTCCTAACACTAACTAAATTAACTATTTTCTGTTGCAAAGTAAGGACGGAAATTGGTAAAAGTTTGTACACACCGCAAGAATCCAATTTCAATTAAATGTAAAAATAGATATACCGGTAATCAAATGCATAAGTATGTGCGACAAGGAGACCTGTCACTGAAATAAATATAAAATACTTGCACTATTCATGACCTAAAATCTTCTCTTCTACATTCAACGCAGGAAAAATTACATGTTCTGATGGGTCCAGACAGTCACGAGGCATCTAAACACCTACCGTCAGCCGTAGATTCCCAAAATTAGAAATTTAAAAACTGCTATACATATCTATTGGGTCGATAGCCATCGAGCGCCTCTTTAGTTATGAAACATTACAAGAATCAGCCTAAGGCTAGTACCTCGTAGCAATATGGATTCAGGCTGAAATCCGAAATATGGACCTTACAAGTTTAATAATCAAAATGGGTAAATCAGCGTACTTCAACTGGCGAGTCAGAAACATAGTAAACAACGCAGTAAGTATTCAATGTCAACTATCTACGAAACACACAATGATTTGCTTCAGTTTCTACACAAAAAGCGTAAACAATGATGTAAGGACCGAAAGAGGATGGTACTTAAATATTGGGTCTATAACTTAATTCGTGCGGTTTGCCAAAAGATGGCGTAACTTGTATTACTCCATTGTTATTATTCCATTAGACCATGCGTTGGAAAGCCACTGCCATTGTACGTCATTTCAGTATATGTCATTCATTTGAAGCGTAAACAACGATGAACGTCCTGGGCAGCCAAAAAAGTTTGAAGATGAAGAACTGGAAGCATTACCCTATGAAGATTGCCAAACACAAGAAGAGCTCGCAGAATCTTTGGGTGTCACTCAAGCAGTCATTTCAAAACGTTTAAAAGCAGCTGGATATATTCAAAAGCAAGGAAATTGGGTTCCACATGAACTCAAGCCGAGAGACGTAAAAAGGCGGTTTTGCATATCCGAAATGCTGCTGGAACGCCACAAAAGGAAGTCATTTTTGCATCGGATTGTTACTGGTGATGAAAAATGGATCCATTACGACAACCCCAAGCGCAAAAATCATATGTGAAACCCGGCCAACCAGCCAAATCAACGGCAAAGCCGAATATCCATGGGGCGAAGGTAATGCTCTGTTTTTGGTAGGATCAGATGGGTGTGCTGTACTATGAGCTGTTAAAACCGGGTGAAACCATCAATGGACAACGCTACCGAACACAATTAATCCGTTTGAAGAGAGCAGTGGCCGAAAATCGCCCGGAATATGCGACCAGACACGAGGCAATAATTTTCCATCATGACAACGCTCGGCCCCACGTTGCTATTCCGGTTAAGAACTATTTGGAAAACAGTGGATGGGAAGTCTTACCCCACCTGCCTTATAGCCCAGACCTTACCCCTTCTGACTACCATTTGTTCCGGTCAATGCAGAACGCCCTCACTGAAATACGGTTCACCTCAGAGCAGAATATCAAAAATTTTCATGATTCATTCTTGGCTGCCAAGCCGCGCAGTTCTTTTGGGATGGGATCCACAAATTGCCAGAAAGATGAGAAAAAGTCGTAGCTTGAGATGGGCAATACTTTGATTAATACTATTGTACATGTTTTTCTTAATTTTTCAAATTTTGAAAAAAAAAAACCGCGCGAATTTATATGTAACCGTATGATAGACGCCCTTATAGTAATCGCCGAAGACCAAATTCATTCTAAGCTATTTGTGATTCCCGACGCCATGCTACAACACGATGTGCTTCTAGGTTCAGATCTACGAAAACAGTAGTTGTAACGTAGAATCCCTGAAGTTCAACGAAATAAAAGTCGATCCCAACCTAGGGGCAGCCGACCATGAATCATTGAAGCAACTTCTACACTTTTACGCAGATTGCTTTGCAGAGCAACTGCACGAATTGGGAAAATCGAACTTAACAAACATGAAAATAAACGGCTCGGCTAATAAACCGATTACGAAGAAACCATATAGAATTCCCTTTCCGAAACGTCAAACCGTAGATGACAACATTAAAGGGCTACTCGCCAATCGTCCTTGTCAAGAAGCAAAACGGGGAAGATCGTATGTGTATCGACTTCCGTGAATTGAACGCCATTACCGAGAAAATCCCTTGGGGAATAACAACAGTCGAAGATATACCATATATGCAATGGTTCCGGATAAAAAGTATTTTTCGACCCTCGACCTTATGTCCGGGTTTTACCAAATTGAAATCCGGGAATCGTCGAAGCAGTATACCGATTTCGTTACACATCAAGGTCACTATGAGTTTAACCGAATGCCCTTCGGTCTGCGTAACACACCGCAAGTATTTCAAAGCATGATGACGGATTTGATAAAATCAATGAATGGCAGAGCTATTTTCTATGTCGACGAAATTATTTTGGCTAGTGTAACCATATAGTAGAGGAAGGTTTACGAGCATTGGAAGACTTCCTTGTGCTGGTTCGTCAAGCGGGACTCACTGTTCGGCTTGTAAGAGGAGCTAATTTTCTTGATCATCGAATAGATGAAACCGGATTACGGCCAGGTATTGAGAAAACGATTGCTATGATTTGTAGGAACTATCCTACACTGACCACCATCACCGAAATCAGAAGATTTCTCGAACTTAGTGGATTCTTCCGGAAATTCTTTCCGAATTACGCAAATATAGCACGACCGTTAAATCGACTTACTAAAACGAAGCCACCAACTTTGAAGTTCACCTGGTGTTGCGATTGTGAAGACGCCTTTAATCGTTTGAAAATCGTTTTATGTGAAGAACCTGTTTTAGCTACCTACAATCCAATGAAGCAACACCAAGTCCACACAGACGCTAGCAGTGTTTGACCGCAATGTTACTGCTGTCTCGTATTTCAGCCGAATTTGCACAGAAGCGAAAGCAAATACCATAGTTACGAGCTGGAGGTACTCTCTGTCGTCGAAGCTCTCGAGCGTTACCGGATGTTTTTGTTAGGAAAACACTTTACGGTAGTGACGGATTGCGAAGCCATTAAAACAACGAAACTGAGTAAACCACTAGCACCTCGAATCGCTCCATGGTTTCTAAGGCTCCTGGAATTTGATTTCGATATATCTCATCGTTCTGGGGATCGTATGTGCCATGTCGATGCATGAGTCGGGCACCTGTCAGCGAACCAAATGTAGTCAAAGACATTACCGAGAAGATAATGAAGATCATGATTTCGAACGATGATTGGTTATACTCTATGCAACTTAAAGATCTAACCTAGCCAACATTGTCAGAATTTTGAAGAGTTTGCTCGTGTCTGAATAAGAAAAACAATTTAAAGCTGAATACATTCTCAAGAATCAGCGGCTTTATGGTAAACATCATGATGGATTACTATTACTGGTCCCATCCAGTGTTCGATGGCGTGTAGTAAAGCTTTGTCACAATGATTCAGGACATCCCGCATTGGATAAAAGAATTCAACGCATTCATAACAACTTTTGGTTCTCCGTATGAGAAAATTCGTCAAGTCTTATTTGCACTCATATGTCGAATACTGTTATAATCGAAAACCATCAGGATAACCGGAAGGTAAATTATATCGAATCGATATGTCATCCGTTTCATCCCCAGTCCTTCATATGGATAATCCGGGCCCATTTCCGAAAAGTCGTCAGGGGATCTACCACGTTTTAGTCATCGTCGACTCGCTAACAAGGTATGTCATCATTGCCGCATTAAGAACCACGAAATCGAAACCAGTTATTGAAATCTTGTATAATATGTTCGCATGTGTTGGTTTGCCGCAAGTTATTTTCACCGATTGGGGTACCGCCTTTACCTCGGTGGTATTCAAAGACTATACCAACCTGAACCAGATCAAGCATATAAAAGTCGTAGTTCGAAGTCCCCGTTCTAATGGTCAAGCCGAACGAATTAACCAGTCAATTTTATCAATGCTCCGCACATCGACTGACGATCCTTTAAGCTGGGACAGTCAACTACGTAACCTGCAGTGGAACCCAAACACACAAGTTAATTCAACTACAAAATTCAGGCCTCTCCAGCTTATATTCGATTTTCCTTTAAGACTTATAGCCGCAAATGCAATGTTACTTGCAGTACAGAACGATATCAACGAACTGCAAGCCGATTTATCCCAATCGCTCTCGAGAATATAACACGAGCCTGAGTGAAATGGAAGCTGAGGTTTGACTCCAAGCGTAAAACACCGCATCAGTACAACGTAGGTGATCTAGTCGTCGTAAAAACCGTCGCTGCTCACACTGGTGAATCGCCTAAGTTAGAAAGTAAGTACCGAGGGCCGTACGTCATAAAAAGGTTCTAAGGTTCGACCGAAATGTGATTGAAGATGCTGATGGTGCGCAAAGATGTCAACTCCGCTTCAGCTCAGTATTTAGTAGCGACAAACTCAAACCCTGGTCACCGCTAATTTAAATTCATATGTACATATATTCACGAAAACAAAAGTTATTCTTTTAAAACAAAAATAAGGTTCTTGACAACGTTTTTCGCCATCCTAACATCCTGATGTCATACCTGCTTGTATCCAGAATTGCCGAGTTTTTGTTGGGTGAAGTGTAATAAGAAGCTCTCTTATTTGTTCTTTTCGCTGTACTGGGATTCTGAGAAATTTACACTACTAAGCGGCTCAGAACTGGACTTTTAATTACAGGGTAATGATAGTGAGTACTCCAATGGGTATCAGAACTAACATCTTGATATGGAGACTGAAAGAAAAGGCCTTCTGTCGACCCAATATCGTTAAAACCCAATTACGAATAGTGACTTTCAATCAGTCTTAGGACGAATAGTAACGAATTTTTCAATAGAGGCGCTTGAATTTTGAGAGTGTATAGGGGCTGAGAGAGGCTACAGCTGCCAAATTTGGAAATTATACGAGTAGAAACTAATCTTGGGCAAATTCTAATAGAAAATAACAATATTGAACACTGCTTGCAAATTATTAAACTTTACTATCGAAATGACTGTTCGCTTTGAACTACGTTCTGTGCGATTCGTGATTTTTATGATGCACACAATTGTCCTGTAGAGTCGACTATACGTCGCTTTGTGAACAAATTGGAATCAACTGGTTCAGTAAACAATCAAACAATACCCGTACGTCATCGAAACGTAAGGTCTACAGAAACATTGCTGCATTGGACATGCGTATGTGTGGGATAACCGGAAGTAATCAATTCTTCGTTGTGCTCAAGAACTTGGCCTTTCACAGACCTTAACTTGCCGAACAAAGTTCTATTGATCCAGGAACTGAAACTAAACGTCAACGCAGCGTCGAGCAATCGCTATATCAATTGGAAATGGACTCCGATTTCGGACGGTAAATTATCTTCATCGATGGAGCCCATTTTTAGATGAATGGCTTTGTCAATAAGTAAAATTTTCGCATTTAGGGAGATAACAATCCACACAAGACAAACAGAAAAAGACTCTGTTTGGTATGGATTTTGGTACGACGGTGTCATTCTTTTAAAATCAAGAGGCAACGCCATAACTGTCACCGGCGAGAGTTGCAGGTCGATGAAAACCAATTTTTTGTGGCCTATATTGGAAGTTATGGATCTTAATGATACTCGTATGTGGTTACAACAAAGCTGCGCTGCATGCCACTCATGTGCATGCAACAATGGATCTTCTGCACGACAAATTCGACAGCATGGTTCGTCAACCGAGATCGTGTGATGGAAGGACATAATACTTTTTTCTTGTGGGGTTATGTTAAATAACGGATCTATGTGGATAAGGGTGGAAAATATTGATTTTTCTTTTCGCATTTTCTTCAAGCTTGAGGTCTCAAGAATATCTGGTGAAAACACCAAGTCAACATTTCGATAAATAAGCCAGTTACAGCCGAGAGAGTGAACCGAGTTTTGTGGCATCGAACCGTGAGGCAGGTAGAGGCAAGCGACACCTCGAACAGAGCGTCTCTAGACCTATTTTATGGTCCTACTGTGTTTTTGGGCATACTCGGCTCCAGATTTATACGGCTGTTATTATTAGCCAGAAATAGACATGTTATGTCAATATCTTACCGTTCGTGCAACTGTGCGTTACGGTGAATTTTCGTTTGTGAATAAATATTCTGAAGAAAATAGATATCAGAAAAGAAGGTTCTCGAGAAGCTCATCGATCCCGATCTTTTCGCAATGATCGGAGCAAGAAGAAAATACCGTCCAAAAATCAACATACTGCCGAAAAACTTTCCGATGAGAATATTAGTTTTTGTGCCAAAAAATTTAAGACTGATCATGAGACATCCGCACCAAACATCGGGTATCGAATTTTGAATTTTTTAACTGTATCTTCTGTTCGATTCTCAATAGAAACCACTCGAGGACTCTGTTTTAAAATTGTAATTTCGTGTTCATAGTTCAAACCGACTTTCATTCCTTCGTGCCCGTATATCAACACAGCCTACGAAATAAATACACGATTCTTTTTTATTATGCGCTTATTGGGGATTGGTTTACCTAAAGATATGAGCCTTTGTGGACTCATGGATTTACCGCCTCCGCTTCCGCTTCGTATGTTATGATAATTATTAGCATTCATTCTGCTGCTTCAAGTATGGTTCAATTGGTGTTAAAACAATGTGTAAGAGAAGAACAACAGGGAATAGCAAAACAAAATTCTAGTGCTGATATAACAAAACTGACAGTTCCAGGAGATGGTCAGTGGCGAAAACGTGGCTTTACCTTATTGTATGGAGTTGCTGTTCTCATTGGTCAGTTTACAGGAAAAGTCGTTGATTTTCTTGTGAAATCTTCTTATTGAGCTGAATGTAACTATTGGAATAAACACAAAAATACCGAGCAATATGAGGAATGGATCTAATCATGATGAAAATTGCCAGATCAATCATGACGGATTGGCTTGCAAAATGGGAGTAGACGCCATGAAAGAATTATTTTCAAAATCAGTCGAAAAGCATGGAGTTATGTATACTAATTACGTCGGCGATGGCGACCCTAAGACGTACACGGGATTAGTGAATGCGAAATCATGTGGTGATGAGATTGAAATTATAAAAAGAGAATGCGCTCATTGTCATGAGCGTGTCGGTCGGATCGGTAGAGCACTTGCACGCTGCACAAGAAGACGAAACTCGCATAGCGAAAGCCGAACTGCAAGCGCAAGGACAGACGAAAGAAGGTCGAATACGGTTCCGATAACAAAATTTAGAAGCTATGAACACTCCGTCGACCGTAGAAAACTTACACTATGGGCCAGATATCGATGATTCCATGTAAGTTGACAAATTTCATGATTTATTCATTCCCAAATTTTCTAACGCGTATATCTCAAAACCATGTTTTTCAAATCGGTATCCAAAATTTATCAAAGACCAATGAACCGATTGCCTTGAATTTTTTTTGTGATTATTCTATAAACCATTATCTAGTACCTCTAATAAGATTTTCTTATTTTTCTTTACTTAGTTTTTGTTTTATAGGCAAAATATTAACTAATTTTTGGGGCAAAAATTACTATTTATGTTAAAACGACCGCCATTTTACCATAAATCAATATTTTCAAAATCAGCTATGACAAGTACTGGATTATACATAGTATCTAATTTAATAATCGTTTTGATTTGTTTGAAGAAACGCCAGTGGGTACCCTTCACGCAGATTTTTTACGACGCTCCAAGAATCGTACAAAATCCTTGTATATTTTTGATATTTTTAAATAAAAAAAATTAAACATATTTCTGAATGTGTATACTTTTAGGTAGTTAAACTCCCAATCCGAAATTTCAAATAGTTTTCCTTAAAAAAGTACAAAAAAAATCCGCAGACAATTGATGCCTTAAAAATCAACATTACCGATGCCATCAATGGTATCTGGCCCGATTTATGCAGTCGAGTCATCGAAAGTTGACTTCTGGGACTCGCACCACTCAGCGCATCCGCGCGGGCTATTTGGCCGATATCATATTCCATACGTAATGTAATCGAATACTCATTCAAATAAAAAGAAATAATGGCATGTATTCACAACTTTTTTAAATTTCAAGTTCGTGCGGTCTTAATGGGAAATCCTGTAGAAGGGCCACTAGCGAACATACACACACAACAGCACAACCTCTTAAAGTAATGTTTGCCAACAACCAAAATAAGACTCTCTTATGTTTTATTAATCCAATCTCGCTTTATTTCGGAAGTGCATTTATCATTTCAAAAGTTTACCAGAAAGCCCTAGGCAACTTGAAATGAAACGCGGGTCCCACCGCCCTGTCAAGTAAGGTAACATACACATACGTAAACTGAACGCATCATGTAAAATAAAATATACGAGTATATCTTTAATGGCTAAGGACTTTTGTGTCGCCTTTTGCATCTTTCCACAATGAAAGTATCTACGCGAAATGTACACCCTGAATGACTCGAACTGCAACCAAATACAGACTGCTATAAATTCTAAACCGTTCACGACAGTGAGCTCAAATTTTGACACATGACAGATAATTCTATTATTTACAAGCCTCTTAAACGATTTGCGTCCCAGTTGTGTTGAAAAATTTTTATCCGCAATGGAATTCAAACGTGATAGTGTGATTGCTTTATATTTGGCTGGAAAACCACAAGTAGCTATCGTTAGAGCCCTCCAACACCTCAACGTGAATAAATCATTTGTGTCTCGAACCATAGCTCGTTACCGTGATACTGGCAGCATTGCAAAACGCCATGGAGGTAGTCATAAAAAAACAGCAACATCGTTAGAAATGCTTAGGAAAGTGAAGGCTCGAATTGAGCCAAATCCACGTCGAAGTGGAAAAAAAATGGCTCGTGAGCTCAACATATCGTTGGAACGGATGCAACACAAAAAGGAAGGAGTTGCTACGCTTGCACGAAAGTGGTGAGTTGCCAAATTTGTTTTTTTCCGACAAGTCGCCATTTGTTATCGAGCAATATGCCAACAAATAAAATGACCGAGTTTACTTGGCAGAGAGGTCCTTCGACATTTCCGTGGACATTTCAACAAGACTCGGCACCGTCTCACAAAGCGCGCGTCAACCAACAATGTTCCACACTTCATTTCTTCGACACAATGGATTGCAAATTCTCCGGATGCAAATCCGTTGGATTTCTCTATCTGGGGTATTTTGAAGGCTAAGGTTGGCACTAAAACATACCAAAGTTTGGACCACCTCAAACAAGCACTTCACCGGGAATGAGCCAAAATACCGTAGAGCCACTTGCGGGTAGCGTGCGATGCTTTCTTCATCCGTCTCAAGGCCATTATTCGCGCCAAAGGTGGACATATTGAAAACTACTGATACAATTTGAAAACTGATGTATTTTCAAACATCTTTTGCTTTGGCACAATAAAATTTATCAAAAAATAAAAAACTTATAGAATTTTAAAAAGTTGGAGTTAGAGTCATTCACCCTGTATTATCAGACCCTCATAAAATATAACTGTATATAATATTTGTATAAACAAGTAATACATTGATTACATCGACTGTTTTGTTTTAAAAATTTCCGACTTAAATATTTATGTTCTAATCTACTTCCTCGACTCTGAATTAATATATTTTAACAGTAAACTTTAAATCTAAATCTTCACAAACTATGTATTATAATACGTTCCTTTTTTAAATTGTATCTTACAGATATGACAAATGGTGGCGTGCAAGGCCCAATCGAAGGATATAATTCTTTGACAGAGCTCACAACACCTCCGCCAATTAGCTACGTTAATCCAAAATGGATAGAGCCCTATTTTGACGCAGCTACTCCAAAAAACGTTACAGCCCTGGTGGGTAAATCAGCATACCTAAGCTGTCGAGTCAGGAACCTGGGAAACAAAACTGTAAGTAATGACACGACTCCTCATCCATAAGGACCAATTTAAACCTCACCCAAATAATGCGATTTTTCTACACCTCTCCGACATAAGACCATTGCTCACTTCAAAGTGTCAATTAAAATATAATTGCAATAACTCTTGCTAGTTTTTTGACATTCTCACGTAATAAATTGTATGCCAACTTAAGGGAAAGAATACGAATAGCAAAGACAAATCGAAAAACTTTTCTGTCAAATAAATACAATTAGTGGCCCAGATAAATCGGCAGAGTGGACAAAAACTTTTCTTCAACCCTACTTCAATGTGGGATGTGGGATTTTATTTGCAACAAATCATTGAACCAATTTCCAAAGATATCCTTTCATACATTATTAATAAGTTGCTTGCTGCCTCTTTCTATGAAGAATAAGAACTTCAATCCAAAAGTGCAATTAATTGTAATAATCTACTTTTGACAGCAATCGAATGGTAAGAAGAGTTCAGTCCGTACGGTTCTTGGACTTGAATTTAATGGTCCTGGATATTCGTTGATAATAAATCTTAAATAAATATAAATACAAAGCACATTGCCGGCAATAAACTAACCTTCTTCTCTCAGTTGAATAAGGTAGAACGTTGATGGCCAATGATGACATTTTGCTTTCCTTTTGGTTTCATTACTTAACACTGTCGTATGAAATGTGTCCCATTGAAGTCGATCACCATATTTCTGCTCTTGACTCTTAACCCACAGAGCAAGGAACGAACGCGTACAATACTTCCTGCAACGTATTTAATTAAGTCACAATTTTTCGCCGCAGCAATAGTAAATTTAATGACTCGCTTTTTTGTTTCCTAGTTAACCTTTAACTGGGGACATGACAAAATAATAACACTATAAGCGGCATGACGTCTCACAAGCTATTGTATTACTCGTACTTTCAAAGTTAATTTTTGTTACGAGTATAAAACCCAATTTGGATTTTTCAAAATTGTGTTGATATTTAATAAAAAAAAATATGAGTAAATTCAATTAGTTTTTATTATGAATTATTAAAAGAACCGGTAATTAAAACTTAGTGGTACTTCTAAGCTTTAATTAACATGAGAGCATCTTAATATGGTATACCTTACACAAGTAATATGATAAATTTTACACTTTTTACTTAAAATCTAATCTAGAAAAAAACAAAAAAAACGTAGTAGATACTTCTGAAAACAAAAAATAAGAATTCCGACAACTACTCAATTTAGCTTAAATCACTGGCAATGTTTGCACAAGGGTCGAGAACATTGCAAGCATATGGGAGTGCAACACCCGACACACGTGTACACTGTCATTCTGTGCAGCTTAGGCGGACAAACACTGCCTGCCCTTCGTTTGCCCTGACTAGTTTCATGGCATTGGACACCATCTTCAACCATATCGTCAAATTAACTCGATTTATCACTAGCCGTAACTCCCTTGGTAATTGACTGCAGAAAGCAAGTCACACGTATACTATCATCGTGTAATGGAAGTGATATGGGTAAAGCCAAATTCTCGCTGGAAGCAATCCACAATCAAGTTAAACAACTGCAACAGACTTTTGAATCCACTGTTCAAACAATCCAGGACCAACTTGCAGTCTTGGAAAAAATCACCCAAATGGTGAACGAGATCAAAAAAGAAAATGAACAGCTTAAATCCCAATTAAATGTTGCCAAGGAGAGGTTGGACAAAGGTGAAATGATGACTCAAGCAAACTACATCGAATTATGTAGCTCCGCCAGTCGAAAATGAAAATGTGCATAGCACAGTGGTCAAGATTACTAGATGGAGTGAAAAGTGACCTCCTTGGGAATTAAAAATTTCTTTTTTTTTTAAATGCTTTTTTATATTATTCAATATCGTCCCCTTTTAGTTTGATACACTTATTCCAGCGATTTTCCAACTTCTTGATCCCGTCCGAAAAGTAATTTTCCGGAAGGTCTGCAAAATACTCCTCCGTGGCGTCGATGATTTCCTCGCGTGAGCTGAATTTTTTATTGATGAGCCATCTTTTGAGGTTTGGGAAGAGATAATAGTCCGATGGATTCAAATCCAGTTACCAATCGACGCCAAAAATCCGCCCGATTCCCCATCAGCAAGTCCAAACACTCTTTCGAAGTGCTCTCGCGTTCGTGTTTTTGGTCATTCGCAGCACCCAGCGGCAGGATAACTTTTTCATATGCAGAATATTACCCAAAATATGGTGTGTGTGCTCAGTACTAATGTACTAATCTCTGTGGTATCTGCTAGCTCGCGGACCTTCACTTTTTGATCCACCAACACCATTTCATGTATTTTTTTGACATAACCGCATCGGAGGGCCTGCCGCTGCGGACTTGATCGGTAGTGGAGTTGCGGCCACCACGAAACTCTCGAAACCAATATTTGACGGTGGAATCTGACGGAGCATTAGCGCCATAATATTTATCCGACTTTTCTTTTGTTTCCTTCGCCGTTTTTCCTCTCCAAAAATAATGTTTTATGAGAGACCGAAAATCGTTTTTGTCCATACTCAACATGATGCCAAACACGTCAACAACAATCAGCTGTCAAAACAAAACTAAAGACAGTATCGCACTGAAATTTGGCATGTCTGCCTAAATATGAACGGACTTCAAGGCACCATAACTTTTTTTGCAGTAGCAGCGCATTTTGGCGGTCAAGGATGTCACTTTTCACTCCATCTAGTATCAACCACGGCACTGGTGTTGCGATCGCTGATGATGATGTGGATATGTGCTACAGGAGCGAGGGAAGAGGAAAATCGACTGGCACTATTGTTGTACAGTTACGCAACAGAGCGTAGAGCGCATCTTGACTGCAGCATATGCGAAGAAAAAACCCATCGATGCGAATGAACTCGTTTCCATAAATCAATGTAACGTCTTTCTAAATGACTTGCTGTCAAAGTTGTGCATACGAATGGGATAGTATTCCGTCTGAAATACTTTCCCATGCAACTCCAAGATAACCAACAACTTGAAGATTATAAATAGATGTTAAGCAACAGAAATGTTTACATTTAAGTGTGGCTTCAATAAAGAGACTTATGTCTCCCAATAAGAAAAAAAATATATCTTTTTTATTTTATCAACGAATAACTTCGTTTACTGGCGCCCGAGCAGGGACATCGCGAACATAAAATATACGCGAGTTAAGGAATCACTTAAAACTGAACAAACGCGCTTAGTGATAGTTAAGTGTATCGCAGTAGGCTGTTACAACAGAGATAAGATCTCTACGAAGTAGCTAAAAAAGAGTAATACACCCTCTCCAGAATCCCTACCCAGAAGAGAGATGATAAGCACCATAATCTTCATGTAAGTCGAGTCCATTACTTAAATCTCAATCTTTTTCATTTTAAGGAAACAGAAACCAAAGAATAGTAAATAAAAAATTTTAGACAAAAACAAACTTTTTACGTGAAAGTACGTTTTAAAGGTAAAACGACCCTTGTAAAATATAGCAAACCAATCGTAAATGTAATTATTAATTAAGTAAAACTTTAGGTACACAGATTGATGTCACACCAACACAAATTTATAAAATATGTAGATAAAAAGAAAGGAAAGAATTGTTTCAACTCAGTTGTTATTTTTGCCATAATATTGTAATATAATCCTAAGCATACAAATTACAGTCACACAAACACAAATTTCATATCAAATTTTTACCACGAATCTAGCAAACTTAAATTCAAATTTATAACCCTAAGTTTGCAATCCACTCTAAATCTGTAACTTGAACTCATAAACTTAAGAACATAAATTACTACTGTTTGGCAAAATGGAAGAACTTCAAACAGCTACTGTCCAGCTTACTGAAGCAGTGAATACTCAAATCGAGAGAATTAAGGAAATAGAGCAAATGCGTAGGCCAATGGAACTTACTAACGCACGATCAGACTCAAACCCAAAAGCACCTGCAATCCCTAGAAGCGAGGAAGATCTAAAACAAATCAGCAGATTACCTGACGGGGTTAAGGATGGTAATCCAGTACAATACATCGTTAGGGAAAAGCCCATATACAGAGCGATACTACAGAGTATCAGGCAGAAAATTAGAGACGGGGCTGACGCGGCCCTGATTTCTTACAACACTTTCGATAATGATTGGGCATCAATCAAGAAGTGCTATCAGCAAAGGGATATCAGTACCCTTGAACATCAATTTAACATTTTATGGCAAGGCAACTTAAATATTGTTGAATTCTATGCGTCGGTGAATCATCAATTTTCATTGATTATTAATAAGATAAAAACGAAAGATTGTAGTCTTGAAACTATCCAAGCTCTCGTAGACAATTACAGGAATCGAGCTCTTGATGTATTCTTTAGAGGACTTAATGGAGACCTCTCGAAAACGCTCATTATCCAAAAGCCGCAAACTCTCCCAGAAGCTTACGCTTCGTGTTTGGAGATCCAAAATCTAAATTACGGGAGTATGGCTATACATCCGAAAAACAGTAATAACTCTATAACAACTCCGATAAATCAGATTTATTCCCAGAACAGACATGGACAATCAAAACCAGCAAATCCTCAGAAAGCTTTAACACGACAGCAAAGGAACAGGGCCTATAACATCCATCACAATCAGCATCATATGAGGCAACCCCAACAACCGAGGCCACAGAGGACCAATATTCTGCCTACATGATCAACACAGCCTAAGCCTCCAGTCCCTATGGAAACGTCTGTTCAGACTCGGGAAGCTAACTAAATATAAAAACAGACCTGCTATACCAGCGCAGCTCAGTCAATACCAACAAGCATATTATGAACAATTTCAAGATAACTCTGATAGTCACAATCCCAAAAAAAGGCAAAGATTATTTAATACGAGTATACAAACCTAGCATGAAGAAGAATATCTTGAAAATTATGAACAAGAGCTTGCTGAAGAAGGTAACGCTGACCATCAATTAGCTAAATTTTATGATAGATGCCTGTCTAGTCACTAAAGCAGGTCGTATCCTTAAGTTTCTGGTAGATATGGGTGCAAATAAAAACTTTGTGAAACCAGAATTAGCTACCAATACACGCCCGGCTCAAATACCGTTTACCATCCAATCGGCCGGAGGTGAAATTCGTATTGATAAAAAAATTTGTGGAAAGTTTTTTGAATGCGTCGGAAACGATACTGTCTTAAACTTGCTCGTTCTTCCAGGTCTTAAAACATTCGACGGTATCATCGGTGATGATACCCTCAAGCAGATGGAAGCCATCATAGATAGAAAAAACAACTTCTTAATAATTAAACCGAGAATAAAGATACCGCTTGAGGAAAAAAAGTCAGACCAGGTAAACAATATGGGAATAAAAGATGATCATTTGAGCATCTTAACCAGGAAACATCTTCAAGATATTATCAATAGCCACCAAAGAGTTTGCGGACCAATAAGCGACGAACAAATAATCGACACTAACGTCAGAGCAGAGATAAAGACCTTGACGCAAAAACCTTACTTACTTACTTAACGGGTTACCGACCAGTGGAGAGTCTTCAGCCTTCCATCCTTATCCAGACCAAGCGCTCTGGCATCCGCGATAGCTTTGTCTTTGAAACGTAAGTTCGGTCTTCCTTGTCTTGAACCTAAGGGCTGGGATTCGAAGATTCTCTTAGCTGGAGCATTGTTGTCCATTCGCTCGATGTGGCCGAGCCAATGTAGTCAACGTATTTTGGCTTTTTGGACTACATCCACATCTTGGTATAGCTCATAGAGCTCGCGGTTGTATCTTCTCCTCCATTCGCCCTCCTCGCACACAGGACCAAAAATCCGTCGAAGAATTTTTCTTTCGGAGGAGCCCAGAATTAGCTCTTCCTTCCTGCTTATCGTCCAAGACTCGGCGCCATACAATAGAACTCGCAGGATAAGGGTTTTGTAAAGCGTACATTTCGTCCTTCGAGTAAGGAGTTTTGAACCCAATTGCTTTGCCAAACCGAAGCAGCAGTGGTTTCCTATGGTAATTCTTCGTCGGATATCCACTAGGGTGTCAATCGTGGAGTTCATGTTTACTCCGAGATGAACTCCTTAACTACCTCGAAATTGTTGCTATCAATAGTGACATTTTATCCTAGGCGGTGGACAGATGATTCTTTGTTTGTTGATAGCATGTACTTGGTATTGTCCTCGCTTACTTCAAGGCCAACGAATTTCGCCTGTTCCTCAATCGCCGTGAAAGCCTCTATCACGGAAAGCTGCGAGCGCCCGATGATATCAATATCGTCCGCATATCCCAGTAGCTGGACGGACTTGTTGAAGATAGTGCCTTCCGTGTTGACACCTGCCCTGCCCACTATCTGCTCTAGGACGAGATTGAAGAAATCACATGACAGCGCATCACCTTGCCGAAATCCGGTGTATGTTTGAAATAGTTCGGAGGAGCTACTTCCAAACTGTACGTTGCAGTGCGTGTTTTTCAGTATCACGCGACACAACTGGATCAGTTTTGCCGGGATCCCGAAATCGGCCATCGCCATATAAAGCTCCTGACGATTAATGCTATTATATGCGTCCTTGAAGTCGATGAAAAGGTGGTGAGTCTCGACTTGAAATTCGTTGGTCTTTTCCAGGATTTGTCTCAGTGTGAAAATTTGGTCTATAGTCAATCTGCCGGGCCGGAAGCCACACTGGTACGTGCCGATTAGTGTGCTTCAGAACGGTTTGAGACGTTCACACAGTACGTTGGATAGGATCTTATATGCGACATTAAGCAGGGATATGCCACGATAGTTCTTGTAAGATATAGGATCGCCTTTTTTGTAGATGGGTCATATAGATCTGATAGTCCAGTCGTCGGGCATGCTTTCTTCCACCCATACTTGGATGATGATTTAGTGTATGCGCCCTACCAAAACATCGCCACCGTATTTAAGTAGTTCGGCTGGTAAACTTCTTCTATACTGGGTGGTGGAACTGGTTCTTCATTGACTGGAGGTGGGTTCTCTTCTTGCCCTATCACTCTCTCTACACATCTACTAGGTGACTAGGTTTCCTTCGGTGTTTCGAAGAGCTCGTGTTCCGGTTTTGAATCCAGCAGCCAGTTGCTTGGCTTTCTTATAAAACCTCCGGATGTTGTTTCGATCACGAGACTCTTCGATCTCTCTGAGCTAGGATGTTGCGTAGGCCCTCTTTTTTCTACGCAGGATCTTCTTCTCTTCCCTCCTCCTAGCTCGATACTCTTCCCTTTCTGCCCTTGTTTTGCGCTGCAGCATTTTCTTGTGTTCATCTTCTGTCACCTTTTTCCTATAAACGCATTCATCATCATACCACGGGCTCTTTCTCTGGGGTAGCTGGTACCCTAAGATGGTTTCGGTTACCTCCTTGATGATGTCGCGATACTGGCACCACTGATGGTTGGCGTCTGTGGTAGGTGAGTGCGCAGTGGAGAGATTCTCACTCAGGCGCTCTCTGTAGTCTCTGGCTACTCCAGGTGTGCTAAAGCGTCCAACGTTGAATTTCTTTTTCTGGGCGGTTCGCAGTTTCTTCTCGTTGGACAGTCGAGCTCTGAATTTAGCCCAGCAAGAAAGTGGTCAGAGTCAACATTTGCCCCTCGGAATGTGCGCACGTCGAGGACGTTGGATGCGTGACTCACATCAATTAGCACATGGTCGATTTGGTTGGCAGTTCGACCGCCTGGAGAGAGCCAGGTTGCTGTGTGGATCCTTAACCTTGGAAACCTAGTGCTACTTATAACCGTGTTACAAGCTGCTGCAAAATCGATTAGTCGGTAGCCGTTGTCTGTTGTCGTTTCGTGGATTCTGTGCTTACCAACTAACCCGCCAAAGATGTTTTCCTTTCCGACTTTAGCATTGAAATCCCCGAGTACGACTTTGACATCATACTCCGAACAGGTTCCGTGGGCTCCATCCAGGAGCTCATAGAACTCTTCCTTAATGGGTTCTTCAGCCTCATCGGTAGGGGCATGTGCACATATTAGGCTTATGTTTTGGAAGGTAGCTTTGATGCGGATCACAGACAGGCGATCACTTATCAGCTTGAAGTCAACGACTTTTGACCTGAGCTGATTTGACACTACGAATCCGCACCCTAATAAGTGCAATCTTTTATGGCAGCTGTAATAAATATCGCAATTTTTTCTTTTCATCATACCTGATCCTATCCATCGTATCTCCTGGATGGCGGTTTTTGATTACCACCTGGGTTGTACAGCGTTCGTTCATTCCCGGTACATACTCTCATATCGTAGTCCATTGACGTTCCGGGTCTATTTGACATTTGAGGAGTTCCATTATCCGAGGCTGGTTGTGTCTCTCTCATAACTATTCTTTTTTTCATGGTCGGGAAGTTACGCCGACGGCACAACCCCCAACTCGGAGGGCCAGGCCCTATATTTGACATTAGGACAGCAGGCCGGATATTCTGGTGCAGTAATCCACTTCGGGATAAGAGCGCTGCCGTTGACTCATTAAAGTTTCATCCGTCACCAACTCTTTTCCAACACACTGACTCAGTATTGGAGATCCCTATAGACCTGGTATCCGAATACGTTGAAGCAGCTCATATAAGGATTACACTTAATACTTCAGCCTGACTGGAACAAAGGAACATCTTGGAAACACAGAAACAATTTTAACCGCATTGGAGAAGGTAAATCTCAACAAGACTCAATTTTTGAAACAAGAAACAGAATTCTTAGGGTATCTCATAACAAGCAAGGGTATATGACCAGACCCAAAGAAGGTCGAGGTGATTCGAAAAATTAAACGACCGGAAAACCTAAAGGAACTCAAGCGATTCCTGGGCCTCACCTCATATTATAAAAGACTTTGCCAGAATAGCAAAGCCTTTAACAAACCTTACGAGAGGGGAAAGAGCTCAATTCAATCAGCAGAATTAAAGGCATTTAATAACCGAAAAGAACTCCTGATGTCATCAGATATCTTAACATTTCCAGACTTCGAAAAGCCCTTCATCCTTACCATTGGAGCCGTTCTCTCACAGGGAGAGATTGGTAAAGATAGGCCGATAACGTACATTTCTCGATCGCTTAGTAAGGCAGAAGAGAACTATGCCACCAACAAGAGAGAAATGCTGGCGATTGTTTGGGCACTCGGCAATCTAAGAAATTATTTATAGGGTGCGAGTAAAATAAAAATTCTGACAGATCACCAACCGCTTATCTTCACCTTAAGCAACCGCAATAACAACGTCAAACTATAACGATGGAAAACCAGGATTGAAGAGTACAACTATGAACTCATATATAGACCTGGAAAGACAAAATTAGTGGCAGATGGCTTATCCCGACTAAAAACGGAAGCCAACACCCTAACTACGGATTCACAAACCAGGCACAGCACTGAAGAAGATAGCACAGATTTGATTCCCCACCACGATGTTAAGTTAAATGTTTTTAGGAATCAGTTAGTCATCTCTCAAGAACGAGAATTTTTTGCCCATGAAGAACCCCATCCAACTTTCCATAGACACTGTGATACTCCTTCAGAATATCACAAAAGAGAACCTGACCAGAATTCTTAGGGAGAAGCTTAATCCTAATATACTTAACGGCATAAAAATACCAGAAATATATATCCTCCTCCTCAATTACATATACGAGTATAAGGAAAATTTTAGTAAACTTAAAATCCACATAATGCAGAGATTGGTAGAAGACATACGAGTATGTAACGAAGAGAATAAAATGAGAATCGTCCAAGAAGAACATAACAGGGCGCATCGCAACGACCCGGAAAACAAGGAACAAATCTTGAAAAAACCATATTTTCGGAAAATAAATAAGTTCATAAAACGGGTTACAAGGGCGTGTGAGGTATGAAAAACAAGTACGTATGACAGACATCCTTCAAAACCTGAGCTTCAGGAAACACCTGATCCCACATATTCCACGGAGATCCTACATATGGACATTTTCGAGCTTGACCGGGAAAAATTCATAACATGCGTATATAAGTTCTCAAAGTTTGCAAAATTTTTCCACATAAAGGAAAAATCGGCCCTCTATCTAATGAATTAAATTACAAAAATACTGCATCATTTTTCAGCGCCGAAAGTTATTGTGACAGACAATGAAGGCAGCTTTCAAGTCCAATAATTTCAAATTACAGCAAATCTCTTGGTATAGAAATCTACATATTTAACTCCGTTCCAAAAAAGTGAAGTTAACGGAACAGTGGAAAGGGTTTAGTCCACAATTCTGGAAATAGCTAGGTACGAGGGCGAGTCAATAATTCCGTGCATTTTTGTATTTCTGACCTCTTTACTGAAACAGCAACACTGCTCCTGTCAACACGCATCTGTCAGTTGACTCCTGTCAAAATTTAAACTTGCTGCGTCAGTTAGTTTGTGTTTGACAGCTATTTTTATCAGACTACTCACTAATTTGAGGAGAAAATGGAAAAAAGTGAATTTCGTGTGCTTATTAAGCATTATTTCTTGCGAAAAAAAACCATTACCGAGACCAAGGCTAAGCTTGATAAATACTATGGGGACTCTGCACGATTTCAATGGTAAACAAGTGGTTTACTGAATTTCGTTGTGGCCGTACAAGCACTGAAGATGCCGAACGTCCTGGACGCCCAGTTGAGGTCTCTACACCCGAAACAATCGAAAAAATTCACGATATGGTGTTGGCCGACCGAAGATTGAAAGTGCGAGAGATTGTGGAAGCCGTAGGGATCTCGCATGGCTCAGTGGTTTCAATTTTGAATGATCACTTGGGCATGAGAAAGCTTTCCGCAAGATGGGTGCCGCGTTTGCTCACAGTCGACCACAAACGCAATCGTGTAACAACTTCACAGGAAGGTTTGGCGTTGTTTAATCGCAATATGGAGGAGTTTTTGCGCCGTTTTGTAACCGTGAACGAAACATGGATCCATCACAACACACCAGAGAACAAACAACAGTCAAAACAGTGGGTTTCCAAGGGTGAAAAGGTGGGTTTGTCAGCCAATAAAGTTATGGCGACTGTTTTTTGGGATGCACGCGGGATAATCCACATTGACTACCTTCAAAAGGGAAGAACAATCAATGGGGAATATTATGCCAACTTATTGGACCGATTCAATGACGATTTGAAAAAAAAACGACCTCATTTGGCCAAGAAAAAAGTTCTTTTCCACCAAGACAATGCAAGGGTGCACACATGTGCAGTTGCCATGGCAAAAATCCATGAATTGGGCTATGAATTGCTCCCCCATCCACCCTATTCTCCAGATTTGGCTCCGAGCGACTACTTCTTGTTCCCAAACCTGAAGAAATGGCTTGGTGGAAAAAGATTTGACTCCAATGATGAAGTCATCTCGTCATTTTGAGGACCTCGACAAATCATTTTTTTTGGAAGGGATAAAAAAATTGGAGAAGCGTTGGACAAAGTGTATAGAGCTCAACTGAGACTACGTTGAAAAATAAAATTAGTTTTTTATCAAAAAATCTGTTTTAATCTAAAAGTCACGGACTTATTGACCCGCCCTCGTACCTAAAGAAGGAGTATCCTGATCTTAGGATGAATGGAATTATAGAAATCGGAGTCGATCGTTATAATAACACTTTTCATTCAGTAATACAAAAGAAGCTGGCTCGGGAGGAGCCAGCGAATTAACTATCAGAATCTCGTTGATTTTCAGGCAAAAGTTAATGAAGACCTTGCCGAACTTATTAAGAGAAATCAAAGGAGGAAAAAAAGCAAAGAAAATCGCAAAAGATGTATTCCAAAGAAATACGATTCGGGAGAAACTATTTATGCAGCAGTTAAATGCCGTGGCGGTAAGCAAAAACCCTTGTATACGAAAGAAAAGCTCCTTAAAGACAACAGGGTTACTGTGGTAACCGAATCAGGGAAAAAGATCCACAAGTTTCACATCAAAAACATTTCTCAATAAAGGATCTGTTTAATTTCAGGATGATGCAACGTTTGGTTTTTGGAAGAGTCAACATATGTATAGTATATGAATACAACACGCCGATAGTAACATTGAAGTTAACCTTCAGAATGGTGCACATTATTAATCTTACAACCTACGAGGATATTGTCAACCAATTCACTCCCATGATAATAAATCAAATCGATAAATCCAGTGTCCTACGACAGCAACTAATCCATCAGCTCGAACATATTGATCAATTATTAGAAAGGCTACACTGGGAAAACACAAGAGAACCAAGATCAATCAACTGGATTGTGTCCGCTTGGAAGTGGATAGCAGGTACACCTGATGCTACGGATGGGGATGAATTACTTAAAACCCAGAATGCAATAATAGATAATAACAATAACCTTTACTATACTTATTTTTTTATACATGCGCGCACTGATAATAAAAAAACGTTTATTTACTTTTCGTATTTAGCTTTATGTTCTATCGTCCGTATCTCACGATGGTTTGCTTAGCACTAAACCCTACCCACCGGCAGACTCTCTTACACTTTCAATTATAATATATCTTTAGCAGTGTTACCACTTTGTTATTCTACTACATTTAATTCTTTTTTAAGTTAAAATTTTTTACTTGTTTTTTTACACTTGCTTACTTTTTTACGTCCACACTCGATAATTTCTTGAACTGAAAACATAAAAAAGGAAGTGCCCCGTCCACCGGAAAACCGCCTTCCAACTAAATGGATGCATTCAGCCGGAAGTTGATTCCCAGAAATTTCAGTTCACCAACTAGTGGACGTATCCTCTGTTATTCTACCGAACGTTATTCTACTAAATCTCGGGCAATCTGACAGCTTGATCGACCTCGATCAATTAAATTTTTAATTAAATTTACACGATTCACAAAATTTACCCGATCATAAATATTTAGTTATCAAATTAAGAGTACATTCAAATCATAAGGCATATTATAATTGATTAAGTAATGGCGAAAACGTCGCTTTATTTTACAAGCAATTGTTACTATATTACTCTCCATAAGCGGAGGTTTCGCGATCAATAACTCCATCATAGGGCAACTGCGTAACTTGGCAGTTCTCTGTATCGAGGACGACATAGCGATCGTTGGGCAAAATCTTGTGTATGACGTATGGTCCCTTGAACTTTGGGACTTGTTTCTTATTGGTGCCAACCGTCGTATCCATGTTTTTAATAACGACATAGTCGCCCTTTTCGTAAGTGCGTGCAAGCTGATTGCGTTGCTCAAACTGATTGAGATTGTAGTTCTGAGCCTTGAGTATGGTCTCTGATGTGCGCGCTGCCTAACTTCAGTCAAGTCTCTCTCTTGGGAGCCCAATCCCTTCTCTTCTAGTAATTCGGTCATCTTGTCGACTAAAATATCGCTTTGATCAACTCCGAACAAGAGTTTACTAGGCGTTGTGCCTATTGATCCGTGAACCGTATTGTTTAGAGCATACTCGACCTGGGAGAGCATTCGTACCCAATCGGCGTGTTGTATTGGCTCACTAAGCTTTCCTAACATACCTACTAAAACGCGATTAACTCTCTCAACTTGTCCATTTGCCTAGGGTGAGTGGACTGCGACCTTTACATGGGTAATATTCAAATCTAAAAGGAAGGCACTGAATTCTAACGATGTAAAACAAGTTCCTCTATCCGTAATTATCCTTCGCGGTCTACTATAGTACTCAAAGTACTTTACAAGAGAGGAAGGCTACTCTTTCGTACTTGTGGAAATTACAGGATAAAGTTTTGTAAATTTAGTAAAGGCATCAATCACTAAAAGTATATGTATGTTTTCGCTTAGAATCAATTGACGGAAGAGTCCCGAAGTGATCTATATGGATTGTATGGAACTGAACAGGTTCTTTAGGGATATTGAATAGGTTACGTTCATATGACTGAACTGGAGAAGAGTACATTATGCAACGAATGCAGCTTTTTATAAATGTATTTACTTTGTTGAGCATGTTTGGAAACCAGTAGTGCATTCGTATCTCCTCATAGCACTTTGTTGAGCCCAAATGCCCAATTTTTTCGTGAATATGTCTTATAAGGTTCGTTTCTATTTCTGGAGGAACGTAAAAACAAAGCCAGTTTGTTTCGCCTCTTCTGAAGAATATACCGTTTTCCAAAACGTATGAATTAGAAGTTTCTGACTCTAGCTTATCTCTTAATGCGGAGATAGCAGGATCACGGTTTTGGGCTGGCTTTAGCTGAAAATCAATATCTTCGGAATTTACCACTGAAATTACGTAACACCTACGTAGGGCATCGGTGTGCGGCATGTGAGTGCCACTTCGATGTTTCACCTTGTAATTACAACTTTCAAGCTCTAGAGCCCATCGGGCTATTCGGAGGTTCACATTTTTTTTATTTAGGGTGAGAGTAAGTGAACTAAAATCGGTTACCACTGTAAACGGGATTCCATGCAAATAGACTCGAAAGCGACGGAGTGCAGATACAATTGCCAAGGTTTCGGGCTCAAAACTATGATATTTAGACTCTTCAGCTGTCGTACTTTTTGAAAAATAAGCCACCGGATGAAATTTTCTATCATCCTGACGTTGCAGAAGAACCGAACCGTAACCCAGTGAGCTTGCATCGCAGTGCAATTCTGTCTCCGGTTTCGGATCATAAATAGCTGGAACTATTCAAACGGGAAGACGTCAAACAACTATTTAACTACCGGAAGGCACTTTCACACTTATTGGAAAAATTAAATGGTCTGTCTTTTTTCTAAAGGTCGTACAATGGTCTTGCAATTCGAGAGAACGAGTTCACGAACCGCCTAAAGTAAGAGCTGAGGCCCAGGAAGGAATGCAACTGTTTACTGTTTCGAGGGACGGGGTACCGGCGTATGGCTCTTAAATGGGATTCACTAGGTTTTATTCCGTGCTTAGTAGCATTATATCCTAAATATTCAATTGTGGAGTAGGCAAAACGGCACTTCGCGAGCTTCAGTTCTAACCCAATTTCTGCAAGACATTTTAGAACTTCGGCTAATATTTGAAGGTGCTCCGTCAGCCCAGCACTGGCAATTAATATGTCGTCTATGTACACAACAATCAACTTGGCGTTAATAAACTTTCGTAAAACTTAAGTTATAAATCGTTGAAATATACTAGGCGCATTATGAAGTCCGAATGGCATTTTCAAAAATTCGTATTGACCAATCGGGGTGACAAAAGAGGTAAACTTGGTTGAGTCAGAAGATACCTTTACTTCCTGCTAGGTATTCAATGTAATCCTCGATTAACGGTAGAGGGTAATTGTCACGAACGGTATGCTTATTAAGTGCGCGGTAGTCGACGCACATCCGTGTTTCACCTGATTTTTTCTTCACTAGCACTATTGGTGAGCCATAAGGGGAATCACTGGGTATAATAATTTGGCGGGCTAGAAGATCATCTATTATTTTGTTTACTTCTTGCCTTTCCATATTAGACAGTCGTCGCGGGCTACAGTAGAATGGGGTATCCGTCGTCAGTCAGATGTGTATTTCAAAATTTAATAGAACTACTTCAGACTTATCAAAATCTATATAATAATTCTTAATCACACGACGCACCATATCGCTAGATATTCCGTTAAGTGTTGGACCTATCCAAATATTACCAGAAGGTTCTGGTTCTATTTCGAAAATATAACACTCACTGCAACTATCAATCTCTGGCTGACGAGCACAAGCACTACCTGATACGACACTACCACATCCATATGACGATTGTTCTGAATTATTTCCTAAAACGTCACCAGAAGATTTATTCCACCATGCTGTAATAGATCTAAAGTCACATATGGTTCACCACGAATTTCATTTTGATTAAAGTCGTATGTAACAATTGCTTTGTTGTCTAAATCACTAGGAAAAAGAGTGCACAAATGAGAGTAATTAAATAAAGGACCTTTATTAAAATTTCGTTTTGAATCCATAATACTTCTTCTTTGATTAATTTGCAATGAGACATTAAAAACTTGAAGAACTTCGCGGCCGATCAATATTGGCATAGGTGAGGTTCCATCTGGAACAATCAAAAGAGAGATTTTTTTTAACTGATTAGCAAGTTTAAGATAGTAAAATATTGTACCGTAAGTATAGAGTTTAGCGCCTCCTAGTCCTTTAAAGTTTGAGTAGGTTAAGTTACCGAATTGAAACTCTTTTGGTATTATGGATTCGTAGATGAAACTAACCGGGCTACCGGTGTCAAGAAGAGAATTACATTTTATTAATTGTGTGCACCTATTTTCACTAATATCAAAAGCGACACTTACCCACTGTACAGCATTAAGAGAATGATCCCGTTCATCGTCACATTGATCTTCGTCGACAGCGCTCGATTTCCCTGGGTCACCAACTCTTTTCTTCGGGCAGTCTTTGTATGTATGCCCTGGACTAGCACAACTGAAGCACGATCCTGGTGGTCTCCTTTCTTTAGGATAATTATTACCGATGTGTCCATAAGATGAATAATTAAAGCATCGTATATGTTCTTCCTGCACTGAAGTCTTCCTCACGGAAGTCGTAAGTATCGTCGGACGTAAGGTTTTTGGTTTCATAAGGCGTTTTTTTTCATATCGAGGAATAAGAGTTTTAAGCTCCTTTAGTGACTTTGCTGTATACAAAATTGAAACACTTGGCGAAGAGTCGGCGAGCCCATCTATGATGAATTCTATGAGATCGGTTTCGTCGATTTCGGCGTGACTTGCGATCTCCTGCATACAGAGCACATAGTGCAGAAGCGTTTCCTTCTCACGTTGTTTGCGCCGAAACAACTGTTTATATACTTCCCAGCTTGTAAGACGTTTATCGAATTGACATAGCAACAGATTTTTGAGACAGTTCCACGGGTCTACTCTGGTCGTGCGCAGCAGCATTTGTGCCGTACCCTTTAGCAAACGTCGAGCACATATGTATTTGCACTTTTCATCACATCCGAGTGAGTCAGCCATATCCTCGAAATCACTTATCCACTTTTTAATGCCGTAGTCGTCGTCACCGGTGAAGTGTGAGACTGCATTCTCAACATCCGAAAAATCAACCCTCCGTCCTGTTGTTGGTGGCGGCGTGTTTAAGGACTGAAACGAGTAAAATCTGTAAATTTTAATACGGGCTATACTTCC
Organism: Volucella zonaria; assembly: GCA_963966105.1. Taxonomy (NCBI): domain Eukaryota; kingdom Metazoa; phylum Arthropoda; class Insecta; order Diptera; family Syrphidae; genus Volucella; species Volucella zonaria. The sequence goes on along the minus strand of OZ014534.1, from coordinate 38,942,257 downwards.
AATGCGTAAAAACTGCAATCCCATTTTGTACCCAAATTAGCCTGTATATTCTCTAGTTTCAGTTTGTTATTGATTTTAGTTCGGTGCGGCTTAGAATATTTATAAAATATGAGTCAAGAGGAACGCCGTAAAAAGATCATCGACAAATCGCTCGAAAATACTTCGCGTCCAAACCATTTCATCGCAAAAAATTTAAACATAGCACGCAGTACAGTGGATTCTGTTATTAAACGATATTTGAAGACGTTGACAGTTAAGCGAAAACAGAAAAGTGGAGGACATGTGACAAACTTGGACAGGAAAATAGTGGGTACCATCGTAAAAAACCGGACTATGTACAAAGATCTAAAAAACGTAACGGTCTAAAAACACGAAAAAAACAAGAAATAGCAAAAGTTACTGAAAAGCAAAAAAACACTAGCCCGAAAGCTATACGAGTTGATCGGCAACAAGAAAGCGTGCTTAGTTTTGGATGACGAAACTTATGTCAAAGCCGACTTCACCACTCTTCCAGGTGCGCAGTTTTACAACTCGTTTGAAGCTGAGATTCTTCCGCAATCAACAACATCGATTGGGATGGAAAAATTCGGGTCAAAATATCTCGTTTGGCAGGCCATTTGCCAATGTGGACACAGAAGCTCATCGTTTATTACAACAGGAACAATTAACGGAGAAGTGTACATTAACGAGTGCCTAAAAAAACGGCTGATTCCTTTCTTAAACAAACACGAGGTTTCAACATTATTTTGGCCAGATCTAGCTTCAGCTCACTATGCTCATGCAACGTTGAGCTTTCTTGTTGCTAAAAATGTCGACTTTGTCCCAAGAGACATGAATCCGCCCAATGTTCCACAGTGCCGCCCCATTGAAAGGTATTGGGCTTTGGTCTAAGCTAAATTGAGGAAAAGTGAGCAGTGTGCAAAGGACGTAAAAGATTTTAGTGCTAAATGGAAAAGAGCGTCCAAAAAGATCACTGATGTAACTGTCACCAACCTTATGAAGGACATTCGAAAAAGTTGAGAAAAGAATGGGAACCCAAATAATTTTTTTTTTATTTTTTGTAATTGTGAATGAATTTAATAAAAACAAAGTTTTAAAGCAAATAAAAAAAATTTACATGAATTATGAAAATATTTTTTTTTTTTACTTTGAAGTTTCCAAATTTTATTCGGTTCAGTCCTTAGCTCAATTCCTGTGAGTTCTCGTTGCAGATCCGGAATTCGTTTATGCCTTTCCAGGCGGGCCAGCTCTCGTTCCTTCTCTTCGTCGTCGGGAAGCAAGGCTTCTTCGGAAGAGGAATGTCGCTGTGGTATTTCTGATGGTCCGGATTTTGCAGCATTCGTAGTTGCTTCAGGCGTCATAGAAGTTGGAGCACTTAAAGTGACAGATTTTGCAGAAGAGGCAGCTTCGTCGACTGCCGCACCGTTTTTAATTTCGGAAGTTGCAGGAATCTCCTGTTCGTATAAGTAGCGTAATTATGCTATTGTCGCTGACACTGGGATTTGGATTTCCGCGTACTGAAGTGCTTCGATTAGCTACGCGTTCGTAAAAGTTTGTTGCTCATCTTTGTTGATCGATGTTTTTTTTTAAGAATGGGTGTCCAGACCCCCCTCCTGAGTTTTAGTATACTTGTTTCTTTATTTCTTTTTTAAGTTAAAATTTTTTTCTTGTTTTGTTACACTTGCTTACTTTTTTACGTCCACACTCGATGATTTGTTGAACTAAAAACAAAAAAAAGGAAGTGCCCCGTCCATCGGAAAACTAAGAACCACCATCCAACTAAATGGGTGCATTCAGCCGGGAGTTGATTCCTAGAAATTTCAGTTCACGAACTAGTGGACATATCCTCTGATTTAGTTATTCTACTGAACGTTATTCTACTAAAAACCAGTACAAAATTAATGAACGCCTTACATCAGTTACTAGAGAGATATTGCAAGGTTACAACAGGGTTATTAAAAGAATCGACAATTCCAGCATTAATAAGTATGAGCAGATGCTGTTTAACAAGCTTGATTTAATAAAGGACGAACTCAGCGAAATAGTCTCAGCGGCGCACTTGGCGAAGAGAGGAATCATTAACACCAACCTCCTAAATAAAGAAGAAATTCCAGATGTGCTTTCGCATATAGAAACCCTTCCGTATGACAACGAAATAGAGGCGATAGAATACGCAGACCGTATAATGTTGCAAAAGGATTCACTTTTACTGTACGCTATGTCCTTACCAAAAACCCGACCTAGAGAATTTAATTATGTGCTGATCAGATACACTGTAAGAAATAGTAGGAGAACCCACCTTGATAAAAAACGAGCTATTTGTATCCCATGAAGAAATACTCGCAGTTAAGGGGTTATGCTCACAAACCAGGAATGCAGTAATTTGCAACGAAAACCAACTTCAGGGGTTATCCACAAATCACTGAATTAGTTGAACGATCAGAGGCAAAGATGCGGATTGCGACAACCACATCTATGTATAAGAAACCTGTGGTTGAACTTCTAACCGAAAATACTATTTTCCTAACGAACTTTAATGGAACCCTTCAATATTCTAATGAAACCAAGAGGTTAAACGGAACATTCCTGGTGCAGTTTAACAACGAAACCATATCTGTAAATGACAGGAAGTACACCAACCAGGAAATAAGAACCTTCCAGATTTTGCCACCAATAATTCCATCCAATAATTCAATCCAACATTAATGACGTAAAGCTAGATCTTGAATTTTTACATGATTTACACCTAAGAAATGTTAAAAAGTAAGATAAATTCAATATGATTACCGACATATCAGTAATTTCCGATTTAATTTTATATCGTTTATTAATTATCAGTTTTTCTTTAATTTTTTATAATGTATATAAATTTAGAAATGTAAATGAGCCTATTCAAATTCAATTACCGAAGGTCAATGATCTTTATCCTCAATCTATTAGGGACCAATATTGACCCGCGAGACGCGGATTTTAAAGAAGGGAGGAGTTATCACGGTGACAGCTGCTGATTCAGCACACGCGCCAACTCAACTCCCAAACATATCATAACAACTTTTGCCAGGTCAGCACATGCGCCGACTTCGGTAATTGGATATTTGTTCAGGTGCATACAAATGGGATAGTATTCCGTCTGAAATACTTTCCCATGCAACTGCAATATAACCAACAACTTGAAGATTATAAATAGATGTTAAGCAACAGAAATGTTTAGATTTAAGTGTGGCGTGAATAAAGAGACTTGTGTCTCCACTTAATAAAAAAATTATATTTTTTTTATTTTATCAACAAATAACTTCGTTTACTTCATCGGAGGCAAAACATCTCCTATATGAGGGGAAGAAGGCAAAGAAGAAATCGAATTATCAATTTCTCTGGGTGCGAAATGGGAGAATTATGATGAGGCGCGCTGCTGGTAGTTAATAATATCAATTTTATTAAGAGCATAAATGATCTTAACCACTTGAGTTAAGCTAATGTACATTGTTTTTGTTTTTGTTTGACATACATGTTCAATTTTAGTGAATCTTTTGATCTTCCTGCAAGTAGTGATGGTAGTGAAATTATTATAGGCTCGAACATCAGCTCAAATGCTTATGACCTTAAAATATTTCATCTTAAGATTAGAAGTACAGAAGTATAACGGAAGATATAATGTTCAGCCAATTCGTTATATCGAAACCAGTTTTTTCGACCTTAAACAAAAACACACTATTTACTGATCATTTAAAAAGTTTTTATTACGTATATCAACTTTTTAAAATTGCACAAATTGAATAAATTTTGAGAAGAAAAAAAGTTATTTATTTGAGTTTGCCTGAAGGTTTTGTCATAACACCTGTGGACAGCTTCCTACTGCAACCGTCGTAGAATTAATATTTTGGAGCAATCTTGTTGGATTTCTTCCGCCCATTTGATACATGTTTTAAAGCTATCAATTGCCTCTTGGTGTTTGGTCATTGGAACATGCCTATCAGCATCTCTGTCTTCATCTTCCTCTTCGTTGATGCTGATAACTGTCGCATACTCGTCTTCTTGAACTGTTGGGCCTTCACCAGTAAAAGATGAATTTAAAAAAAAAAACTTCAATGAGCTAAATTTTCGTTAAAAAAAGACTATCAAAAACTACCTCTGGAAAATTTTCATTTATTAGTCTGACTGTTTGAGACATGGAAACTATTTCTTCGTCTCTGAGAAGAGCAGCTAATGGGATGTTATATTCTTCTTCAAATTCTAGTGTTGTTCCAGTAAGTATTTTTCGCCAACACTTTTTTAGAGACACTGGTGAAATCTTTTTCCATGAAAGTGCAATAAGTGACACAGCTTCGAATAAGTTGAGGTCCTTCAGTGATTGTATAACATCTGTAACCCTCGAGCTAACAATCTTAGTGAGCAAACTGTTCCTGTAAAATAATTTTACCAAACGGATCGCATTTTGATCCATTTGTTGAATCAGAGCTGTAACGTTTGGTGGCATTTAAGCAACCCAAATTTGCCCGTCGTCGTCTGTTTCTTTTATTAATTTTTCTGCTGATGGATGATGCATTATCCAGGAAAAGAAGAGCTCTTCTAGGTGAGTTCATTGAATCCAAAAGTGTCTCGACCTCTGGAAAAAAATGCATAAAAAACCAATCCCTAACCCTTTCATGCAATTGTTGTTTGTATACAACACCTCACTTTAAGAGCATATTGTTCTTATCTCACGATATATTTCGTTCAAAAATGTTTACTTAGGACATGTATTATCTTATTACTTTGGTTTTGTGTTCTTCTTTGATATGAAAAATAAGGATTTATATGTCATTTTCTGTTTTAAATTCGGTGTAGTCAGACGATTTTGTAGCAAGAAAATTTTGTAATATTTGAGTCATTGGATTTCTACCAAAGCATCTCCACTTCGGCAAAGAAAAAATTTTTTCTGTTAGATTATTTCATAAGGAAATAAAAAAAAAACAATAAAACAGGTAAGGATAATCTTCAAATGGTTGTAGAGATTTAAATGTTATCTGTTGTTTGTATACAACATGTATACATGTATGTTTTTGATTAATTTGTGTTGCCTTTTGCTATCATTTTGTTAATTTTTTGTGACTATTTTGGTTTCTTTTCCAGTATTTTAGCCTTTAGTATTTTTGTACGTTTAATTTATAATGAACCGAACTAGTGGATTAACTACTATAGAAAAAAACAAAGCAGAGCCAGAACTACCATCTACTAGTGCAGATAATGCTGATACCGAACTGAATATTTTAAACAACATATGTGAGGACATAACGGCTTCCGATTTGCTGATTAGTGAACTCCAGGAAGACATGGAACTTCAAGATGTTGAGTTGGAGGAAATAAATGTTTATGTATTAAACGATATTGAGATAGAGCAACAATTTGAAAAGGTGGACCTAAAAACTTTAAAATGGAGAAAAAAGGACCTTCAATCTCTTGGCAAGAAACAGTGGAAAGGGCACACTGATTTTGATGTATTGTAGAAGTTTGTACACCATTGCAATACTTCCTAATGTTTTTTGATAATATATCATCATCCAATGTTTTTTGATAATTTATCATCCAAGCAGTATGCCCATAGTTGACTGACAACGGTGTGTTTTTAAATGAGCGCTGGATTTGCCAATAATGAATGGCTTAATTTTTTTGTATCCCGATGCATTGAAATATGCTAAACGCGTTATCTGTTCCTTAGAAATTTTTCATCCTGGAGCTGTATCTACTTTTATAGATTGTACGTAGGTGGAATCAGGCTGCATTTTCCAGTACAACGCTGTTTCGTCAGCATTAAAAACCGCGTCCAAAAAAGTTGATGTCGCTCAATTATTTCTGCCAATGACTTTTTAAAGATTTCCACAAGTTCAGCTTGTGAGGATAGCTTTTCTCCCGTTGTCATGAGCAAACAAACTCCAAATCTCTTTTTAAATTTAGTAAACCATCCATCGCTTGCGAAGAAACTTTCGGTCGAATACTTTTTGTGCATGACTTGGGCTTTAGCCTTTAGTATGGAGCCACTTATAAGAATATGATTTTCGCGCTGCGGAGGAACCTTTCGAAAAGTTTTTTTTCCATTCTGGATACTCACGCTTTCTTAGTGACCGCCTTTCAGAATTTTTTGGTTGCATTGAAACTCCTCTAAAGCAACCTTTTTTGAGTCCTTATTGTACAGATGCTGGACTTTGGAATTTTATATTTGTCAGAAATTTCTTTAAGGGGAACTCCAGCACTGCATTCAACAATGGTTTTAATTTTTCCAGCTATAGGCAGACGTTTCCGAGCTACCTTCAATTTGCACATTTAGTCAGCACTCACTTTCTAATAAAATATTGATTATCACAACCAAAAAGACGTGTAAGCAAAAAAACAAACCTCCAACTTATTTCATGTACCGTTTTGTTATGCACAGAACTTCAAACGCAGAAAAAACTACTGAGACCTGTTTTGAATTGTTTCTTTTCCATGAAATTGAACAGCATTCGTTCTAAAGGGTAGTAAAATTTTTCATTATTCGTTATTTAGAGATATCAATGGAATTCAAATGGTGATTCGTTATTCTGGACATTAGTTATATTGACATTCGTTATGCTGGACGTCCAGCGCATAAGGAAAAATTTCGATAATAATCTGCGTTCTCACTTGCAAAATTGTTTCTCTAAACTACCTCAAATAATTGTACTGTCAGAGATCTGGATTTTTGACCATGAGTTGTGTCATTATCCGTTACCGGGTTACATTCCTTATGCAAACTGTAATGATGACTACTCGTCAGGTGGAATTATCGTATATGTTAAAAATTCAATGAAAGTCGCGAATGTGTATAAGCCAGATGTAAAGAGTGCCGATTGTATTGTTCTGAAAATAGAAATAGACAAATTAATCTTGGATATTGTCTACGTGTATCGGTTGCAGTCTGTGCATAGGGATATTTTTATGACTGATACTGATGGCATACTATCTAGAGCTAAGAACACTAATAGCTGTCTTCTAGGTGATGCTAATATAGATATATTTGGAGTTCCCTCGATTATTAACAATTATCTTGCCCTCTTGTCCTCTCTAGGATAAATATGACAACTAGAGTCACTGAAACCTCTGCAACATGCATCGACCATATTTTTCTTAGAAATAAGAGCACATACCCCTTGATCAAAAAGTTCCCGCACCACACCACCATGTGCCCCTCCCATTGTTCCGATTTGAGTTTTGTTTTTGTGTTAAGTTGGTAAATCCGTTCCTGACATTCCTTTTAAATTTTCGCGTCATAACTTGATATTTGCAAAAGTTATGTAGCCACGAGTACATCTATCTCTGTGTGTGTTAGCGATTCTTTACAATTTTAGAAATGGATTTAAATTTTCAACAATTAACTTGCATTAAATTTTTCGTAAAAAATGGATTTAATGGTGCGCGAAGATTGGAAATGTTGCGAAAGTGTTTCGGCAACGATTCTCTAAAGAAAACGGTCATTTACCAGTGGCACGAGTGGTTCAAAAGTGGTCGTGAGTCAATCGAAGATGATGAACGCAGTGGCAGACCATCGACACCGAAAACCGACGAAAACATTGATGAAGTTAAAGAAATGTTGGTCAATAACCGCAAATTAACCATCAGAGAGACAACGGAGGACTTGAACATTGCCTATGAATCCGTCCCAGACATTTTGGTCAATGATTTGGATTTCCGTCGTGTACCAGCAAAGTTTGTGCCAAAAGACCTCAATTTCATGCAAAAAAGAGACCGTGTTGACGTCGCAAAAGAGATGATTTGCGAGGCTGAATCCGATCCCACATTCATCAAAAGGATCATTACTGGAGACGAGACGTGGGTTTATGAGCACGGCACGCAATCCAGACATCATGCAAGTAAATGGCTTTCAGCAAATGAGCCGAGACCAAAAAAACCACGTCGTTTTCAGGCAAAAAATAAGGCAATGCTCACGGTTTTCATGGATTACAACGGTGTAGTGCATCATGAATTTTTGCCAGAAGGCCAGACAGTAAACCAAGAGTATTACGAGTATTTGGGCATTATGAGACGTTTCCGTGAAGTAATTCGCGAAAGAGACAAGAAGTGGGGGCAAAAAACTCGTGGATTTTGAGCCATGATAACGCACCGTCGCACAGTGCCATCATTTTTCGTAATTTTTTGACGAAAAATGCAACAAATACCATCCAACAGCCACCGAATTCACCTGATTTGGCTCCCTGTGACTTCTTTTTGTTCAATCGAGTTAAGAAACCAGTATGGGGAACGCGTTTCAGCAGCCGAGAGGAAGTAGTGGAAAAATCGCAGGAAGCACTGATGGACATACCGAAAACCGAATATAAAAAATGTTTCGAGGATTGGATCAAGTGCTGGCATAAGTGTGTTGCAGTCGATGGATATTACTCTGCAGATGAATAAACTTGTATTTCCAATTTTCTGAATGCATTCCGGGAACTTTTTGATCTAGATAGTATGTGATATCTCACCTTAAGTCAAGAAAGTCTTGTGGACTTGATGGAATAAGTAGCTGGGTTATAAAAAGGATATGCAGTGCTATAATAAGTCCACTTACGTACCTTATTAGTAGGAGTTTTGAAACCGGTATTTTTCCTGATTTTCTCAAAACGTCTATCATTGTGCCTGTATATAAAAAGGGAGATAAATGTGATCCTAATAATTACAGACCGATATCGCTGCTCTCAGTCTTCTCAAAAACTTATTAGTTTCTCGAATGATTAAATATCTGGATAAGTATGGTCTTCTCAGCCCGAGTCAATTCGGCTTTCGGAAAGGCAAATCAACGGAGGATGCTATAGTATCCTTTCTTGAAAATATTAATGAAGCAGTGGATAAAAATCACAAATCAGTATGTTTTTAGATCTAACGAAAGCTTTTGATCTTGTCAATCATAAAACGTTGTTCAAGATACTGCTGATGTTTGGCTTCCGATGCAATATTCTTGGTTGGTTTTCATCATATCTTTCCAATAAAAAGTAGTATGTCAGGTGTAATTCAACCCTGAGTGAGCCTCTACCTTCTATAGAAGCTGGCGTCCCACAAGGGCCAGTGCTTGGTCCTCTGTTTTTCATTATTTATATAAATTCTATACTCAAGTTGTCTCTAAATGGAAAAATTTTTGCCTTCACTGATGATTTGGCTGTCTTTTACTCTGCTCTCTGCACAAATGACTTGGTGAATCAGATGAGTCTGAACTTATCCTTAATGAATGTCTGGCTTAGATGTCATCAAATGGTACTGAGTAGTAAATCAATAGTCATACGATTTTCTCCGTCGAGTCAGAGTGGTAGAAATGGGATTGCATTACATGATTCCAGTTGTAATCGCATAAACTGCAAATGTTACTACATTGCCTTAGAATTGGTTTCTGAATTTAGATACCTTGGTGTAACCCTAGATAGGGGATTGAACTGGAAACCGTATATAAAGGCGATTAAAAGAACGGTTTACATAGGATTAAAAAAGATCTACCATCTCCGCAAAATTATACCGTCAAATGTTCTAATTGCAATTTACTATGCATTAATCAATTTTCTCTTGGAATATGGTTAAACTTGCTGCGGAAGTGCGTATGTTAGTAAGCTTCATCCGCTTATCATTGCTCAAAAGAAGATTATCAGGACTATGTTGTTTAAACCAAGGTGGGAGTCCTCCCGTCCTTTTTTCCAATCAAAAAAAAATGTTACCGCTGCAAAATCTGTATATTTACAAGGTTTTGAGGTTGTTCTACCTTCGAGGTGGCCATAACTACATAAGAAGGAATGAAGTGTATTCGCTGCGCCCATCGAATCCAGTAATTGCCACTGGCAATCCTGCTCCTTTTATCTACAACAGATTACCTCCAGATATACGCATTCAGATTGGACACAAGTCGAGATTCCTAAAATCTGTGAGAAACTGGCTACTCCTTTCATCTGACATATTTCTTTACTGTTTCCATTCTCTTACCTAAAATTTTTGTCAATGTCTACATATATATCCCAAATCTACTCCCTTCCAAAGAGTCTTTCTTTCTTTGAGTGCGGCTTCACATACTCAATTATTTCAAAAAGCACTTGCTTCTTCTAACCACAAAGTGTCTAAACTCCATTTTATGATAAGAAAAAATGATAATAACCCTTGGTTAGCCAGATAATAAAGTGAATTACCTTAAATAAATTAAGTATAAATTGGACAGAAGCTAATTAAACTTTATTAAATTAATTATTGAAATGTATCTCCCTAAATTATTATATAATAAATTTATGTGACACCAAGAATGTTGTACAATGAAATGGAAATAAATCTAAATCTAAAAATCTAAACCTGGACGTCTTTGCATATGGGGTAGCACTAGCGAACAGTCTGATGACTTTAGAAAATCTCGTCAATCTTTAATCTTGGGTTGATGCATACGAGGGTTGTCTGAAAAGTTTCCGACCAAACAATGATACAAGAAATTTTTTCTCAATTTTTTTTTTTATTTTTCTACATAGTCTCCTTACAACTCCACACACTTCTCCCAGCGATGCTCCCATCTCTTTAACTCGTCCAAATAGTACTTGGCGTTTTTCTCTTTAAAATAATTGTTCACGAAGGTGATTGCCTCCTCATTTGTCGACAATCTCTGTCCTCCGAGCGCAGCTTTTAGATGAGGGAACAAAAAGAAGTCGCTTGGGGCTAGATCTGGTGAATAAGGCGGATGGTCAAGCAAGGATGGATGGTCAAGAAACAGGGTTTTCTTTTTCTGCAAATGTGGCCATTTCTCTGCAATTTCTGCCTTCAGCTTGGCAAGTAATGATGCGTAGTATGTTCCTATAATGGTTTTTCCTTTTTGAAGATAATCGATTAAGATAACTCCTTTACTATCCCAAAAAACAATCACCATCACTTTTCCAGCCGAAAAACCAGTTTTTGCTTTTTTGGAGCCGGCTCGCCCTTTGCAGTCCACTGTTTTGACAGAATTTTTGTTTGGGGCGTATAATGGTGTATCCAAGTTTCATCTACAGTAATTAATCGGCGCCAAAACTCGGATTTATTGAGCCTAAACTGCGCCAACAGAGCATTGGAAATGTTCATTCGAACACGTTTATGTTCTAACGTAAGCAAACCCGACACCCAACGCGCGGACATCTTTCTCATGCCTAAATCTTGATTTAATATGTAACAAGCACGTTCTTTGGACATTTTCATAACCTCTACTATCTCTCTCACTTTAATTCGGCGGTCGTCTAACACCATTTGGTGAACTTTAGCAATGTAATCGTCAGTGGTTGCAGTTTTTGGACGTTCCGAATGTTCATCATCTCCCAAACTCTTACGGCCACGTTTAAATTCAGCTGCCCAAAATTTCACTGTGGTAAATGATGGTGCAGAGTCACCGTATACAGAATAAAACTCATTTTTGATTTGCGTAGGCGTGTTGCCTTTCAAAAAGAAGAATTTGATAACAGCTCGATACTCAATTCACAAAAAACACTCACATCGGTAAGTAACTTTTAAAAGATGCACAACTAGCATTCACTAGGTTTTATTGACGAGTGCCGCTATCTTTACGTTGCGGTCGGAAACTTTTCAGGCAACCCTCGTATTACAATATATTATATGTAAGCGTTCATTCCGGCCAAATCCACAATGGGGTAGAACACCACTATTGGCCATCTTCTCTTTCGGCGGCTGCTGGAATAAATGGAGCATTTTTTATCAGCTTCGTCAACACCTCCTTTGGTTACATTGTAATAGAGAATCATTTCAAGCTTTTCAGTATCCTCGTCAACCTCGTTATTGTAATGCATTGAGGACCCAAGAATCACAGCTCTATTCTTTTTAGACACGTATGAGCATATAGTTTTTTTGTTCGTAAAACCAAACAAAGTAGACTAGATTTCTCGATTTTTTTGCGGTTGAAATTGGCGTTTATTTTTTTTTTTGGTAGTACCCACATAAGTAAGCTTCCGTTTTTCCAATTCATAAATGAGTTCTATAAAAGAGAACCAGTTATCAGCAGTCACATTTCGGTTGCTTCCTTCAATTGGCGTTTTTTATCTTGTGTGGTCAATCCTACACCATCAGAGGCTTTATAAACATATCCATTATCTGTCCCATTTTCCAAAAAACTTAACACTTTGTGCAGTGTAGTCATACCCACGTGAGTGTTAAGTTCTTTAAAAAAAAAGTACGTAGGTGGGTGACCACATGGGAACTCAGTACTCCGCGTGCTGTATCGTTCCCTTGATAATAATAATAATAATAATAATAAAAAAATAAAATTATAAAAATCTGAATTTTTTGCATGAAATAAAGCTAGTATGAGAAGTCCGTTTTTACCTGGCTTGTTAGGACAGTAGCAAAACCATGGATATATTGTCTAACGTGCAGCATCTAAAAATCTCACACTTTGTACCAGCCCTAGTAAATAAGTAATTTGAGCATTCTTGGTTAGATTTCAAGACAGCTGAAAATAGTAGAAGGCACGCAAAACCCTTTAGTTCAGGCATACTCGTATCTATATCTTTCAGTTCAGGTTTATTCTGACGGGCAAACTTTATCCTGTAACTAGTGATTTTCTTGTTCGTCCAAGTCAAAATTTGTTGAAGCATTTCTTCGTCAAATAGTTTATTCCAAATGCTGAAATGGTCTTTTTTATCCTCGCCTGTCAATTTCAAGGCACAAGCCTGAGTAATTATATTGTGTTGAGGTGTACGTACCCTAGCATTAGGAGGCGTCTTTGATCATTCATAACGATTTTTACTGCAGTAAAAATTCGCCCTAATGTCTTATTTTGACACCCTGATCAGTTCTTGAAATCATTATTTGTAGACATTAGCTTCAAATGTTTTTGAGTTTCTCATTAAAGGTGAGCATTGTCTTGAGAATAGATAAGCGGCCACGACTTAGCACAATTTTAATAAATGTAAAAAAAGAAAAATAGACTGTTAGAAACGTCGAAAGACATATATTAAGTATTATATTAACTTAGAGTGCCCGCATGGGGCCAGTGAGATATAATAAGATTATTTTTAAGTTATTTAAAGTAATTTTTAAGAGTTTTTTTGTCTAGCATATACGTGTTAATTAATCAAGTCAAATAAAATTGCATTTAAACTGAAAGAAAAAAACTGACAGTTTGCCTCCTAAAGAAATCTACTAAAGAATATCTTTCGGCCAACTAAATCGACAAAGTATGTTGATGAGTGAAGAAGTTCTACTATCCACTATAAAATCAGAGAGCTAAACCATATACAGTTTACCACAAAAATGTTCCCAAAATCCGTACAATTCTTCACATTCATTTTGTTATAAAATGAGTAATTATGTATGTTCAATAAGTTCTGCGGTTTCTTAAGTTAAAGTTAAACACACATTTTTGCTATAAAAGCTTAAATTTAATCTATCAGATATTGACTATCATGGTCTATTACTTTCTTCCACCGTTCTGGAAGGGGAATAATGCCTCTTTTGTAAGAGTCAGCTGACTTATGGGTAAAAAAGTTTTCCAAGTACATTTTGATCTCATCTTTGGAATTGAATTACCTTCCAGCCAAATTGTTTTGGAGAGAGCGGAACAGATGGTAATCAGAAGGCGCAAGGTCTGGTGAAGTCAGCTTTTGCTTTGTCACTAAAGCTGTGAGTAGTCTGGCGTTGTCCTGATAGAAAACAGCGTCCTCCCTGTTCACCAACTCTGGCCGTTTTTCTTCCACTGCCTGTTTCAAAATATCGAGCTGAGAGCAATGTTTAATGGCATCTATTGTCTGATTGCGTGGAAGCAACTCGAAGTAAATGACACCTCGCCAGTCACGATTGCGGTGCTTCACCAGGAGCGCACCATGAGCTCTTATGCCGAATGTTGTTGTAAACCACGCATTTTTCGTCTCACGTAACTACTGTTTTCAGGAAAGCCTCAAGCGAGTTCCATCTCAGCAAAGATTCGCAGACCATTATGCGATCCATAATGTTTCTTTCACTGAGTTCGTGAGGAACCTAAGTATCGTAAGCACCCACCTTTTTCGACATTCCAACTCTTTTAAGTCTCTACGAAACGCTTGTATGGGCGATGATAAACCACTGAATAATCTTTGTCAAATGCCTGTCAACGCTAACTGGAGCCAAGACTTGATCGTCGTCTGTGGTGGGTGGACGTCCAGGGCGAACAGCATCAGCAAGCTCTGTATTTCCTGTCATGGCTTATAGCCGAATTTTCATACACCCTGCAAATCTCCCTTTGCCCCTCTGTCGCTTTGATACCTTTTTCAAATAAAAAAAAGCAAAATATGCCGAAAATGCATTTAAAAAAAAATATGGAGCACTTAAAACACGTCCGTACAAAACAAGTTCTCGTAACAATGTATAGGAGAAACCTCTCTATGGGAATAAACAACAAAAAAATCAGAATGGTATACTCAGAGATGTCCTGAAACGATAAACACTATTTCCAGGAAAAAAAACCGCAGAACCTATTGAACAACCTATTATTTCAGTATCGCTTTAGCATAAAACTAAAAAATCAAAAATCAATTTAATACTTCAGTAGCCCCCAGTGCCAGAACTACTCAGGTTGTCAAAAGTAGGAGAGCCTTCTATAAGTATCTAAGTATCTATTGTATATAACTTTGCTTTTAATTGCCTTGATTCAAAAACACATTGTCCTAACTACCTTTAAATAAGCAATTGAATTTTGATAACTCAATTTCCTTAAATTTTCTGAGAGAGATTTCGGAAAACAAATCCACAAAGAAATTCTTTGATTGGCAAACTTATTTTGCGGCCCAATTTTCCTTCAGCGTTTCTTTTTTCCCAAATAAAAAAAGCTCTACAGTACAGCATTAATTCTAATTCTTTGGTAAAACAACAGTTTCTATTCAGATACAGTCCTTATTGTCATGTTTCGAGTGCCATACTCGTACAAAATGCTTTACAAATGCTCAAGGTAATTGTATGCTGCTGAAATAAGGTTTAGAAATTAAAAATTCAGGAGATTTAAATAGAACGTTTCTGCAAAAGGAAATATTCATTTTGCCACTGCCACAGTGGTGAAAAGATATAAAAAGTGAGTACCCAGGGTCTGCAAGGCAGGTAACTGTAATCTAAGTAGGTTTCCGGTTCATGGAAGACATTAAATTCGACCGTAATTTGAGGGTGTTATTGGCCGAAATTGGAAATTGTTATTGCGCGACTGGGAATTTGAACAGAACAACGAGCAAGTTAGGATACATGCTGTGCACTTAAATGGGATTTTAATCTTAATGGATTTAAATGACATAAATGTAAGTATAGATTTAAGTCGTCCCAGAATGAAGGAACTTTAACCAAAATATATATATATATATATGTATGTATATGTACATATGTACATTGTCCGTCCTAATGTTGGAACAGGCGAAATCTCGATTTAGTACTGGACACATGGAACAGAAGCCAAAGTTTGGTTGAGAAATACTTGTACATCTAAAGAGCTTACGTGCAGCTTCCTTGATTTAAAATCCCTATGCTATATCCCTCAGTAGAGCACAAACCTTAATGAGTGAATCAAAATTAAACTGTCTGTCAGCGCTATAGTCGAGCGCTATAGTACTATAATACGGACATGAACGGGCGCAATAACTCTGACAGACCCAACCTAGTGTTTCCATACCAATAGTATAAATAGTTTTGTTTTTTTATTTTTTTACTGTAAAATCGTAATCTTATGTAAACAAAATTGTTTGTGATTCTAGCGGCAACACTGTTTAAATCATTTATTTGCGCTCTTCGATTCAACCGCTTCACGGTTTGACTCACACTTGTGAGCCGAAATATTGTTGTCTTTTTTCTCTATAATTTTCCTTCTCGATACGGTTTTTTTTGGCATGACAATGGTTTAAAGTCCACAGTCTGAATGTACAAAGGAAAAACTTGGCAGTGAATTAAAATTAATTTATAAAGTTTCGTTGGCATTTTCATTTATATGGAACCCCTGGTTTTGTACCTTATTTTGGTGCTTCCTATGAGGACTTGTTAATTTACGACAATAATTGTGGTATTGTGGCATTTGATAAAGTTGGCATTGTGATCGAGAATATTCGACCGCGTGCTCTGGGCGATATCTGCGGACTTTCTGGAACATTTCAATACATATTGGCGTCGTCATCCTGAGTTTTACTACTGGTTCTGCATTTTTTGATAATTTGCTAGTGGATGTCAAGTGAGGAGTCGGATTATTTGGAATCGACAATCGTAGGTGAGTCAGAGTGAATTCCAAAAGCGACATCAAGTTCATACGGTACACCTGAGCCTGCGATAAAAATGGCGGATCTTAATAAGCGTACGACTATAGTTACAGCAATCAAGCGTATCGCTGGGAAAATTACTAAAGACGATTTCTTTGGCGACGAATTTGGTCTTCAACAAGAACTTGGCACATTGCAAATGCATTTTGATCGTTTTGTAGTTGCTCATGATGCACTCATTGGTACAGCTCAGCCCGCCGAGCTCGAATCGTATTCCACGCTTTGGGATGATGTTGAAGCACATTATAATACTGGAATGTAGCTTAGCAGCTACACCGCATGCTTTCTACAACACAAGCGAAACGAAATGTAGAACACCTCTACGAGGCAGCATAGCAGCGATCGGTACGTTCAACTACAATTGATTTGATGTTAGATCCATTGCCAGTTCCCAATGGCACACTGCAAAATTGGCTTGCATTTAAAGATGCATTTGAAACGCTTCTGCATTCCTAAGACTTTCCGACACTTCAGTGTCGACTAATTTGCGGCCCAGGCTCCCAGGTCAATTTTATGACTTTACGCCTTTTTAATAATTTGTCTCTCCGCAGAAGTAAATGTGAACTGTAAGTAGAAGGTGTGGGGAGCTCTATTTCGACAGTTGTTCAGCTGTTTTTGAACTCTTATTCATTGTTTGGTATTAAGAAGGACGTGCATATCCTCGAGACAATCACTTCCCCTACACATGTGGCTAAGATTGCGGATGATTGCTGGCACCATCTACGAGATTTGCAATTGGCGGGCACTACATTCGGTACAACTGGACGGATTGGTGGATTACTCGGAGCTGATGTATGGGGTCAAAACGCTACAGAAGGTATTGTGCATGGCAATTACGGAGAGCCATTTGTCCATTCGACGAAACTTGGCTGGGTAGTATTTGGACCTGCAACAATTCACTCTCAAACTACACAAACTTTGAGATCATTAGCTGTTTGCTCAAGTATAGAGGAACAACGGCTCGATGATTTACTACGCACCCTATGTGAATTAGAAGACATGGAACAAAAATCTACTTCTACGTTGATCTATGTGAAAAAATGTTCTTGGATACTCAAACCCGAGATGCAAATGGCCGCCACAGCATGCAGATTCCGTTCAAACGTGACGCATCAGCACTTCGTAATTCACATAATTTGGCATTACGACAGTTTCATTAGCTTGAACGCAAATTGGCTGTAAATCCTGACCTTCGGGAAAAATACGTGGCTTTTATCAGGGAATACGTTAAACTTGGCCATATGCACTCAACTCTGGATCAACCAGGCTAGATGGAATCATATTATATCCCACATCATGCCGTAGTTTCTAAATTCCGTGTGGTATTCCATGCCTCAGCGCAGACGTCAACAGGCATCTCACTCAACGCGATGCAAGTGATTGGCCTCCTTTTACAAGAATTGCGGGTAAATATAATTTTCCGATTTCGTCGCTTTAAAGTTGCTTTATCCGCAGATGTGGAAAAAATGTTTCGCCAAGTGCTTATCGACAAACGGCACAGGCGATGGCAGCAAATTTTATGGCGAAAATCACCTACCGAACCATTGCGCACATATCAACTGGCTACCATCACCTATGGTACCGCAAGCGGACCATTTTTGGTCATTCGCACGTTGCAACAGTGTGCTCTGAATAATTGCATCAACCTACCAAGTGAAACCCGGGCAGCCACGAGATCTTTTCTACGAGATCAAATTGGCAGCTGATTCACCATCCACAACAAAACATCGAGTCGGCAGGACAAGGTATTCATTCAACGGCTTTGGAAAGCAGGTTTGGCATGGGATGATCCGCTACCGAAACCATTACTTGATGAGTGGCTTTCATTCCGTAAGGACTTACATCGCTTGGAGGAAATACCCATACCACGATGGCTTCACCTCTACGATGACAACAATTAGGCTGGTACTGGAACTCAACGATGTCCCATACACTATGTAGAATGATTCAAGTATTGCGCTCAGTTGGCTTCGCAAATCACCACCTCTATATTCGACAACATTCCGATATTTCCAATTGGCATCACATTCACACGCAATTAAACCCAGTAGATTGCGCAAGTAGAAGCATAAGCGTTGATGCTCTTATCTCACATCCGCTTTGGTAGCAGGGCCCAGAGCTTAGCAATGAACTGTTCTCTACTGATGACATTGCACTGACGGAGGGAGAAATGTCTGCGATGGAAACAGAGTTCAAACCAGTCATGACGAACGTTACGCATACTACCGAAGAGCTTATACAGAAAACACAAAAGCGAGGCTGCGAGGTGGAAATTCTGTCGTTGGTTTACCGAATCAAATTGCTGTAGGTGTTATGCCCTTACAACAATATAAAACAGTGCGCCAACAGTGTGCAGGAGAATCGGAGGCAGTCGAAGAGCTCGGGCTTTCGCAGACCACAACTTGACGAATTTTGCATTGCAACTTGGGCCTGCACCCATATAAAATTCAACCCCCCCAGGAGCTGAAGATAAACGACCATAGACAGCGACGTGTGTTCGCTGAATGGGCTCTAGAGCAGTTGGAAACTGACCCTAATTTTCTCCGAAAAATCATCTTTGGCGATGAGGCCCATTTCTGGATGAATGGGTACGTTAACGAACAAAATTGGCGAATTTGGGACGATACCAATTCACATGAGATCCAAGAGCGCCCAATGCATACCGAAAAAGTCATTGTTTGGTGTGGATTTTAGGCTGGCGGCGGTCCATTTTTCTTAGAGAACGAAGTTGGCCGGGCCATCATCGTCAACGGCGAGCGCTATAGATCGATAATTACCAACTTCTTTTGGCATGAATTGGATGATATGGACACCAACGACATGTAGTTTCAACAGAACGGCGCGGCGCTACGTGCCACACAGCTCACGCCACATTGCAAATTCTGCACGAGCGATTCGAGGACATGGTCGGCTCACGTGGAGGTGATGTCAACTGACCACTGGGATCGTGCGATTTCACCCCGTTAGACTAGACTTCTTTTGTGGATTTTTCTGAAGTCGCAGGCCTATGCGAATAAACCACAAATCACAGCGGTCCTCAAAGCCAACATAACCCATGCCATCGGTTAAATTCAGCCTGATTTATGCGCCAGAGTCATGGGACATTTCGGGTGAGCGCCACCCAGAGAAGCCGAGGATATTTGAACGATGTTATCATCGATAGGCCTCTCAAACGAATAAACAATTTCAATGATATCTCACACACACTGTGTTTTATTTAAATTTAAAAATAGGAAGTGTTTAATGAAAAACCCTTTAGAGGGCATTGTAGATTTGTGCACTTCTTTACATGATTAACTGCACATCATCCGCATACATAGATATGGTAATCAGGATGAACTATCCTTGTATAAAAACCATTTATGAACATCGTGAACAAAAGAGGGACAAGAACAGATCCCTGGGGCACCCCTGATGTTATCGGCAGACTCGACTATTTTTCGTCAGCGAAAAACCGCTTGGTTGCGATTATTAAGATATGATGCCAAAAGTTGGCACGCTTTACTATCAAAAGCGAATTGATGTTTTAATTTCTATAAAAGATTATCATGGTTTGCGGAATTAAACTCTTTTGAGCAGTCCAGGAATACCACAAGTGACATCATATCTCTTTCAAAAGCAGAACGGATGTCGTCAGTAATTCTTAGTAGCGCAGTCGTGCTGTTGTGCTTTGCTCTAAATCCAGTCTTGGGTCAATATATTATTTAGGCCAATTTGTCTTCATTTGTTTACTTACAATTTTCTCAAACAGCTTACAGAGAAAAGGAAGGATAGCAATTGGCATATACTCAGAACTATTTTGCGAGCAGGTATAATTGTTTGTTCTGTATTAATTTTAAATTGTATTAAACAAGTTTTTAATGTGTTTGGAGAGAACTGGCAACAGGATTTTTTAATGAATTTCAGATGAATACCATCCAAACCTACAGCATTTGATTTAATAGAGAATAGACTCATCTACAATTGTCTCATTAACACATTGAAAGGAAAAAGATAAAAGTGTTCCTTGTTCTGCCAAAAATGGCAGAATCTGGTTATTGCTTGATGGGGCACCATTAATAAACTGTTTATTAACATCATTAAGGTCAATATTGCTACAGTCAGATTCACTTTTAGTAATACCGAATTGCCGGATTGATTTCCAAACGCTAAACCTGATTTCTTGGAGCTAAATATAGCTCGAGAGTATTTGTTTTTGCTTTTACGAATCAGACAGTTAACAGCGTTTCGCACTTATCGGAATTCGTTAAGTAGATGTGGCTATTGGTATCTGTGCCATCTCAAATACAGTAAATTTCATTTGTTAATAAGGTCTTTAATCTGTTGAGTGAGCCAAGAAATGCTAGATTTGTGTATGTTCCTTTTTCACAAGGGATACATGTATTGGTACAGTATATAGGTGACCAATTAAGGCTGTCACAGTTATTAGACAATGTAACGACATTAATGAATGAAAACTGACGAAATTGAACAAAGACATCATTTAAACTAGGACGAGTAATATTTAAAAAAAGGATAATCATGTCATGGTATGAGAATCCTGGTGAAGGAATTTGATGAGGGTGCGTTACCAAGGCAGTTTCAGAAAGAAGAAAAACATCTATCAGTAAAGGCACTTTGTCAGATTGAAAATTATTGGGGTTGACGTCATTAGCAAATTGAAAAACCGGTGAATTGACCGGTTTCGTTTTAAGATTATTCCTGACTTTTTTATTACATCACATATTAGGCGCCATAGACCCGTATAATTCTCCTATAAGAAATTTTATATTTACTACAACTATTCCTATGAAAATATATTCTGTAAAAACGTGGATTGCCTCACTGCCTTACGCTGCAAATTATATATATACACCTTAAAAAGATATGCCCCCATACCCGGATTTCACCAAATTTATGTGATGCAAATGATGTCCATGGATCCACTCTCAAATAAAGAGCGCACTTCGTCTATCATGTTAACAATGCGTTGCATATTGAAATGACAAAAGCAGATCCCCGTATTATTTGGACACAAAATGTTTAGCAACATTTTCGATCTTTCAAAATGTTGCACCAATAGACACTCACAACTCCCGCTCATATCGCTGAGTTCGTGAATTGTTTATGGAATATGTGTAGAAGTCAACGAAAAGAACACGGAAAGGACAACGACTTTCGGATCTGCACGTGGAATGTTCGGACCATTAACACGCCATGTGCAGCCGAGGAATTAGCAAAGGCCCTTGACTGTTATCACGTAGATATCACCGCCATCCAGGTAGTGCGATGGGATGGGCCGAACATATGGGAGATGTAAAACCGTGGTATAAAATATGGCGAACGTTAAGGGAAAAAGACTGAACTTATTCAGATCCGGATTTGACATTTTCAGCAGATTTAGGCAAGAAGCTTTGAGCTTCCGACACGTGAGCGAGCGTCTTATAATAATCCGTATCAAAGCTAAATTTGCTAAAGTAAGCCTAATATGCGCCCATGCCTCTACGGAAGACACGAGCGACGCCATCTAAGAATATTTCTACGAACTTCTCGACAAGATATACATATGAGCAATGTCCGAAGTGTGACGTTAAAATCGTACAAGTCGTTGCGTCGTTGCAACGCGAAGGACGGTAGCCGCTCTAAGCCTATACGAGCAGAAGAAACGGGAAGAACATCGGCTTCTCCAGAAGAAGAAATTGAGAGGTTGTACTCCAGGAGTACATTGTATGCCGAGGCTCAAAAACTGCTGGAAATGACTTTGTGAAGAGCACACGCCAACTAATTTCCCAGAGCTGATCAGAAGAGTGTATGCCCGATGAATGGAAGCTCATTATCGTTCGCCCGATTCATAAAAAAGGAGACCTCCTCAACTGCGCTAGCTATAGATGTATATAAGATCTATAGAGCATTTATAGAGACGAGCTACAATATATAGAGCCACGTCTAGTTTTGACATCCCCGCCAAACCCGTCCATATGTGCAGAATGACGATTGAGAACCCTAGCTGCTCCGTCAAGGTCGGTAATGACTTAACCGAGACCTGTGATGTAAAAAAAATTAATTCTTTAATTTCATAGTATTATGGAAAGAATTGTGGGGAGCTCATAAGCGAACACAATCTTTCAAAAGTTTGTGCAACTAATGGGTGATTTGTTTGTTGTTTTGTCCTATTTTTGACAGCTCACGTGTGATTCGGGACATGCGTCAAAGTCAAAAACGCTCAGTTGGCATTGCCATTTCAACGTGGAAAGAGGCTGAATTCCTTAGTGCAGTATTCCCGCAGTACTACAAGGTCAAGCGTTTCGAAATGCAACATTACTGTAGTGATACAATGCAAAACGTTTCAAATCGCAGTGTAAAAGCATATACTGCGCAAACAAAAGCCACCTTCTGCATCAGAAACAGACCTGATGCAATATTTTTGCTTGAAAATTATACAGAAAGCAGGCTACGCCGAGCTCGTGAGTAATTTTTTTTTTTCATATTGTTCTGACTCATCTTCACGATTTTATTAAATTAAAACAATAGCTGAGAAAATTACAAATTTCAAAGTATCATTGATGCAGTGGAAAAGTAGCGTCGCAATGCATGAGAGAAACGTTTAGGAATTCAGTCAGACTTACACCCGAACCATAGATGGCAAACTTTCCAGATGTTGGAAAACCAAAACACGCTTTCCATTAATCGCCTCTATCCGTGGGACCCTGCTGCGAATACGTGTGAATCGTCATTAATGTCAGTTTCTCTACCATTTTATACAAAATCCGTCCGTTTTACCCAAAAAACGTCATCCACATTACACATATATAATGAACCTTACGTGCAAATTGCTCTAATCCTAACAACTTTACTTGTAAATTGCTCTCATTCTTACAACTTTACTTGTAAATTACTCTCATTCTAGCAAATTCTGGCAGGTTATAGAGATGTGTAATGTGTTGGTAATTCACTTACAGTTTGCAAAAGGATTAGTAGAGTTTGCCATCTAAGTTAGTTCATTTATGACCCGAACAGCGCTTTCAAATTATTGGATTTTATTATCAAAATTCGTGCTCTGTGAAAAATGTTTTTCGCGCACTTCGCCCATTTTACAGTTGTCATAATCGACCTACAGAGCAGGTCATAGTGACCAAATTTCGCATTAATTTCACGCTATTGGACATCAAGGCGTAAGCGTAGAGTGCGTACAGAAGAAAATATTGATTTGTCCATTCGTCACCGTTCGATTGTGTTACTCGACTACATGGAAGATTACGGAAGATTATAACCTCGCTAAGTACAGCTCAGCATCGAATTTTCGGTGAAAAACCAAACCCTTAAAAAAGTGACCCATTACCAGCGTACGCTGATAATATCGCGATAATAGGGAGAACTCAGCGGGTTCTCAACAGGCATCAAATTGGTTTTAGCGGTAAATGAGGACAAAATCAAATATAATACATATATGCTGTCAGACACACAACATCGACGAATCGGACAGAACCCCACAGCCGACAGCTTTAATTTCTAGATAGTAAGGGACTTTGTCTGCCTCGGCTCTGCTATAAGTTCTGCCAGTAATATCTCAGCAGAAATAACACGAACAATCACTCTTGCCAATCGCTGTTTTTTTGGGCTAAGAATACAATTGAGTAGTAAGGCCCTATCCCGCAAAACTAAGGAGACCCTGACCATCAAAGTCCTACTTGACGGCGATGAAGCATGTATTCTCTCGGAAGCGGATGAAGATATCCTCAGTCGTTCAGCCGTTTCGAGAGAAAAATCCTTCGAACAATATTCGTTCCCGCTTGCGTTGACGAGCTTTGGAGAAGAGGATTCATTGGTGATCTATACATCAATATCAACATCAATCTAGTGACAAAACTGCGCATCAGTCGTCTGAGATGGCTAGAACATGGACAACGCAGTAGAGGGAGACCTCACCCTAGGTGGTGCGCACAAGTAGAAGGAGACATTAACCGACTGGAGGCAGTTAGCGATAACGGGAGAGGCTTGTTAGTTAAGACCCAGGTTAACACCGAACTGTAGCGCCACCTAAGTAAGTAAGTTGGTTAGATGGCGCTGTATACACTCTAAGGTTGGACCCCCGCCCAGTTATCAAGGCTTCGCTCATCAATGACGTTGTCTAATAAAAAGCGGGGGCAGAGCATATTACTGGTCTTATCGTAAACATCTTCAGATAACAGCCTCTGAATGGTTGCTACGATTTGATTAGTTACAAGCTGCCGGTAATAGGTCTTGTTGGCGGCTGGACCACCGGTAGTCCATACCAGGACTTAAATCACGGTTTCATGGGAGTCAGGAGCCCCCCGAATTTCGGTCCGGGCCTGACTTGTTGAGGTAGGCCCCCTTGTGGGAGCGTCATGGTGGCTGTGGTTTAAACCCAAATCGCGGGTACGGGTTTTCCTTTTGGTTTGACCCATTGTAGAGTAGCAAATAAGTACTGGGTGCTGTGACCCTAAGAGCAGTAAGAGGTTTTAGATCGGCCTCGACCCATACCAAGGGTGGGTCTTGATGGGCGAAGCCTTGATAATTGGGCGGGGGCCCTGTTTTCCAAACAGGTAGATCTAGCATGCACAGGAAATGGTTGACACGTGCACATCCTGTGTATTTAATGCATGTGACTGACTTGGTTGGCTGCTCGGCCATCTAGAGAAAGCCCGATTGCTTCATGGAACATTTTCTAGATAAGCCTTGTGTCGCCTATCATAATCAATAGCTTTTGTAATTTTGTAAAGGCCTTTAGCTATGCGGACGCACATATTTGACTTTAAGTGGATAGAACCCAAGTAGTCGCTTATTGCCTTTATAGCACTGAACTTTAATTTAAGCAGTTTTCTTCAGGCAATTAAGCTTTAAAGCAGCTGTAGTACGAGTATGTCGCGCGGGGTTTTCTCAAGAATGCCAGTTTCATTTTCAATTTCCTTCAGCCCCGCAGTTTCAATACTCATGTACGAGTACTCAGTGCATCATGAATTCAAATGTAATCTCTTATACCATCGAAAGGATTCTCAAAATTGTCAAGATTTATTCGGCGTACATTTCACAAACATACATACATATGATGTGTACATTTGTTGGCAGGATTTTGTAAAAGACAAATTATACATACGTGTCGATGTTTGCTTACAACTCACTGTCAAATCTCAGGTCAAGTACCTATAGTAAACAACCCATTAGAGGAGTTGGCAATTTTCTCAAAAATCTTTTCAATCTACACGTACGAGTATATTACCAGGCCAACAAGCAAATCAGGTCATCGCTTCAATTTTTCAACCCTTTCTTCAAGTCACAACACATTTTTTTTTGTATGTGTTTCATTCTTACATATATACTCGTACATATTGTATGTATGTTGCCTTAACTTTCTGATTTCTTTATACACACATGGATAAGTACATATGCTGTACTCGTACGTAGAAAACAACAGCTTTTTTTATGATGCCAGCTTTCGAAAACGATGATATGTGGAGGTTATAAATGGATGCCAATAAACGTGTTTTTTTGGTGAGTGCGAGTACAACATAGACTGCTAGCACATAAGATAAATTGTTTAACTTCAAAACTCTTCGAAACACATGAATTCCAGTTTTGAAAAATTGCTGGCTACTGAAAAACGTAACGTATGGGTGCAAAATGTTCTCTTTCTGTTTTTAAAGGTAACAAAACAGAAATTTTTATCGCTGAAGTAGATGGAAGGCGGTGTTTACCTTTCCGCATATTTTAGTTTGCTTAAATGGGGACGACAATTCTGCTAGTGTCCTTGTACTCAAAGTCATTATATAATATTTAAGCTGTTTGCCTTGGCAGGCAGGATATAAGAACTACCTTGTTGACCCTCGCATGTGGTGTAGCTATAGTATATGTTGATAACGTATCTATGGTATATTTTCCCAAATTTTGGAGAATGACTTGTTACAAGGCAATTCGGGACTATTTATGGAAAGCATGAAAAACTGTCGTTATCCCAAAACTTTCAATTGCGCTATAGTCCGTGGTGCATCTAGACCTCAACCAAAAATTCTTTACTCAGCTCGATTGTAAGTTTATTACACACACCGAATTGGTTGAGCTACCTCCTATACGATGTAGTCTTCCTCAACTAAGCCGTAACTCTGGAGCGCTAGGGTTCATCCATCTTCATGTCCAAGACATTGTATTCGGAGTCCCGTGACAAGATCGATATCACTGTAAATATCGATCGTTGTTCATCGTTGTAGTTTACCCTCCATTTAGATGTTAAAGAAATAGCATGTCTGCGCGTCTAAAGCTTTCCTTTTAGATCAAGTTCTCACATAGCTTAAGCTTGTTCCCTTATATGCTGCCAGACGCGACCTTATAATCAATAAAAAGATGGTGGATTTCGATCTTAAATTCACGAGTTCACACCAAGATCTGACGTAACTTAGTGCAAAAGTTTGGTTTATGGATATTTTAAGGACCAATCAGGTTCTTGACAAAAAGCCTTATTGCAGCGTCATCATCACTCTCAAACTAGCCAAGAATCTTCTCTAAATAGTTCATTGGCAGCGGAATTGCTTTTGGAGGACAGATGCAGGCCTCCCTAACGTGGAGCCAAATCTAACGCTGTCATTTAAAAATCAATGCATGTCTGACTAATCAAAAGTGCATTGTTCTATTTTTATTTTTTGTATTTCAGAGAGTATTTTTGGTATTATCTACCACCACTTTTTGCCTCACCGGATAACCGGTACACACTAACTTCATCAAAAAGTTCCCGTATGTACCAGAAAATTGGGAATACAAGTTTATTCATCTAAATCTAAATTGTCCCCTTCAGAGTAATCCCCATCGACTGCAACACACTTATACCAGTGCTTGATCCAATCCTCGAAACATTTTTTATATTCGGTTTTCGTTATGTCCATCAGTGCTTCCTGTGATTTTTCCATTACTTCCTCTCGGCTGCTGAAACGCGTTCCCCGTACTAGTTTTTTAATTCGATTGAACAGAAAGAAGTCACAGGGAGCAGTAACAGAGAGCCAAATTAAATGAATTCGGGGGCTGATGGATGATATTTGTTGCATTTTTCATCAAAAAATTACGAATAATGATGGCACTGTGCGACGGTGCGTTATCATGGTGCACAATCCAGGAGTCTGGTCTCTTTCGGCGAATTGCTTCACGCAAACGTCTCATAATGCCCAAATAATACTCTTTGGTTACTGTCTGGCCTTCTGGCAAAAATTCATGATGCACTACACCGTTGTAATGCATGAAAACTGTGAGCATTCATTGCCTTCTTTTTTGACTGAAAACGACGTGGTTTTTTTGGTCTCGGCTCATTTGCTGAAAGCCATTCACTTGCCAGATGTCTGGATGGCGTGTCGTACTCATAAACCCACGTCTCGTCTCCAGTAATGATCCTTTTGATGAATGTGGGATCGGATTCAGCCTTGCAAATCATCTCTTTTGCGAAGTCAACACGGTCTCTTTTTTGCATGAAATTGAGGTCTTTTGGCACCAACTTTGCTGCTACACGACGGAAACCCAAATCATTAACCAAAATGTCTTGGGCGGATCCATAGGCAATGTTCAAGTCCTCCGCTATCTCTCTGATGGTTAATTTGCGGTTATTGACCAACATTTCTTTTACTTCATCAATGTTTTCGTCGGTTTTCGATGGCGATGGTCTGCCACTGCGTTCATCATCTTCGATTAACTCACGACCACTTTTGAACCGCTCGTGGTAAACGACCGTTTTCTTTAGAGAATCGTTCCCGAAACACTTTTCCAAAATTTCCAATGTTCGCGCACTATTAAGTCCGTTTTTTACGCAAAATTGAATACAAGTTCGTTGTTGCAAATTTAAATCCATTTCTAGAATTGCAAAAAATCGCCAACACACACAGAGATAGATGTACTCTTGGCTACGTAACGTTTGCAAATGTCAAGCTATGACGCTAAGATTTACTAGGTTGGGTGAAAAGTAACCTCCTTCGCCACCAGAATGCGCTGCTGCTGCAAAAAGGTTATGGTGCCTTGAAGCCCGTTCATATTTATAAAGACATGCTAAATTTCGGTGCGATACTCTCTTTTGTTTTTGTTTTGACAGCTAATTGTTTTTGACGTGTTTGGCATCATGTTGAGTATGGACAAAAACGATTTTCGTTCTCTCATAAAACATTATTTTTGAGAGGCAAAACGGAGAAGGAAACAAAAGAAAAGTTGGATAAATATTATGGGGCTAATGCTCCGTCAGATTACACCGTCAAATATTGGTTTCGAGAGTTTCGTGGTGGCCGCAACTCCACTACCGATCAAGTCCGCAGCGGCAGGCCCTCCGATGCGGTTACAGAGGACAATGTCAAAAAAATACATGAAATGATGTTGGCTGACCGGAAAGTGAAGGTGCGCGAGCTAGCAGATACCACAAAGATTAGTACTGAGCGCACATGCCATATTTTGGACAATATTCTGCATATGAAAAAGTTATCCTGCCGCTGGGTGCCGCGCATGCTCACGGAACGCGAGGGCACTTCGAAAGAGTGTTTTGGACTTGCTGATGCGGAATCGGGTGGACTTTTGGCGTCGATTGGTGTTGATGTTGGATCCACTATTACACACCAGAGAACAGAATGGAGCCCGGCAATGGACTGAAGCTGACACGAGTGCTCCGTTGCGGCCGATGGAAGCTCGATTGGTCGGAAAGGTTATGTCGTCGGTTTTCTGGAATTGTCATCGCATACTATTCGTGGACTACCTCGAAAAAGGAAAACCATCAACAGCGAGTATTACTGTGCATTATTGGGGCGAGTGAAGGCCGAAATCGCTGCAAAACGGTCTCACATTAAGCGAAAAAAAAATTTGTGTTTGCAAGACAACGTGCCGGCGCACAAGAGCATCGCAACCATGGCTAAAATCAATGACTTACGGCTCTAATTGCTGTCGCATCCACCGTATTCGCCCGATTTGACTCCTTCGGACTATTATCTCTTCCCAAAGCTCAAAAAATGGCTCATCAATAAAAAATTCAGCTCACGAGAGGAAATCATCGACGCCACGAAGGAGTATTTTGCAGACCTTCCGGAAAATTACTTTTCGGACGGGATCAAGAAGTTGGAAAATCGCTGGAATAAGTGTATCAAACTAAAAGGGGACTATATTGAATAAAATAAAAAAACATTTAAAAAAAAATTTTTCATTCCCAAGTGCGTTGTTTTTCACCCCACCCAGAAGAGGGAATGTCAACAACAAAAAAAAACAGAACTCAAATCGGAACAATGGGAGCGCCACACCGTGGTGTCCCCGGGAACTTTTTGATCAAGGTGCTAGTTATATGGACTGTCAGATCCACATATGTAGATTCAAAGAACTAGCCCCAATAATTCCGAAAGTAGATAGAACTATCGTAAAGCCGCCAGTCCTCGGATTCTTGCTCTCAACTATCGAGTGCGTTAAAGTCGAGGAAGTTGCTTAGTATTTAGATTTTATGTAGATGAGGATTCTAACACTATTCGGGCTGATTTTGTCGATCTGATAAACTTCCAGGAAATGTGTTTTCCTAGTAGTCTGAGAGCAAGCCCTATGTGAATTCCGATTATGTATTAATAAGTCGTCATTATTTATATTAGAATGCCGAAATTACTTAGTAAATAGACAATCAACAAGAGTTAACATAAATACGGCCGCGCTCTTTTCTCAGAATAAAATTGACGCTACTTACTATATGTGGACAATTACGTACATAGGTGGATTTTAAAAACAGGACACGCCGCTTTGAAATTTATATACATCGAATAATCCAACAAAAGATATCAATTTGATTTAATAGAAAGCGCGGCATTTTTAAGAAAAGTGATGATATTTTATTTTAGACTAAAGTAAAAACTCTGAGGTTAGTAATGGATTACAATATCTCACAAATATCTACCTCGGCTCTCCCTTCAAGCGGTCGTTCTTCGCAGCATGCGGCTTTATTCACGACTACCAAATCTTCTGACATTTTCTTTTGGTGAATAAATCGTTGGTGGAGTATTGGCATAAACTTTATCCTTAATATAGCCTCAAGGGAAAAAAATTCAATAGACCCATTGTTTGTGTGGTATATGGTGCCGTTCTGCTGAAAATTAACATCGTCCACGTCCATAGCATCAATTTCAAATACAAAAAAGTCAGTCAACATCGTTCGGTAATCCAATCCATTCACTGAAACAGTCGCACCATCATCATTTTCGAAAAAATATGGTCTAACGACAGGCCAGCCCAAAAACCACACCAAATTGTTACTCGCTATGGAAGGAGAGGTGGTTCCACTATTACTTGTAGGTTTTCGGAGCCTCAGATGTGACAGTTTTGTTTGTTTACGTACCCAGACAAATGGTAATAGGCCTTATTACTCAGAATAATTTTGTGTAAAAAATCAATCGGCGAATGTACGACGTTGTGCGCGGTCTCCTTTTTTCAAATTATGTGTCAACTGGACCTTATAAGCATATAGGCTAAGATCTTTATGCGAAGTGCAGTGCAAAGTGGTTGCTGCTAGGCCCAATTTGTGTGATAGTCTCAGAATGGACACACCTGGGTTTTCAGTAATACTCTCAGCTACGGCTGCGATATTTTTAGCTGACCTTTCCGTACTAACACGAGTTGGAGCCTTCACATCTGTAACCTATCCGAGAGGTTCAAATTAATCGATTAACTTTTCTACATATAACTGTGCGAGAAGGCGCTTGATGATGACCAAAAGCAGTACGCACTTGACGAAACGTCTCCGCGATATTTTCACTCATTTTTAGTGAATTTTCGCTATTTCGACACGTATGCAATCCATCCATATTAAATAACCTCCTAATTTTTGCTTATCAAAAGTCATCAGAATAATAGTTAAATGTTAGCAGTTCAACAAGGGCCCGAAATTTAAAATGACACCTCTTGTTGCATGACCCTCATTTATGCTTTTTTCTGGGCTAAATTCGACAAAATCTTAACATAGCTATCCCACCATATTGGCTGAATTGTATCGAAATCTCGGAGAGGTTACTATCGTAAATCACAAGATGAAGGACATAAAATACAGATTTGTTACATCACGTTTGGATCTCAGACTGCTTAGCTCTATGTAGGACGTAGTTTTTAAACCCATGTGCAGCTTTGATTTGCATTCCCGCGTTGTTGCTTGAAAAGAAACATTGCTCCCAACTGTCAATAGACAACCATTAAATTTTGAGCAAGCTGTGTTACTTAGATTGTATGCTATTGAACTTTGGCGTTTTTTAACTGCAATTCAGACGCCTTTTTGCACCCTTTCATAGCCGTGGAAGGACCACAATACACCGGAGTGGATATTGCTTCTGCCTGCGAATTACCACCGAAGAAGACCAAGATGAGTCTGCCGAGCAAAACATGGCAACAGTTTTTTAGATGGCATGCAGAATAATTCACATGGATCAACTTGAAAAGCTAAAACAATGTTATGCTAATTTCTTGGATGAGTTAAACGACGACTTGAAGGCAAAACGACAGCATTTGGTAAAGAAAAAAGTATTTTTAATCACCTGTCATATTCTCCGGATTTAGCCCCCGGAGACTATTCCCTGTTTCCAAATCTGATGAAATGGCCGGACGAAAAGAGATTAAATCATCGCTCAAACAAATACCTATTTGGAGAAGTGATCAAGCAATTGCAGAAACGTTCGACGAAATGTATTGAGCTCAAAGGAGACTACGTTGAGAAATAGAACCTGTTTCTTTCATTCAAAAAGTTAGTTAATGGAAATTAGTTGGGGAACAAGCTGATGATAAACAGGGTGTTTATATTCGGGTTTTGTATCTCAGGATGATGTTTCAGGGGATGTTGAAGTGATCGACGTAGGAGTATTCAAAAGCAGTACTGATTCTACGTTGGAGTCGAATATTCGCAGATTCGTTCTTAAGCTAAAAACATTGCTATTCCAGATTTCTGATAGTATTCCGAACGTAGCGTTTGCCTTCCCGCTTCTGCTGCACACATCCGGCAATGTTAAGTCCAGTGCGGGTGTTAGAAGTGCTAAGGGCATTCATTTTGGTTGTGTTTATTTTGAGCCCCACTTTGTTCGCCTCAGCTTCCAGATTGTGGGCCATCAAATGAAGGTCCATTGTCCGATGTGAGAGTAGGCAAACATCGTCAGCGTAGCCAGGGTGTTTTGTCATTGCCCATCGAATTCCACAGTTGCCTTCCGTCAATGCTGCACTGAGTACATAGCTGATAACCACCAAAAACAATAGTGGTGAGAGTATATACCCCTGACGTACTCCACTTTGGACTTCAAAATCCTCAGACACCTTACCAGTGTATAAATCGAAACACTTACCACCCTCGTATGTAGCCTTAATAATAGCCATGTGTTTTCCTGGGATGTCTCTTCTGCCTAAGGTCAACTATATAGCATTTCGATTCAAACTATAGAAAGCCTTCTCGCAGTCGATAAACAGTTAATGTAGCGGTGACCGGTACTCAACGCAATGCTTCAAGAGAATCCAGCGCGAAAACCTGCCTGTTCGACGTCGAGAATTGAATTGAAATTTAAATGTTCTCTGATTCGATGTAGAGTTGCTCGTATTCTAGCCATTATTTTGACTACAGCTGGAAGAACGCATATACCTCTCCAGTTTCCACATTCCATCAGGTTTTCCTTTTTTGATAACTTGATCATCATCCCTTTTTTCCGCTCCTGCGGAAATTCTTCACTATCCCACCTCTGCATATGAGCGGCTTTAGTAGATGAACCGATGTATTTGGCGCCGCTTTGTATAGTTCGGCAGGGATGCCATCAATACTTACCGCCTTGTTTTTCTTGAAGGACTGATTGCTGTTATTATTTCGGTTTTACTGGGAGGCCAGATGCGAATTCGGGAATTTGTTGCCTCAGAAAACTCATTCGAATTCGAGATCATAGCGCAGTTATCTAACTGATTTAAGACCGTAGCAAAATGTTCTCTCCATATAGTGAGTTGTTCCTCATCCGAAATAGATTACCATCTATACTTTTCACTGGATGTTGCTTTGAGTTCCGACCACCAGTAAGCTCCTTGGTGACTTTGTTGCTGGTTGCTTCTTCCGGCCTTGAAGCCAGTGTGTCGAAGTATTAATGCTGCTTATGTCTTACATTACGCTGTACTTCCTTCTTGGGCCCCCGCCCAATTATCAAGGCTTCGCCCATCAATGACGTTGTCTAATAAAAAGCGGGGGTAGATTATTCTATAACTGGTCTTATCGAAAACATCCAGATTTTTTTGCATGAATGGATGATACGATTTGACCAGTTACAAGTTGCCGGTCATAGGTCTTGTTGGCGGCTTGACCACCGGTAGTCCATACCAGGACTTAAATCACGGTACCATGGGAGTCAGGAGCCCCCCGGATTTCGGTCCGGGCCTGACTTATTAGAGGTAGGCCCCCTTGTGGGAGCGTCATGGTGGCTGTGGTTTAAACCCAAATCGCGGGAACGGGTCTAACCCATTGTAGAGTTGCAGAAAAGTACTGGGTGCTGTGACCCTAAGAAGAGTAAGAGGTTTTAGGTCGGCCTCGACTCATACCAAGGGTGGAACTTGTGCCTCCAACACAGTTCCGAATTGGTATCAAAGGATTGACGGAGAGCGATGGCAAGGCGTATCCTTGCTCCCTATGGGTGTATGGGCACCTCGTAAACATTAAGTCTACATGACAGGTGGTTTACGATAAAAATCCAGGTACGTTCTGTACTTCCTTCTGGGCCCCAGCCCAATTATCAAGGTTTCGCCCATCAATGACGTTGTCTAATAAAAAGCGGGGGCAGAGCATATTACTGGTCTTATCGTAAACATCTTCAGATATTACCTCTGAATGGTTGCTACGATTTGACCAGTTACAAGTTTCCGGTCATGGGAGTCAGGAGCCCCCGAATTTCGGTCCGGGCCTGACTTATTAGAAGTAGGCCCCCTTGTGGGAGCGTCATGGTGGCTGTGGTTTAAACCCAAATCGCGGGAACGGGTCTAACCCATTGTAGAGTTGCAAAAAAGTACTGTGACCCTAAGAAGAGTAAGAGGTTTTAGGTCGGCCTCGACTCATACCAAGGGTGGAACTTGTGCCTCCAACACAGTTCCGAATTGGTATCAAGGCGTATCCTTGCTCCCTATGGATGTATGGGCATCTCGTAAACATAAGGTCTTATGACAGGTGGTTTACGTTAAAAATCATGGAACGTTCTGT
Source organism: Volucella zonaria (assembly GCA_963966105.1). NCBI lineage: Eukaryota > Metazoa > Arthropoda > Insecta > Diptera > Syrphidae > Volucella > Volucella zonaria. The sequence goes on along the minus strand of OZ014534.1, from coordinate 38,907,838 downwards.
ACTTCCTTCTTCTGCACACGATGTTGGATTTCTAGCTCGGTTCTCTCTATTGCTGTACGCTCATTGTTCCGTCTCCAGGTTCCTGCCGAAACCCATGTGCGGTGACTTTTCTGCCTTTTACCGACATAAGTGTTTGCCCCAGTTGCAAACACATTTTCCACAGCATTCCAGTGGTCTTCCACACTATTCTGCGTTGTGCTGCTGATTACTTCTGTTTCTAAGGCAAGGTGGTCCCTGAACTGTTGGCGCACTTGCAAATCCCTGAGCCGGTCCGTATTGAAACTGGTTGTTTTGAGCAAGTTTGGCCGGTTACTGTTAAGGTGGAGATTTCGTTCTTGTCCTATGTTTCGCGTCTGTTTCGGACGTCTAACGACGGCTGATCTCGCTGCCTGGCAGTTGAGATCTAGCTAATCACTCCGTTTTCCAAGGCCGTGAACTCCCATTACGTGTTTAAGGATAGTGTAGTCGCTAACTGGCTTGGCATTGAAATCCCCCATCACCACTACGATGTCCCCCTAAGGCGTTTGATTGTAGGCGTCGCCTAATTGGCTATAAAAATCGTCCTTTTCATCCTCAGCCGCGTCTTCGGTTGGAGCGTAACACTGTATGATGGTGACTTTCTTACTCTACTCTGGAATCTAGTCGTCAATATCCGGTCACTGTAAGGTTTCCAGGATATGAGGCTTCTTCTCACAGTTGGAGTTAGCTTCCATCCTATTCCAGACCTTCGAGCACTACCAGGTGGCTTGCCAGAGTGGAGCATGACAGTGCTTTTTGTTTGGGACTGGTATTCCCCAACAGCGAACCATCTTATCTCACTCAGTCCCAGGATGTCGATACTACATACTCGTATATCGTGTGAACTCGTGTTCCAGTTGGAGGAATCTGGCGTTATGAGGCCCTTCCTTGAGTGAGTCGAAGAGTGTCTTAACGTTCCAAAATTCAATCGTTGTCCTTATTCGATAGCCAAATGTCGTCAACAACTTATCCATCCGTATCTGAGGCGTCTGCTCCCGATTCGTAGAAGTTGTCTTTTTTACGGTTATTGCTGGCTGACCCATAGACCAACCTACACTTATCTTGTTTTATGGCCCAGGAAAATCTCCATTCATCCTCATCCCGTTTGCAGTTTCCGAAGAAATTCCCAGATGGCACCACGAGGAGGTGGGAGGGCTTTCTAACAGAGTTGCCAGGTTGTCAACTGCAGTGGTTCTTACTCGCTATTTAGTGAATTAGCACCCATCGGGAGATGCTGCTGCTCCGGGGCCTTTGTTAGTCATTCGCCATCCAATGATTGTCATATAAATATTGAGGGTGTTTGTTGGTTATTATCTTTAATACATAAGTACTTAGTTGTTGCAGTCGTCCAAACAATAGCTTCATGTTAACCGGTGTGAACCTTTGAGATTAGGACAAATTTCTAAGGCAGCCGTATATTTTTCTGATGACTGAACTGATATAGTTCTCCGAATTTAGTGATGAGTTAAACCAGACGACGAGATTTTTAGCCTTGCTTACAAATTCAATTGGCACATTTCCATTTCTGTTTATGAATAAATATTTTGTTTTTGTCGGGTTGAGTTGCAAGTAGTTTTTCTCTGTCCAGCTTTGAATTCGCTTGTAAAGCAGCTTGGTCAATAAGGTCATTTTCAAAGCATAAGTAAAGCCGAGCATCGTCCGCAAAAATGTGAAGATTGCAGCTCTTAATAATATTAAGGAGATCATTTATAAAAATTCGCAAAAATCAGGGGTCCCAGTATTGGTCTCAGTTTAAATTTCAACAAAATTTGACCTAAAAACCGTTTGTTTTCTTCCATTTAAATAGGAGCGCATGAGATTACAGGCTGATAAGGAGAGTTATAAAAGCTTGTCAGTAGCTACTCCAATGTCGTCAGATGTCTTGAGTGTCTGTGGTGGAGCTTTTCGAATCCCGACTGATAAGCACTAAGCTAAATATGGCAAAGTTGAAATTATACCTAGAAAAGACAGGACCAGAAACCTGGGTAGAAAATACATCTATCATTGGTGATGAAAATATGCAACTGACCGCTCGTAGAACAAGTAAAGTGCGTAGAGTGAACAATATCAAGATCTATCATTGAGATGGATTCAATAAATTAAGACGAATTCACGCAATGAATAATATTACAATTAAAGTCACCACAGACAACAGTACGCAGGTAAAACGACGAATGGATTTCTAGTACGTCAAAGAGAGGCGACAAATCAATACATTAATATGGCCTGTACACAACACCAAGGAGACATTTTTTTTTTAAACTTCAAATAACTTGTACTGGAAAGGTCTATCGGGAGATAACGCAAACAGGGGATTCACAGTCAGATAGTCACGAACATAAGAAGCGACACCACCACAAATTCTATTTATCCTTTAAGCTCTAAAAATGTTGTAACCATACTTACATGGAGAAAGTGTCTGTTTACATTGGCGAGGGGGTGAAAGTCCTCACCATGAACACATTTTCATGGTGTTGAAAGACTTTTTGACAAGCGGAATACTTGAATCGAAGCATTTTTAGTTATTAAATTTGAGCAGTTGTCCTGAAACATACTCCTTTTCCTCTTCTTTACACATTTTAGTGTGTAAAATGAAAAAATATGTCAGAAATGGAACGATATGGAAAAATAACGATGTGCTTCAAGCGAAAATCCACTTTATACATGGATTTTCGGTGCAAGTAACCCTTCTTCTTCCCACTTCCCTCTCTTTCGGACAATCTTCCTGACCGCACCAATGTGAAGAGGCACAAAGGCTCATCCATTACGCACCGATTAAACCATGTTTCGGATACACCCACAATGTCAACACTGGAAACAGAAAGCAGATATCTGAATTCATCAATTTTCCGCGATATATTTTGGGCATAAAAGTTTAGCCAAACTAAGTATTGACAAAAAATTTCAAGAAGCAAGGGCAGATTAACATTCAAGCCATCGCTTCCGGAGAAATATTCATAGGTATCACCCATTGATGGTACCAAAGAGAAACTTACCTCTCATTCGCTCAACAGGGAATAGAATAGCAGACTTAATCGACAACCACATAGAAAGAGATGCAGGAATAACAAAAATTTCCAAATAACAATTTTATAAAACTTAATAAATCAAAATAATAAAATTGCTGACTTAAAATTGCAGCAAAGAATCCAAGTTGTGCGTAAAATCGACCAAAAGAGCTACTTCGTTGGGTCCAGTTTTCAGTTTTAAATGCATTTTATTATATTAATCATTAACCCTTACATACTAACAAAAAATGCTTAAATGCTTGCTTAAAATTACTTAACAATCTTATATTAACTTATTGGCCCCACACAGGCACTCTAAGCTACTCTAAATTCTTATATCTATGTCTATCGACTTTGTTTACATTTTACGAGTATCTAGGAGTATTTATTTTTTATGCTTATGGCTAAGAAAAAAAAATGTTAACAAGAAACTTAGCATATGGACTTAATTTTTTATAAAAACTTAATATCTAACTTAAAATAAACCTTAGTCTACCTAACCTACATACACAATACACACACATAGATATTATACACAATTATATACATATATTAGTATATACCTTTGTATACACTAATATATGTATATATTTCTTAAATGCTAACCTGAACCTATGTAAGCTGGCCATCGCTATTCACAGAGCAAATAGATTGGTCAGCTCTGCCTCTTATCGCGATTCCCCACCGTCCTTCTGAACCTGAAAGTTGAGTCGTCTGTCCCCAGCTGTTCGAGCGACATGGTAGATTAACGGGACCGCAGATCTATCCTAGATCAACCCTATCTGATCTAGGTAGAGGAATGCTTCCGGTGGAACGAAGCCATCAGAGCGCACACTCTCGTGGTAAAGGCAATTGGGGTGGTAAGCCCCAGATATAAGGTTATTCGTCGAGGTCATTGCTCTTGCAATGTGCCTTCGAGTCAGCTTAATTACGAAGTTGTCCACTCGTATTAGGTTCGCCCTGTTGTAAAGGACCTCATTACGATAAAATTTTTTGTACTCCGACTCTGGTGTTCTGTACAAGCGAAGGCAAGCCCTCTCAAACACCCGAATCTTTTCCATTAAGCTTGCTCGTACATTGAACCACACGGGGCACCCGAATACCAGCATGGGCCTGATAAGGGCCATGTAGCAGATTACCTTTACCCTCGCATCGAGTTGGCTGCTATAAAATAGTCTCTTTGTAAGGGCAAAAGCGCCTTTAGCTCTGGCCAGAGCAGTATCTACATTTTTGTCAAAATACAGAAACTGATCTAGCCAGATCCCAAGGTATCTGACTACATTTCGTCAAGCAGGAGGCTGTCCGTGTTGTCCAATGATCGAGAACATTCGCCAATTTTTTCTGGTATCCCTAGAGGCTCCAGATAACGGCGTCCTAAAGAGAATGGTTTCCGACTTCTGAAAGTTGATTTTCAACTTCCAGTCATCGCTATCAAATCGTCTGCGTAAGCGATAGTACGAGTATTAAGAAGTGAACCTATCAAGTCGCTTGTAAAAATGTTGAATAGGATCGGCGAATTGACCGCGCCTTGCTGAAGACCATACTTAATTTGAAATATTCCAATAGAAGTCACATCACCATTTTTCACTATGAACTGTCTGTTGGTTAGCATATTATAAAGATTGTACCAGAGTGGTTTACTGATCCTCAGCCTAGTCAGCTTATAGAAAAGACCCTCTAACCATACGGTGTCGAAGGCCTTCTCCAAGTCAACAAGGCAGGCACCAGTACATTGGTTTTTGCCTTTATTCCATTGGATATCGGACACCAGTTTAGACGCGGCATGTGAGATATCATATCTCGCCTTAAAACCGAATTGATTATCCGGACCTAGACAGAACTCCATTGATTACTTTTTCAAACACCTTACTGATATTCGGAAGGAGACTTATCGACCAGAGATTCGCCGGATTGGATATATCCTTTCCCTTTTTGGGGATAGGTTGCACCACCGCCGTTTTCCAATGCGCTGGATAATGTGCATTATTCATTGCATTATTAAACAGGGTGGCGTAAATGTCCACCGCTTCTAGAGGAAGATGTCGAAGCACGATGTTCGGAATACCATCGGTCCCCACTGATTTCTTAGCCCTGATTGTGTCGAAGATCTCATGGAGCTCTTCCTTCGAAATGAACGGGGGTAGGTCACCCTCTCTGGTGATGACATTATTTGCCATATTTTCTTCGCTGAACCGAGTGAAACCAGAACCCTCGGATCGCCAGTTCTCTACTTCATTTCGAATGAAGAAGTCGAGCACCAAGACGCGATTGTCCAGGTCATAATTAGGTCCAATGGTATCAGTGGCCTTGTATATTTCCTGGAAAGTCGCCCCTATGGCCTCAACCTTCTCCTGTGGATCCTCGATCACAAAGAAGTCGTCATCATCAGCGGCCTCATTTGGATCAATACCTGCTATTGCCAGTAACCGTTCGTTGTCTGTTGTCCGGGCTAATTTAAGACACTGAAGGTCGTTTTGATGTTTACTCCGAAATAGTTTATTTATTTGCGGGAACATATTCGGGTTGCTGGTGCTTACAGCCCGAACCCTGTTGTTCCAATACAAACTTACAGAAATTCTGTAATTCTCTTTTATTAACGTTTGAATATTTTTAATCGACGCCTTCAGTGTCCTAATCTCCGGGTCTTGTCTGTCAGTTAACTGTCTGTACAAGTTTTTGAGTCTTGTCAGAAGTCTACTTTTCTGTCGGTGCAGTGCGTCAATAGTAGGATTGGGGAACAGGTCTTCGTTAGTCGTACGTCGATACCGCGGTATTGTAGCGTTCATAGTTTGTTTAATTGTCTCATCCATTTGTTTTAGGTAATTGTCGATCTCCTCGTTTGACAAATTCCTATCGGTGGGTGGAGCGTATTCGAGGAGAGCGCACGTGTCATGGTTGCGGAGAAGCGTGTCCATCGAGTCTTACTGTAGTTGTAAGAATATCTTTGAACAAACTCCTCCAATTCCGCAATTTCTTTGGAAACTGTAATTTCGGTGCTAAAGCCGCAATGGTCACTGTCATACACGAACGTGCGCAGACAGTTTAGCGTTTGTAAATTAGTACCTGTCAGTCGTATACTTTCGTCGTACAGCAGTAGATCCAAATAAGACCCGCCTCTGGGAAACGACGGGTTATCCGTCGCTTTAAGACCGAGTCTGTACATGACATCGTGCTGACCTCACCAATCGAGTAGTAGGTTTCCTCTAGCATTTGGCAAATTATTTCCCCAATCTCTGTGTTTAGCGTTGAAGTCCCGCCGATTATAAAATAATTCTCCCCCGATTCCAGCCTCAGAAGTCGAAAAATCGTGTCGAGCTCTGTAATGAATAAAGTGGATTGTGAAGCCTCAGGTGCATAAACAGAGGCCAAGTACAGCCGCTCTCCACTGCGGTTCATCGTTGGGTTTTTCTCGTGCATATTCACGCCCACCTCGGATAGACACAGAGTTCAGCTGCTTTTGATGTTTCAATTGAAAAGCTCTCCGACAAATCGCATGGTTGAGTGCAGAAGGGCATTCTGCTGCATGAATTTGCACGTCAGATTGCAACCCAACATAATGTAAACAAAGCGACTTTTTTGTTTTTTAAACGCAAAGTTGACGCACTCCGGCAATCTAATTTTATCTACCACCGAGGAAAATTTTAATCTGACTTTTTTGGATTGACTATCCTTTCCTTAATCGAATCACAACAAACTCAACGGATGCTACTGGAAAAGTTCAGCAGATACTTATGCCCATTTGGGAATTAAGGTATTATGAGGGCAGAGATAGGTCAGTAGAAGTGGTTGTCTGGTGAGATGCGCTGTTTTGACACCACAGCTCACGCGACCTGGATGTTAAAGAGTATTGGTTTACCGAGTATGTGGAGTTCAGAGAATTAATAATGTTGCTGAATATTATGCCAGAAAACTTTGACAATTTCTTTAAAAATGGTTGGCCAAGTGTGCGATGCCTGGTTCTATGTAGATGGTGGAATATGGTTTCCTTTTCATATAAGCTGTTACAGGCACAGCAGTTGGGGTTAAAGAAATGCCTAACTTGGCAACGTCTGAGCCAATTGGCTGGTGACCCGTGGTAATATCTGTGGTTCTTTCTGTCTCGGTGCGAACACGGTCAATCGTCCTGTTTTTATTGTAGGCGGGCCATATCTGTCGCTATAGGTTTCTAGACTGTTCCACCTAGAATTGCCAATAGAGAGGAAGTATTGGAGTATTATAAGCTCCATGACTCCCATCGGGGAGCAGACTGACTCCGCTAGAGAGACATCGAAGGTAGAGCCACATCTGGCAAGCGCGTTGGCTCTCTCATTCTCCTTTATGTTACTGTGACGAGGTACCCAGAGGGAGAGTGATATTAAACCAAGCGCTTTTCTGCGTGATAATTTCCTTGCACTGTTCTACTAGTTTAGAGGACGAAGTAAGTGCTTTAATGGCAGCCTTGCTGTCAATAAAGATACCTATGTTGTTTATGGTAGTCGAGTTGAGGCTAAGTACCTCTCTAATAGCTAATACCTCCACCTGGAAAACAATAGAGTATTCAGGAAATCGGTACGATTTGCATACGTTCAGTTTCGCTGAGAACTTCGCATTTCGAATCTTCGTCGGTGAAGATCGGTACTTGGTATTTTTAGATAGGGGTAGATTATTATTCTTCATTTCCGGAATATAAACTTGTCGAAGCCAGATATCTAGCAAACAGATCGAGAGCTTTACTATGACCATAGAGTTCTGGGGACCAAAATCCAGATTCTCTCAGTCTAATAGCACTACACGAAACGATGTATCATATTTGATGTACAAGCCTAAGGGTAGTATGTGGAGCAGAGCTTATGCCGAGCTCGATCATAGCGCTCCCGTGATCCCAATACTTGGGTGCTCGTTGGACTCTTCTAAGTTTTGTGACGTTGTAGAAAGAATAGAATGAACTACGGCAGTGTATATCCAGAAGCCTACTGCAGGATTAGAAAACGACGCACGCTCTCTTTACCCTGCATTCTATGTTTAATTTCCAGTTGAGCTTGAGGTCAAGGATGACGATAAGGTAATTTGCACTGGAGGATGAACTAAGTGTTTGGTTGTTAAGACGTGGAAGCTTGAAAGTCGGTATTTTGTGCTTGCTGATAAAAATTATTAATTCAGTTTTACGCAGATTAACGCCAAGTCCGCAACCTGTGGCCCAAGCGCTTAGCTTAATCAGAGCCCTCTCTGTGAGTTCACTATTCACAGGGTGGAACATTACAATGTTGTCGAATTCCGTCAAGATATTGGTGATGACCAGGAGTCATATAAGAAACGAAATAACTCCCCCCTGAGGGGTACCTCTGCCTATGAATTTGTTTATGAGGCTGTTCCCCAATTGTGGTAGTTGCTGACGAAAGCTTCTGTGCCAAGTTTGGTGAGAGATTTCAAAATGGATTCAATGTTCACATTATCAAAGGCACATAGGTGGCTAACAATTGCTGTTTATAGTGGATAGATTTCTTAATAGTCTGCATCATCTCATGCTGGGCTCTCTCCGTGGAGTGAATTTTAAGGTAAGCATGTTGGAACTTTGATAGAGGAAATCTGGGCCCAGAGGGTCTAAAATGGGTCTAAAATTCTTGGTCGACTCACGGCTTCTGTTGCCAATTTCGGGTATGAAAACGATTCGAACTCGTCTGTAGGTGGATGGGATGTGGTCGAGTCAAAAAGAGTCCCGATAAATGCCCGTTAACCAGGCCAGAATATTCTCCAAATTCTTTTACAGCATAATCGGTAAAATATCGTAAAGGCCTGGAAACCTTTTCCTCGGTTATTAATGAGTTGATTTCATTCTTCATTCCAGGGTGCGGGCACCCAGGGGATATGGGTGTACATTATGAGTTTCACTGATTCTTTAGTGGAGTCTATCCATGTTCCCTCAAGTCGTTTGATGAATATCGAATTAGAGTGTTATTTGGACAGCATTTTGTTTAGTCTAACTGCATCCTTAAGTGTTCCAATGAAGTGGTAGTACACACTCCAAACCTGTGTCTTAGCCTTGCTTATTGCTTTTCTGTATATCTTAAGGCAGTCCCTGTAAGGCTTCCAAATTTTGTGTTTGCAGCAGATATTGAAGATGTTTCTCGTCAACTTTCTTACATATATCGGAGAGATTATCATTGCAGCACGGTGGGAGAGATTTGTTGCTAAATTTGACACGACACGACGTCTCCAAAGCTATTTCCATGGCTTTTTCGAGGGTCCTCACCTTTACTTCCAATGCTTCCACCGATGCAATACTATGATCGGGGATGCTCCTAAGTTTAGGGTTTAAGACCTGGCTGAATTTCTCCCCGTCAGCTCGTTTGCGGTTTCTAAAAGGACCAGGGGTTTCTACCGAGAGACTCATATTGAAGAGTATCTATCTATGTATTATCGTCAATGGATTTAAGATTGGATACTCTGCTGTTATCAACCCTATATTTGGAGCTATTGGTTGTTAGTGTAATGTCAAGCACCCACACGCAAAATGTTGCCGAATTTGGAAACTCGAAGGTTGGAGTGTTGCTCACATTACACACATTAAGATTAGAGGTCATAAGCTAATCGAATTAGGACTCATCTTAAGCGTTTGAGCTTGTCAGCAGAATCCTTCTCATCCACAGTATTAGCCACTTCATTCATCTTGCTGGGGATGAAGATGGTCTTACTGTGTGCATGCTCTTCAAGATGATAGCGGATGACTTACACTTTTCTGACGGCTTTGGCTGTTGATCTTGTTCTTCTTATCGCTAGTAGCAGAATTGTTGTCCGTTTATTGATTTGAGGTACTGCGGATGGTACCTTGGACTTCCGAGATATCGGCTATTGTTTCTTGACTCGAAACCAGTAGTTCGTCCTCTGATGACGTGCCTGGATTTAACACCCCCGTTGCAATGGTCGATGCAGACACCTCTATACTATTTGTACTGTCTGTGTTTTCATTGTTTTATTCGTAAATTTTTATTTTCTGCACGTTGGTTCCACGAGTAAGTTCCGGAAAGGGTCATCCCAGACGGTACGGGTGCCTCGACTCTATGGCTTTATAAGTGAGATTTAGGGTCGTCTCCCACCTCTTCCTTAATGGATCACCTCGCCCGATTGAAGCGTGCTTGTAAATTCTTACCTGCAATTGATCATCAAAATTGATGATCAAAGCTATTACTAGCAGGTGCCCACCTGGAGGACAAAAGAAGAGGTCTTCCGCCTATCCGTGAGGGCATAATACCTAAAAACAATCGATTCGGTAAATTGCTTAGTATCGCCGGTGTTTGTTTTTTTTTTATTTATTATTATGACTCAGAAACAGAGTGGATGTAACAAACATACGCGGACTAAAAAGTAATCACTCCTTTGCCTACGTCTATATTTATAAATACTGGTCAGCTGCTTAGACACTTAATAAAACATAGGCAAAACCTCACTCACACCTCTCGGATCACTCAGATCTGTAACGGCCTGCATATGAACTAGTGCCATTATTTTTCTCTCACAGCGTAGTCCCTCAGATTATCCAATAATGCTTTATTTACAGAAACCCCAAACGCCCTAGACTTGTATTTGACTTTTCATCCTTTTGTTATCGTTTCATGACAAGTACTTTACCGACATTCATTTCCTTCTATGCTCGCCAGACCACTGTATCATATCAGCTAATTTTCCGTACACTGACCACACAATTTGAGAAAAAATTCCTTAACGAACTATATATATAACAATGCAAAAACAAATTTGAGTGGACTTAACTGCTTCTCCAGAAATTTTAACCGGTCGTTATGTTTCCTCAAAAATTACGTGGATTCCGCTGCTAATAAGATCACAAACTCTATTCTCTTTGGAATGAGGTCCTCTATCCCTTCGTGAACAGTATCGAATCAAAAAAAATAGGCTTGCTACGACTCGAGCTGTAAAGTGATCCTCAGGATTAGCTGACTGTTTTTTTGGTCTCATAAGATCAACCAACAGACGAATGATTCCAACGCCTTTAGCGTGTATAATTGAAATACGACCAGAAACTGAAGCAAGAAATACTGCATTACCCCAAAAACATTAGAAAATCTGCCTCATCCTAGCTCCCCATGCTCACTTATAATGGCATTCCAGCTGTCAGCTCTTTGGACAGAGCAAATCTGCGTGCCGCCCATACCCGTTAACTCTATACTTCCAGATTGTATGATGTCTCTACCTACGAATGAATGGGATGAATATACGAGTACTTTCGGCAGATGAATCTTCAATAGACGAAAAACAGCATTTGTTCTGCTAGTCCCTAAAAAAACGAAACTTCTTCTCTCTGCTCTTCCATTGCACTTACGCCTCCTCCGTCCAATGTCATGAAAACACTGATGCTCGTAACATAAAAACCGGCAGTATGGATTTCGTAGCGACTAGTTCACTGTTGATTTGATGTCATGTCTGGCGAAAATAAGATAGTTGTACTTTATATTTCAAAGGCATTTGGAAGAGTTTGTCATCAGGCTCCTTCGTCAAAAATGGGTGCATTTGGGATCGATTAATCTTTTTTCCAATGGATTAAAAACTACCTTTCGGAATATTATAATCACATTGTTTAGGACGCTTTCAAGTCTGATATCCACAAAATAAATGTGAGTGTGCCGTTCTGTCCCCCACACTCCTTTCAGACTTTATTAATGATTGCTTGCCGCTGCTACAAATCCAGAATATTCCTTTGGTGACGACAGTACCTTCTGCTTTTAATATTTTTTCCCGAACTCACACCCGTGCTCTTTGGCTATAAAACGGGAACGTCAGTGTATATTAACCTCATTAAATTCCTATACGAACAGTATAATTAATTGAGGAGCCACCAACTGAGTGGAATTTAGTGAGAAACACACGGCTGTCGTTATCCATGAAACCGAACAACTTTCCAGATTACGTTATTTCTGCCAATGGCAGCTTACGATGGAATGACCACATATTCGACATCGTCAATAATGCTACGAAATGTATAATTTTATAGATGGCAGATATACTTCAACCCTCCTAATCTGGCCGTAATACATATACATACATATATATTATTTAATTTGGGTGCAATTCTCTCCCATCTTGTCAGGTGCTTCTAAGATCTTTCCGTACATGTTATGTGGGATTCAAAACAATGGTGATGCTTATATTGCGAAATCAATTGACACTGGATAAAAAACCTTGCGTTAAAATGTCTGGTGCATCTAAAAAAAAGGACTCTAGAAAAAATTACTGGCGTCCATTACAGTGTTTACCGGATAGTGACATTGACAGTGGCGATGAAATCTTGGGCCCCGAAAAGGTTAAAATAGTGTTCGTGCCTCCTATAAAAATCTGGTGATTACGTCCATAATTTGATGAATTCACTTAACATTACGGACTATGCAATTAAATGATGACAGTCGTTACGTAGTATCTCGTTTGAGAGACCGCAGCATTTATGAAAATGTTCGGCTCTACCTTGCCTACTTGCACGACAAGCCCAACTTCGTTTGCATTGATGGCACAAGCAAAACCAACATTATGGTTTCGATTCAACGAGAAGGTATTCCTATTAAGCCAGTGGAATTGATACAAATTTTAGTTCGCTACCATGAGAGTTTCGACATCTCTTCCAATGAAGTTCATAATGATCTTTCTACGCTGTCTTCGCATGTCAGCTCTAAACGTCTCTCCCACTAGCAAAGAACTCGTTCAAATTTTAAAAACTATTACAGTTTCTAACAAACTAAATCCTGTATCCTCCAGTCCACAATGCCTGTTCATTTACTACCAAAATGTAAAAGGTTTGCGCTCTAAAATCTCCGTCGTATATCTCATTTCTCAAAAGTAACCCTATGACCTAATTGCTCTTACTGAAACAAATTTAATTCCGGACATTAACAACCTTGGCCTGTTTCCTCCAAATTTAAACGTTTTTCGGAAAGATGGATTTGAAAGAGCTGATAATCCCTATGGCCGAGGTGTTTTACTAGCAATCCGGAACTTTTTCCACGCAACTCCTGTTGATATTCCCCACACTGACAACTTTGAGTTAGTATGTGTCAACATTACGCTCCCCAAACGCTGTCTATACGTACTTTGTTGTTACCTTCACCCATCCCAACCAATTGAGTCTCATCGACCTGTAGTTCACGCAGTGGATTTTTTGACTGATAACGCACAACCTGAAGACTGTATTATTCTAATAGGGGATTTCAACCTCCCTCAACTTAAATGGGGGCGTTCCAATGATTCGCCTCATTTCGTCTCTCTTAATTCGTCCTCAGAAATATAAATTGTGATGGTGGACTGCCTAACCAACTCAAGTCTATATCAGATTAGTGGAATACCTAACACAATGAACAGACAACTCGACCTTGCCTTCACATCCGATTCAGATAACTGTGTCGTTTATAGGAGTGATCATCTTCTTTCTACCCTAGACCGCCTTCATCCCCCCTTGTCAATTATATACTCATATGAAAATGGCAACACAAGTGTCGATTCAGAAAATACATTTTCATTTAACTTCCGAAGAACCGACTTTAACAAACTTAAAAACCTCATCAGCAACATTAACTTTGACTTTATTGTCAAGACGACTAACATTGATCTTGCCCTATCAACGTTCTATTCGTTAATTTTCTCCTACTTTGCCCAATCGTTTCCATACACCTTCCGAAAGGACTGCATGTCAGCTCCTCCCTGGTACAACAAGGAGCTGCGCTCTCTCCATTATTACAGAAACAAGTTGTGGCATAAATTCTTAAGGACTCGATCTGATTCCGACTACAGTAATTGTCGATTGGTATGTAATCGTTTTTCTGAAATTTGTGAGTCTCTTTACCTTGAGTACCTCTACCGCATACAATTTAACTTAGTCTCAGACCCCAAAAGCTTCTACCAGTTTGTTAATACCAAAAGAAAGTCAGACGGCTACCCATCTACTCTCGAATTTCTTAGTGAATCTTCTGCCGACCCTAAAACCATTGCAAATTTCTTTGCTAGTCATTTTAATAAATCCTTTTCTAAGAAAACAGCTGAACCCGATCCTAGTTACTTTAGCTATATGAGAAACTATCCTGAGACATCATCCGTTTCGCTAAATATAACAATATCTTTGGTATCTGATAACATTACCAAACTTAAAGATGATTTTTCGTCCGGCCCTGATGGCCTTCCGGCTATTGTAATAAAAGAGTGTGTTAACCATCTCGGTCCTCCCCTTGCTGCCCTATTTAACTTGTCTGTCTCAACAGGTACTTTCCCTTTCCTATGGAAGGAATCTTACATCATCCCTATTCATAAAAAAGGAAGTAAGGCCGAAGTCGATAATTATAGGCCCATAGCAAAACTCTCTTGCATACCCAAACTTTTTGAAAGCATAGTCTATCAACAACTGCTTCCGTACTGTAGGCCAACTATCTGTACAAATCAGCACGGTTTCAGAAAAGGTAAATCAACGACCTCTAACCTACCTGAGTTCGTCTCTAGGACGCTTCATGCTTTAGAAGACGGTGATGAAGTCGATTCAATTTCTACTGATTTCAGCAAGGCATTCGATAAAATTTCTCACCAACTTATCATTTTTAAACTAAAAAAACTTGGCTTTTCCCCTCATTTTGTGGCATGGAAAAAATCCTATTTAGAAGACCGAGAATACAGGGTCATCTTCAGATCTTCAATATCCGACCCAATTAAAGCAACATCAAGGGTAGTCACCTTGGGCCAGTCATCTTTATCCTAACGATTAACGACATAAATCTCATTTTAACGAATTGTAATGTTTCTATTTTCGCTGATGACATGAGAGTTTCCAAAGTCATTTCATTGCCTTCTGACTCCCATTGCCTGCAAGATGACTTGAATAAGTTTTCGGTATGGTGCAAGCAAAACTTTTTGGAGCTTAATGTCAGCAAATGGCAAGCGATAACCTATTCCCGCAAAAGTCCACCTCCCCCTCCAAGAAATCACTTCATCTGCGATGAGCCTATTCCTTCTACTACCCAAGTACGGGATCTAGGAATAATTTGTGACAGAGAATTGAATTTCGACTCACATATTGACAGCATTATAAATAAAGCTAACTCTGCACTTGGTTTTATCAAACGCTGGTCGAAAGAATTTTCCAACCCTTACGTTACAAAGTCCCTGTACGTTACTTTTATAAGGCCTCTTCTCGAATATTGCAGCCAAGTTTGGTCACCCTATAAGCTAATCCACATTCAAGGAATAGAAGCAGTCCAACGCAGGTTTATCCATTTCGCACTTCGTGGTCTACCCTGAGCCGACCCATATGGATTACCCCCCTATGAAAATAGGCTAAAACTAATTAGCATGCATACCCCAAAAAAAACGTCGTGAAGTCGCTGATGTACTTTTTATCCACCAGTTACTGACTGGAAACATCGAGTGCTCGAGAATAACGCAAAATATTGCATTCACTCCCAATCCCCGTAATCTAAGATCTGTCCCACTCTTCCTGATCCGAACTCACCGCACCAACTACGGTCACTTTGAACCCATATCTAGAATGTTGCGTATAACAAACAACTACGCCGAAGTCTTTGACCTAAATAGTAGCAAACACGAAATGAAAAAAGCACTGCTCAATATGACACTCCCTTAACATCTCCCTCATCCACCATTTCTCCTCGCCCCATTAGGTTAAGAATATCTTTGTTAGTTTTAAGTCTAGTTTTAAGTTTTTGCTTGTTATATAAGCTTAATAAAGTTGTCCGGGGTAGACCCGGGCCAATAATAATAATATAATGCGGGTTTTAAAAAACAAACACAGAATTATTCCAGGACTTGGAAGCCCCTCTTCTTTTAACTTCGCCGATGAGGAAAAAGCAAATATTCTAGCTGATGTCTTCAAGAAAAATCATACTATTGCTTCCATCATCGGTTATCCTCTTTTAACTACTGTAGTTGACTCAAGGATTGAAGAATTCAACACCTTAAGCTGTCTAACTCCTACAAATACGTATGTTTCAGAAAACAAGGTTGCTCTCCTGATAAAGCATCTCAAGACAAGAAAAGCTCAAGGCCTTGATCAAATTAAAATCACTTTTCTAAAACACCTTACTAAAATAGAAATAAAATATAAACTTTCATTTTCTACTCTTGTCTAAAGATGCAATATTTTCCAGATGCTTGGAAAATAGCCAAGGTTATACCAATCCTCAAATCTGGTAAGCCTCCGGACAACGCAGAGAGTTATAGGCCAATAAGTTTACTTAGCTCACTAAGCAAGATGTTCGAAAAAATTATAAAAGACGAGCTAATGACTTTAATTTTTGAAAACAATATTTTGCCTGATGAGCAATTTGGTTTTAGACAAAACCATAACACGATTCAACGAGTTGCAAGAATAACCAAAATTGCAAAAACAAATTGTGAACAAGGGAGATCAACAGGGATGGTACTTTTAGATATCGAAAAAGCTTTCGATAGAGTATGGCATAATGGTTTAATATACAAACCATCAAGTTATAGTCCTCGCTACTTTTACTTGTGCAAAATTACTCAAAGTTTCCTGAAAAACCGTGTTGCCCAAGTTCACATCAACAACTGTGTCTCCTGTTCCTTTGATGTCAAATGCGGTGTGCCTCAAGGCTCAGTACTTGAACCTATATTGTATATATTTTTCACGGCCGACTTTCCAGTGTTATTAAATTGCGAGACTGCATTGTTCGCTGAAGACACTGCAATTCTTTCATCTCATCAGTTTGCTCTCAATATAGAGAGAAATTTAGATGGAGCGGTGGAAGTAGTTCATGCTTATTTCAACAAATGGAAAATCAAACTCAAATTTGACAAGGTAAAGGCTATCTTTTTCAAACGATAAAGGAAAGCTTGTTATCTTCCAACTGGCAGTCTCACTATGACCGAAAAAACTATATCCTGGGAAGGCCCAGTTAAGTATCTTGGCATTAAACTTGACCAAAAGTTGATCTTTAGCGACCATATTACCGCAACTTTAAAGAAAATAAATATTGCAATAAAAATGCTTTATCCTTTAATCAACCGAAAATCCTGCCTTTCACAAGACAATAAATTGATAATACACGCTGGATGACTCGAACTGCAACCAAATTCAGACTGCTATAATTTCCAAAACCGTTCATGACAGTGAGCTCAAATTTTGACACATGACAGATAATTCTATTATTTACAAGCCTCTTAAACGATTTGCGTCCCAGTTGTGTCAAAAAATTTTTATCCGCGATGGAATTCAAACGTGATAGTGTGATTGCTTTATATTTAGCTGGAAAACCACAAGTAGCTATCAATAGAACCCTCCAGCACCTCAACGTGAATAACTCATTTGTGTTTCGAACCATAGCTCGTTACCGTGATACTGGCAGCATTGCAAAACGCCATGGAAGTGGTCATAAAAAAAAGCAACATCGGCAGAAATGATTCGGAAAGTGAAGGCTCGAATTGAGCGAAATCCGTGCCGAAGTGGAAGGAAAATGGCTTGTGAGCTCAACATATCGTTGGGACGGATGCAATACGTACAGAAAAATGAGCTTGGCCCCAAGCCATTGAAGTTCCAAAACGCACACGATATTACACCGCAACAGAAAAAAGTTAGAGTCGAAAGAGCGAAGGAGTTGCTACGCTTGCACGAAAGTGGTGTGTTGCCGAATTTGGGTTTTTCCGGTGAGTCGCCATTTGTTATCGAGCAATATGTCAACAAACAAAATGAGCAAGTTTACTTGCCAGAGAAGTCCTTCGAAAATTTACACCTTCGGACGGCCACCAGAAAGCAGGCTGCACCAATGGTGATGGTTTGGGCAGCCATAACCGCCGATGGCCTCTCGTATTTTTGGACCTTGGCGTCAAAATTAATGCGATCGTATACCGTGAAACTGTCTTAGAGGCAGTATTGAAGCCTTGGGCAAACAATCATTTCGGTTGCAGACCGTGGACATTTCAACAAGACTCGGCACCGTCTCAGAAAGCGCGCGTCAACCAAGATTGGTTAAAAAACAATGTTCCACACTTCATTTCTTCGACACAATGGATTGCAAATTCTGCGGATGCAAATCCGTTGGATTTCTCTGTCTGGGGTATTTTGAAGGTTAAGGTTGGCACTAAAAAATACCAAAGTTTGGAGCACCTCAAACAAGCACTGCGCCGGGAATGTGCCAAAATACCGCAGAGCCACTTGCATGCAGCGTGCAATGCTTTCTTCTGCCGTCTCAAGGCCATTATTCGCGCCAAAGTTGGATATATTGAAAACTACTCATGCAATTTGAAAATTCATGTATTTTCCAACATTTTTTGCTTTGGCACAATAAAATTTATCAAAAAATAAAAGAATATAGCATGTTAAAAAGTTTGAGTTCGAGTCATTCACCCTGTATATAAAGTAATCTTTCAGGCGATAATATGCTATGGCTGTCAAGTATGGGGTCAAGCTACTCAGTGCCATATTAAAAGATTGCAGGTAGCACAAAACAAGGTACTGAAAATGATGCTTAACTTGCCGTGGTATGCCCAACCCTTGGATTTCATCAAAGAGCGAACGTTGAATTGATTAGTGAACAAATCATTAAGCTTACTTTCAACTTTAAAGAAAAATGTCCCAGTGTTGAAAATGCTCTTATTAAAAATTTATTCACGCATTATTCTAACTAATGGATTAATGAACGTTGCTTATATTAAATTTTCATGTTTTTATTTATTCATTACTTCAAGTATTCTTGTTAATTCTTCTTAAAATTAAACATTTTTTCTTTCGCTTTTCCTTTTGTAAATTATTATTAAATCCATATTTATTATGTATATTTCAACTTTTGTAAAATAATGTTAAAGATAAAAGATATTTCTATATCATATATCTGCAAATTGTAAGCTTATTAAAAAATTGTTAAGAAAATTCGTGCGAAATAAAGATCTATCTATCTATCTATCGCCACTGGTGGTGAACAGTGCTGCATCGACATTGCCAGTAATATTCCGTCCTTCAAATGTAATATATGTCTCGCTCTGAAATACCACGGTTCTTTCCTAATCTGGATATATCGCCTATGAGATGTCCTGGTTTGCTCTTTATTTAATAATCATTCTAGCTTGCAAACATTCAAAACCAACATAGATTGGTATCTATCTTTCTTTCCTCCCTAATTTTTCTTTGCCCGCCCTGCGTGGAAACATTTTAAATTCTTTGAGGGCGCGCCAGTTGTAAAAAAAAATATTCCGCTTAAGGCGCATACTTTGGTTGGGTAAGGACAAACTAATGGCTACTTACTTGTCAGTTGATGAAAACCTTTAATTAAGAAGCTGTCGATATACAAAAGCACAAGTATCATGTCTGCAAATATGAATCAAATATGCCTTACAGACAGCGGGATTTGAATATGAAGATATGTACCACTATGCACAATAACCACAATGACATCATAGTATCTAAATTTTTAAGGGACCATCGTTTAAGAAGGCATACGTAAGAGTGAGATGTTAGAATAGACAATATATTTACTTACTCGTAAGTATTCTGCTTCACACGTCCAATGAAATACAATATGCTAATAGTTAAAGCCCACTTCAAAGCAAGGAAAGTGGATATCCATTATGCCTTGAAGTGCGTCCCATTGTAAAGTTGGTCGCGTTCCCCCAGATATGAAGTAGGCCATATTTAGCAATAGAGAACTTAAATAATATTGTATCCTCACGCTCAGCAAGCGCTCATGCTTACTCCAGTATGAAATTGCTCTCCAGCCACCGTTGATTATGTAATTTTGCAAATGAATTGGTAACGCTTCTAATTCAAGCATTAATGTATGCTCCAAATATTTTATTACAATTTTATTATGCATTCTATTGATGAAACTTTTGAAACGAAAATCCGTCCAAGCTTTGATTTTTAGCTTTAAACTCTTTAAATGCATATTTCTTCATGCAGTAAGAACGTGCTCAAAGTATTGTATTTGTCCCTTTTTCTGGTTTGCAACTAGAGTGCAAGCACGTCTACAATTGACTGAACTCGATTAGGATTGCGAAAATGCTTTAATTGGGTCAGACCCTAAACTTTAAATACCACAAAAAATCTGCCGAGGGGAGTCAGATCTCGTTTTGCTTGTACTGAATTTCAAATGGAAACCGCTCTTCAGTAATTAGACACACACTTGCGTTACGCTTTCGAAACTTTTTCTAAGCCATTTCCTGCCCCAAAAGTAACTTTGACGTCTCTTTGACTTTGCTTTTTCTTTTTTCTTTTTCTTTTTTAGGTATCCTGGATACGGCATCGAGACATACACATCCTCACCGTGGGGGCTTACACATACACATCAGACCAGCGATTCCAAGCCACTTATCACAAGGAGACAGAAGACTGGACATTACAAATTAAATGGGCCCAAAAACGTGACGCTGGGATGTACGAGTGCCAAATTTCCACTCAACCGGTGCGGAGCTACTTCGTTCGGTTGAACGTTGTCGGTGAGTTGTCCTTTAACTTTTCAACTGATAGTAGGTATGGACACCTACTGCTGGCAAAATACGAATAGTGACAGGAATTTGGGATTACTCAATGACGTTGTACGAGTGCGACTTTCTTGTCGTTTTTATCCCAGATCCTGTTTCATCGTCCTGATAACTCAACATTTTTAAGCGAATGTGAGAATTTTTTTTCTCTCATTTTATACAGTGCCAACAGCTACAATACTGGGGGGACCAGACCTTCATGTAGATAAGGGCAGTACAATAAATTTAACGTGCACAGTTAAATACAGTCCCGAACCACCTGCGTATATATTCTGGTACCACCACGAAGAGGTAAGTGGGTAGTATCCTTGTTATCCTGTTTACCTTTCCCGATCATTTTTTTTCCCCACAAAATAAGCACGGTGGAAATTAAAAGTTCAATCTCGAGCGTGGAGGGCGTGCGTGAGGTGTTTTAATTTTTTAATGAGAACGAAGGAGTTTGGTGTCACGAAAAATTCATCCTATTATGTAGGGACCTGGTGTTTTACGTGTATTTGCATAGAGAACCTTTTGGCTACGAATATATGGATGCGTGTTCGGGAAGTGAGAGAGGATATTAAAGGATATTAAATTGGACAAGCAACAGATAGAGATAAGAATTTAATTATTTTTTTTTATTTTCTCTTCCTTTTCTCTGTTTGTATTCGAATGACACTTAAAACAGTGCAAAGTTGACAGTAGATACCCTTGTCCTTTCTGTTATTCCAGGCTGCGCTGTTTATTCTGGCATATTTCATAGACAATTTTTTTTTCTTGTAAAATTGCAAGGGGGCAGTATCTATCTAATCATCAGGAGAATATGTATATATCAAAGCTGGGATATTACATTTTGCAATAAACAGACGCAAAAAAAATTGCGAGATCTTTGTATTAGGATTTGAAAGACTAAAGGTACGAGTAACATCTTTTAATTTGTTTGTTTTTGGAAAAATACACAGAGATTTTCGGTTTTTGATCAAACAGAAAGACGGAGTTAAATTATTGGGGTAGGTGGTATTTTTTAAGAATCCTTTCCTTATAGCACCTTAATAAGACAGCAGAACAGAAACCATATTTATGTTTTTAGAGAAGAATGACCTTACTTTTCGGTGTCACTTGAAAGAAAAACACGGACAATTAAGACAAAACTTAAGAAGTCTAAGAAATCGAATGGCGTTACCTTCAAAAACTACAGAAAAATAGACAGTAATTACAGCATAGAGAGTATTCATTTATTTGGTTGGTCACAATATTCTACATACCCTATGACAATAGCCGATACTGTGTATTCATCTACATTATTTTTTGAAGTTAAATTTCAAGCCGTGGTGCAAATAAATGTATTGAATAGTATCCTATGGCTTTGTTTAACATATCATATAAAATTGTTACATTCACATGAGATAAAATATAAAAAATATTCTAACAATTTATAAATTTATTGAATTAGTTGGAATACTTCCAACAGGACACCAATATATCTAAAAATAAATAATCAAATAGAGCTTTTTATTTTCTAAGGTTGGGTAAATTACAGGCTGATTAGTTCTGCCGTGCTCGCCACAGTCCGCTGGTAAGTTGATAGAAGCTTCCAGTTTAACGAATTCACAAGAATAGGCATGGCCAATTTCGACGCTGATCTAGCGCACTTCTTGAAATGTGAATAATTCTTACTCAGCCATCACCTCCGGAAATCGTCCTGTTTCTCCCACTTATCCAAATGTTTCTTGAACTACATATTTGCATCGACCGCGAACACGATGTAGTCCATTTCGGCCGTCTTCGAATTCCGGACCCACTTTGTTCTTTTGGTATCAGATTCGTTGCTGGAAGTTACTAACATTGTGCCTTTGAGCACAAGCTCTAGTTCCCTACTTGGGATAGAAAACGGTCGAAGATGATCAACTTCTGTTTTGAAGATATGAGACAAGAGTTGGCTCCTCGTTGATTTTGAACACAAAGAAAAGCGACTATCACATATGCCACTTCCCTGGCACCACAAAATATGTAGAACTCTATTTTACTGATATTTGTAAGACTGAATCCGATAAGATAAGTTCGTAGAATTTTGACCTCTCCAATTGTTGATAGCAAGCGTAGCCATTTCTTTCATATTCATCCAATTCCATCCCAGATCTCCAGATATTCGGTGTTAGTATTTTGAGTGAGGCAGCAGTTAGCATCAATAAACATTCGTAGTGAAATCCAAAAACGGACATACAAAACCAAGGAGGTCACTTTGAGCACCTGTTATAGCTGTTTTAGTACACACAAAAAATAAAAATTATCTAAAACCACACAAAATCAACTTTGCGTGCTGCAGGTTTTCCCAAGTATTATAAATTGTATGGGTTTTTCTGCATAGTTGTTCAAGGAATTTTTTTATTGTTGTTACGTTCATAAGAAAAAAATAGTAAAACGTGTTGTTTATTACGCATTTTCTGGAGAAAAGTGGCCTCAAATTCAAAAACCAGCATTGGCAAGAAAAATGGAACGGACTTTGTAATTGGATATCTGAAGACTCAAACAAGGTATCAATTTTATTTAAACGCAGTGGCAAAGTTTAGTATTTCTTCTAAAACAAGGTCCTAAACGAAATTTCTACCGTTAGTACTAATAGAGCAATTTTCGTTAACATGGGTCAGGGTACACCAAAGTAAGCCTTTTCTAAAATCCTCGATAAATGATGTCAACATTAGAGATAGAACCCTTAATGTAGAACGAT
Organism: Volucella zonaria; assembly: GCA_963966105.1. Taxonomy (NCBI): domain Eukaryota; kingdom Metazoa; phylum Arthropoda; class Insecta; order Diptera; family Syrphidae; genus Volucella; species Volucella zonaria. Next base: position 38,884,639 of record OZ014534.1, on the reverse strand, counting down.
TTTTTTCTTAGAATATACCGAAAATCATTTCTCAAATTATCCTTGATGATATCTTAGTCCATCATGATGATTAAATCGGATCGTAAGACATTTATCATCAACCAACTGTGCAAGCTATGCTAAAGGCTTTGCTGTGCGAATGTCTTCTCAAACATTTCATAATAATATCAGCTTTGCATCATAGTGGAGTTGACAGTTAATATTTCTTCAAACAATGTGCATGCCTCTTCATTTAGGCTGACCCTTTGTATGAAACCCGAGAACTAAACACTAACAGTCGTGATGAGTGTTGTTTTATAAAATCCTCAATTAAGCCTAATTTGAGGAGGTGGTTAGTTAAAACTATAATTAGATTACTAAGATGTGAGGAACTTGACGGGGATATAATAACCGATATCTTATAGCATCAAGTAATTTACCTTTGGGGCTTTTTTAGTGCAAACTAAATTTTCATCCTCGTTAAAACCACACCTCATGAATATGGCCATTCATTGGTATATCCACCGAAGACCGGTAGATATTATTAACATGCAGCCAGCTGATTGTTTCTGAATTTTGAGGACCCAATACACACTATCGAAAATTCTGGTATTTACATAACTAGAGCTTCATTCATCCCACGAGGAAAAGCACTATAATTGATGCGATGTTCGCCGACATAATTAATATTGATACTTTCACAATACTGTAAAGAACAGATATTTAAAATTCTGTTTGTTTGTTCAACCATCATTTATAAACGATGAATTCCGAATTCGCTGTGTATTTCGAATTTAATAATTATATATTCTAAGCAGTTATATGGAGCATATTTCATTGCTTCTGTTAAAAGTGTATTATTATGCAAAGTAGGTATTTTATCATCGCTGTACTCTACACTTCTTGTTAGTTCATATGTTATATTCAAGTTTCTTTTTACATATACCTACACATATAGTGATCGTATGATGTACACCTACTTCTTAAACAGACCTTTTCCTCGTTGTAAAGTTCAACAGCTTCATATCACATTGTCATTTATACCCACCATCCATTCTTAATATTAATATTAAGGACTTTTGTTTTTGACTTCTGTCCTGTAATTTTTGTAAATTTCATAAGGGACAAATTTGTTGTTACATTATTTAAATTGCTCTTCGAAAAAAACTGTCATGCTTCGAGTAAAATGTGTATGTTTACTCCCTCCATACGTTATACACCACCCGCTGATAAAAAAATCTTTTTATTTTGGCTCAATACTTACTGTTACTAAAGGTGGTGATATAATCTGGTACTTAGGACTTCATCCTCAACCAACATCTCTCTTGATTAAGCATGACCTAGTGCTTATTGCCTCCAGTGGTACACATATAATTTGTTCAAGTCTTTCACAGTCCGATCGTGTCATCTACGGTGAGGTCTTGCTTGATAGCGTTGTCCTTCTGAGATGAGATTCTTAGTTAAATCATTGAGTTCGGCTTCCACTGGAAATGTGAATATATAATTGTATTCCTTGTTGCCTTCTGAGTCCAAAGAAAAATCGATCGGAACCAATGATTCAACGCTTGATATCTATGGTTGCCTCCGTGTTAGAGATTACAGAGGAACCCAGGCAAGCAAATTTCTTTATTACCTCAAAACCATATTTTGTAATGTTTTCTGCTGTCCACGTCATTGGTTTGTGTGCCCGTTCTTGTCGAGAGCATGTGTGCTCATCAACAACAAAACACATAGGTGGCACTTCTTTTTCAATGGCTTTAATTGCACCAATGAAATCTTCCAATTTATATTGTTAGCATACGTAAGCAATGGTTCAGACTTATGAGACATTATGCCTTTGGTGTTGGCCTGTGAATTTCGCTCAATTCTTTCAGGTACATATAATTCTGAAGATGATACGTCTAAAACTACATTCATAAGGACCCATTAGATTGTTGATGTAGGGCTTTATCCTTCGTTCAGCTGGTCTTCATTCCTGAGAATGGAACAAATGTTGCTTAGGTTACGTTAACTGACCATACGAGTATTACAGATAATTCCTTATTAAACCGATGGCCGTTGCTTTAAATAATTCGACGTCCATGTGATCCAGTCGCTTCAAGTTTATACAGCTCTTTTCTTCGAGTGAACGGGGTTGCTGTCCACGTGAAAGTATTGAAAGTTTCAATCTCCCTTATAGCGGAATGTATACGTAATATTTTCAGATTTTCAGCACTTTTTGCAACTTTACTATTATGCTTCCTCTCTACCTCTAATTGCTTACCCTATTCTTCTCGCTTTCTAATAGAACTTTCGAGAGCAATTTCTGCAGTAGCAACTATCAATAGCTTCGATCGTACGTTCTCTTCTTTTTTCTTTTGCCTTGTGAGAAGCTAATGTTCTCCCCGTTTCCCATGCATACAGAGCTCGCGATCAGCTATTGACCTTCTTTGGAACGCCGCCTGGTTTTTCTCTTGTTTCGCAGCATCTGCTTTCCGGCACTGTTCATCAAACCACTGGGTTCGTTGCGGTGGTAGTGGCTAACAATGTCGCCATTGATTTTTAGTGCCTGATATTGGAAGCATACGACGTATCAAGTAGTTTTGCCACACTCGATCAGACAAGATCCAGCAGTCGACTTCGTTCGAACATCACAGTACTTCTTTGTCGTTTTGGCTTTTCGACGTTCGAACATCCAGGAAATCCTGTTTTTCGTCATTTACTTAAGACTAAGTAAAACTTACGATTTTTTGATAGGGCACTTTGAGGTCGCTATGTGAGTGTTAGGATGTGAAAAACGCCACCGAGTTATAAAAACGTTTCGGATGGTGCGAAGTTAATTAAATTGGGTTCATTTCCATAGCCTGTGTTGTTAAAGCTTTGATTTTTAGCTGTGTCACCAAGGATGCTCTCCTTTCCTAACTTAGTGTTGAAATAATGAAGGACGATGTTTACCTCAAACTCAAGACATTACTTATGTGTCTGACCGAGGAACTCATGGAAGCAAACTTTGCCGTCCTTCTCCTTTGTGAGTGTGCGCGTATAACCAGCTTTTATTGGTAACCAAGCCTTGATCTGGATTGTTATCCGGCGATCCCCTAGACTTCATGCCTTAATCTTCTGCTGACAGGCGCCTTCTTTAGCTTATTTCTACCCGCTTTTTCTTCGAATTACTCAATTGCTAATATCATCCTGTAGATCTCCTGCATATTAATACATTAAATCTACTACATTCTGGAGAACTGCCTGCTTTTCTGCTATTGGTCTCCTAAGGACACTATCATAGATTGAATATTTCGGTGCTTACTTATTTAAATACTGGATGCCAGAAAATATAGTAGGTTAGGTGAAGTGAGGGTTTTTTTTTTTTTTTTTTATAATTTACGCGCGCCTAAGGGGTTATGAATACCCTTATACTATTGCTATGGTGCGGGCGGAAAGATAGAAGGAGGAGAAAGGAAAGTTTGCGATGTAGTGGTTTGAAACTCAGGTGTGTTTGGTTTCGATATTGTCTCTCCAGGGGTGGGAGTCCGAATAGGACGGAGAGATTGATATGACTATCGTCAAAAAGCAGTTATGAGTAGAGCAATGTTAGGTACCAGCATGAATTTAGGATAAAACGTTCTTACCACTCGTTAAACCAGTTGGAGTTTCGGATAAATGTCCGTACTAGTCAAATTATTTGGATCGTCATGATAAAAGGTAAAAAGACGGTGTTTCCTTTTCGAGGTGAGTGTAGAGCATATACGGCAAAGCTGATGAATAGTTTCCTTCTTCTCGTAGTCCGTGGAAATTATTTGCATAAAATCCAAGCGCTGATACCTTCGTTTGTTGGTAGTAGATAGTAGGACGTTTTGAATCCAAGTTTTGTCCTTATGCCCTCTTACCTTAGAAATGTAAATTCTAAACTACTTCGCCTCGTCACAAAGAGATGAACGGCGGCGAGTTTGTTGAGACTGATACTTGGAGTTTGAGTGCAGCCTGGCTGCTCGAAAAGATATCAGATGTAGTTTCAATAACCTGTGCAGTTCTTTGGTAGATTTTATCACTAAAGATTCGTTGGGCTTCTGTGATACGGATTTGCTTCGCTTGTAAAGTAAATGAAGTCGTTTGTTTATTAGAAAAAAGTGCAAGCTAAAATCGAAGGGGAAAGGCTAAATCGTTGCTCTAATATTCTTTAATATTTCGTAGCCAATACATTTACATATATGTATATAAAGACCTCCGTAGCGTCGCCTTCCATCCATTCAAATTGGTGGGGACTGATTCAGTTAATGATGTGCACAATAACACGTGTCCTCATATGCGGCCTTTTTCGAAATTAATTTAATACATCCTTACACATCCTTGGATAACCTTTTGCATGTTGTTAGAATCAATTACGTGTATTAACAATTCTAAATACAAATACATTTTCTATAAGGAAGAAAGGAAGGAAGAAGGGACGTACCTTAGCGAAGGGAACAATACCCAGATAACAAATCGTTGCATTTGGTCACGCGAACAGCCGAATGTTCCAATAGTAGCCATTGTATAGCAGAAGATTGAATGTTTATTGTCGTGTTAAAGCCGGTGTATGGATTACAATCAAAGGAGACCGCTATTTCCCCATGCTAACCAATTTTTTTTTGGGATAAATTAAAACTGAAAGGCTTGGAGGATATGATATGTAGTCTTCATAGGATGGTGCCACTTGCCAAATAGAGTATGCCACAATTAACTTATTGAAGTCTAGTTCGGTGGTCCTATCTGGCTCTATCAATTTCCCGTCCTGCTCAGGAGACTTATGTAACTCCTTTAGACTCTTTTCTTTTGAACCAGAAATTGGGGGGCATCTACTGACAAGCCCTAAGTAACCGTATTTGCACAATGGCCATTTTAAGAATCAATTTTGGAAAAGGTCCGTTCACTCTGGACCTGGTCTGATCAGGTATTCAGTATTGCACTAAAAAGTAGGTTTGGTCACGGACTGTACTCAATGGATTTTCTTAAGAGTTGTTCCGAGTGTCAATTTCGTTGACGTTCAATAAGTGGTTGGCATCCGTAGGTAAGCATGTGTCTTACGGTTTATCCCACAAATGTATCCAGACACCCTGGAAACACATAAAAATCCAATTCATTGTCTTAATTTACGCAAACATTTTTGCAAACCATTAGGTTTCTTTGTCTCAGTATTTATACATCACAATTTAATTACGCTTGAAACTCGGGACAAACATCTAGCATATCCCCGTGAATGTTTCATGTCAAAGACAAATAATATTCCTCCAATTTCGTAATTACTTTCTCGGTAAGTACTGAGAGTACGCTTGTGTATTTTTATTATGGATGAGCCATGAGCAGGTGACCAAGCTATTCTGGCTTTCGAAAATTATTTCCTCTACCCAGAGAGGTTGCTATCAATTCACATATACAATATAAGATCACCATGTATGTACAGATGTACATTACCTATGTTATATCCACGGATATACTTTTATGTAATTTGGATAATTAACGCCAATTACTGCACCGCGGTTACGGGTATCCACATTGCGTTGCTGTCGGTTGGCCGTAGATACTAGTACTCGTATAGCTGACATAACCGCCAAAAGTTCAAAATTTAAAACTGTTGTGTTTACTGAATTCGGCAAATGTACATGGTTTCTAAAAGTTTGTCTGCTTGCTGAGGTGGTGAAACTTCTAACTACTCGTAAGTCGAAATGTTTTCAAAACTTATTTTGGCGAACTAAAAACATTGACTAAGGTAAAAGTATATACAAGTTTTGTCGGACAGAAAAGAAAAAACCAAAAACTCCAAAAGAGGAAAAAGATAATTAAAGAGCTTCGCAACTTGACTGAGACAAAACTGCGGTAATGGACGGAGTATTCGAAGCAATGTGAACCGGAAGTGCTTATGCACGTGTTTTATAGAGTTTTGGAATTAATTGCGAAATTAGTTTACAGTGGTCGTAGTTGAAGCTACATGATGCTAAATACGCCACAGTTTTTTTTTTTTTTGGAATTGGTGGATTATTTTGCACTAATAGGTAGCAAGCACGAATGCTTTTTGTTTAAGTGCCTTGTCTACGGTGTAGTCAAATGTTAACGAGACACTAAACTCTATGCTTACGTGACCTCATCACATTCGAGATGAATGAAATGAGTGGAATACAGGTGAAATGAGCTTCTGTTCATCTTTTTTCAAAATGAATTTCGTAACATTCGAGTATTGAAATTTTTAAAAGAATGTATAAATATAATAGATAGATATCTATTATACGGACAAAGATAGTGCAAAAACGGTGCTTATAAAGAAAATCGCTTTTTTTAAACTCTGTTTTTGTAACTTAGTCTGTTGATAACGTAGTCTACTGCCGGCCGGCACCATATATAGGTACCGATCGCTACTGCTGTTCCTATATAGTTGCTTATGAAGTCATCAGGTCTAGATTTGCCGAAGCTTAGTCTCACATGTGTCTCTTAATATGACGTCTTCTTCTTTTTGGCTGGAAATAAAGCCGACAATCAGTCTCCTTCCACCAGAATATTGGAAAAAGAGTAACGTCTTGGGCGGAGTATTGTTGTTCAGCCGATGGATTTTTATGCGCCTATGACAATATCGTCGTAGTACTTGTACAGTTTCTGATTTTATCTACGGTATGCATCGTTCGTCCGAATTGTTTCGATGATCTGACGAAGATTTTTCTCCTCGAACGCTCCCAGCATCTTCTTATTATTATTCATCATCGTCCACAAGAAGGCTGAGTGATTTTTGTCCACTGAGAGGAAGCTAGCACCAACTGAGCCCAGAGTAACAGTTTTTAGCAAGTTTTAAAGATATGCAGAATCCTTGACCATATCGGAAATGATCGGAAATGTAGTCGTTCACATATGAGTCGAAGCCGATCTAAAACCTCTTGCTGATCTTATGGCCAGTACTTTTTGCAACTCTACATCGGGTCGAAACCAACTGGAAGACCCTTTCCGCCTTTAGGTTTGTACCACAGCCACCGTGACTCTCCCACAGGGCCCGGACCGAAGTCTGGAGGGCTCCTAACTCCCATGGTCATGTTTAAGGTCATGGTATGGATTACAGATGGTCCTACCACCAACAGGACGTATGACCGGCAGCTTGTAACTGCTCAAATCGTAGCAACCTTCAGAGGCATTAAATTCAGAAAATCGTTACCATAATTTGCTCTACCTCCATTTTTTAATAGACAACGTCATTGATGGAAGAAGCCTTGATAATCGTCGTTCACTCAAACATGCCGTCCAAGTGCCGGAACTCTCTGTTTGTTAACTAAATGTATTTCAGAGATTTCAATGTTTATTTTCTCCATAATCAGGTTAAAAATTAGCGCAGTTGAAATCGTCTTTCCTGAAATCTTGTTTTGCTATAAATACTCTTAACTCCTATAAAAGGTTTCCAATTTCTATCGCGCTAGTGGTGTCGAATGAGCTTTGCAATGATACAAAATCCCTCAGATGTATCATAAATGGTATGTCTTATCCTACCGATGAATGCAGCGCATAATCGACTAAGAGATCGTCTGCCCGATCTTGTTTTTTAATCTTCTCTTCTTACCACGTCTAAAGCCACACTGAAAAGGTTCAATCAGTTCGTTTTAAATGGGTTTTAATAATAGTTTTCCTGCTTGCATTTCATGTGGGTTGGCCGATCCCTATCGCTAGACACGCTTCCACCTTTAGCCACTAATATAAACTCTTCATCTCCAGCCTTGAACAGATCTGACTGTACGTCCGTGCCAGAGGCTTTATTGTTTTTAGCTGGGAAATAGATTTTCATTCATGACAGAATATGAACACCATCATCAGCTTCAGCATAGTTTAAATCATTTTGAATTGTCCAATCGTCAGACTAAAGATGCCCAACCAGCTCGACTTTACTATTGTGGTAGAGTATCGCTCACGTATTTGCTCGATATGGAAATACCCGAATGGTGTTAAGCTGTTCATAAGCAGGTGTAAATTTATAGACAAGGTACCACAAATCCAACACCAAGATTGTATCTACATATATTAATATGGATATCCATTATGTGTTGCATCAAGACCCCCTGATCAGAAATCGGGATTCTTATCAGTGACTTGTTATAATGCTATCACCACAGCCCTTCAGAAAAGCAGGTAGTGATAGCAATTATATATATATTATACCACAAAACGTTGCTGGCATTCGTAAAACTTTGAACAAAAAATCTAACGGTTCGTGTATGCTATGATATCGAACCGGATTGCAAATAACATTCAAGATGGTATTTCAACAATTTCAAAGCTTTTTTTTGCTCGACGAGGTTTTCCACCGCAGTACCTCTGGATCTTCTACGTTGTTTAATCATTTGTTCGGACATTCTTTCTCTTTTCTTCACCACGAAGGACGTAAGATTTATAAGACGCTCTTTCCAATTTTTGAAGCCAAACGTAAATATAGGTAGGTAGGTATGTCAAGCAGCACCAAAATGGGTTTTTTCGAGATTAGCAGAAGTTGGACTATACTTTATTGCAACAAAACTGTGACCACGACATTGGTCATTGAAGGATTCTACGGCACATAAATCAATCACAATTACCAACTACGATGGGTTGTCAGTTCGTTTTACTCAGCCTCGTCACCTTTTGCATTAAGGTCGTCCCTCAAATGCTATCGCAAACGGGCCACAAAACTCGTAATTTCCCTGGTTGGCATACAAATTTCGTTACGAACTTTTCGCTCCTGTGCTAGCTTTACTCTCCTTTTCAATTGTCTCTAACTCAGTATATCTGGGTTGCGAGTCATGTGTTTCAAATATCCTAAGGATTATGAAAACTGATAGGAAGGCCAAGGCTTCCACAACAAATAACTCACGGGATAATCCAAGTTGATGTGTCATCGCCGAAATTGGATTTATGTCCTGCCAAAGGACGTAATATAATTTTTATAAGAATTATAAAGCCTTTTTCATACAATAGAAAATGTTCTGCTACGGATATGTCACCTGCAATGTCGCAGTCATAGGTGGAACAGAACTTCCATATATCTAAAAAGAAAATTATTCGGCTATCTTGATCCGCGTTATCTGTTTCCAGTTCCTGATATGTAGGCTAATATCCCTTGATATTTTGCTATTCTGCGATCTAGTGGCCCTCGCAACAAGTTTCTCTCATTTTGACCTGTTAATCGAATACCAATCTTTGAATGGCAGAGCCTTGTCTTAAACCTTTTCTCACATTTATCCTCTCGATAAAGACATTATAAATCTTCAGAAACCCTCCTTCTGATTCAAATAACTTTAATTGAAAAGCAAAAACTGTAACCATTATAAACCGATTAGGAGAACAGTGTCTGATTCCCTTGCGTATTCTTTTTGTTTGATTAGACGAAGGGAATGTGAATAACACCTATTCAATCTCAAAATGCAGACAGCTTTTCACTCTCCTACACAAGCATACATACTCGTATATTGATCCGATGCTAAAAAACTTCTGTTTTTGTCACGTAAATTTTCAGCACGACGATTCCCGACTAATTTTCTATATTTGCTGCCATTTGATGAAGACTGACAATTCTAAAGACAATTAGTGGAATACTAGATGGAGTGAAAAGTGACCTCCTTGGGAATAAAAAAAAATTTTTTTTTAAATGTTTTTTTATATTATTCAATACGGGGACTATCCCCTTATTCCAGCGATTTTCCAACTTCTTGATCCCGTCCGAAAAGTAATTTTCCGGAAAAGTAATTTTCTGCAAAATACTCCTCCGTGGCGTCAATGATTTCCTCGCGTGAGCTGAATTTTTTATTGATGAGCCATCTTTTGAAGTTTGGGAAGAGATAATAGTCCGAGGGATCCAAATCCAGTTAGCAATCGACGCCAAAAGTCCGCCCGATTCCACATCAGCAAGTCCAAACACTCTTTCGAAGTGCTCTCACATTCGTGTTTCTGATCAGGAGTGAGTATGCGCGACACCCAGCGGCAAGATAACTTTTTCATATGCAGAATATTGCCCAAAATATGGCGTGCGCGCTCAGTACTAATCTTTGTGATGTCTGTTAGCTCGCGCACCTTAACTTTCCGGTCACCCAATACCATTTCATGTATTTTTTTGACATTGTCCTCTGTAACCGCATCGGAGGGCCTGCCGCTGCGGACTTGATCGGTAGTGGAGTTGCGGTCACCACGAAACTCTCGAAACCAATATTTGACGGTGTAATCTGACGGAGCATTAGCCCCATAATATTTATCCAACTTTTCTTTTGTTTCCTTCGCCGTTTTGCCTCTCAAAACATAATGTTTTATGAGAGAACGAAAATCGTCTTTGTCCATAATCAATATGATGCCAAACACGTCAACAACAATCAGCTGTCAAAACAAAACTAAAGACAGTATCGCACTGAAATTTGACAAGTCTGCCTAAATATGAACGGACTTCAAGGCACCATAACCTTTTTTGCAGTAGCAGCGCATTTTGGCGGTCAAGGAGGTCACTTTTCACTCCTGAATTTACACTGGACCGAAAATCATCCGAAAAATTTTCCTCTCAAAACAGCCAAGAGCACCATCAACAATTTTTGATAAAATCCATGTCTCTGCGCCATGCTGGATATAAGGACAGGACTGGGATTATTAGGGTTTTTTGTTGTTCGAGAGAGCGCTTTGCTAGTCGATTACCTTCTTACCCTAAAAAAGCAGCGATTGGCAAGAGCTATTCTTCGATTGATTTCAGCGCTTGTTTCATTGTCTGAATTGATAGTGGAGCGTAGGTAGAAAAAGTCCATATCTGTTGATGTTGGGTGTCCTTTCTTGTTGACAGTATAACTTTGTCTTGCCCTTATTGACCGTTAAACCCATATTCCCGCTTCCATCTCAATACTCGCGTAAGCGCCACTGACATCATGCTGCTTTCTTTCGTTTATCTCAATATCACCGGCATGTGCGAGTAATTGGGCGGACTTTAAATGATTATGCCTCTTGTGTGGGCGCGTGAATTTTTGCACTATTCCCTCAGAATGATGTTAAGAAATTGCATGAATGGCACGGCCTTGTATAAATCCTACTTTGACATCAACGGTCAAACTGACCTTGACGAAGCAGCGTGCATTCTCCATCGTTATCTAGCACAAACGGATGAGTTTGGCAGGGATGCCAAAACTAGACATTACTCTGTGTAACTCGTCTCTATAGATGCTTAATCGGCCTTAATTTCGATGAATAGGCGGTGTGTATCGATTTGGAGCTCATGCATTTTTTTCCAAAATCTTCCGTAATATGAATACGGACTTTCCTGGCCTAAAGTCACACTGATATAGACAAATCAGGTTGTTGACGAACGGCTTCAAGCGTTCACACAATACGGCAGATAGGATCTTATAGGCGATGTTAAAAAGACTGATGGCTCTTGATCGCACGATCGGCGTAATCCAGAGGGTCTCCTTACTTGAGGATCGGACAAACAATGCTTAGGTTCCAATAGCCCGATTTCGGGCTCGGTAAAATGTCCAAACGGTGTACAGTGACGGTAGACCTCGAAAAACGACCAGTCGCGATGATAAAAGAATTATAAGGCTTATTAAAAAGGATCCCTTTATATTCTCAAAATGTGTACAAAAAGAACTGGGCCTTGAGATCTCAAGTAGGACAGTTCGGTGAAGAGCGCTTGATAGTGGCTTAAAATCATATCGTCCTATAAAAAAGCCATTTATTTCTCTAAAAAATCGACGAGCGAGAATTGAGTTTGCAAAGGCACATCTTAACTGGACCGTAGCAAAATGGAAAACTGTACTTTTTTCTGACGAATCCAAATTCAATTTAAAGGGATCTGATGGTTTTCATTCGGTACGGAGGCCGAAAAGCGAAGAAATAAATCCACGATTCACCAATGATGCAGTGAGACACGGTGGTGGCAGTATTATTGTGTGGGGATGTTTTTCCGGTCATGGAGTCGGATTCATAGGATTAGTGGTATAATGGATCATTTCGTGTACCGTGATATCCTTCAACACGTCGTGCTTCCTTATGGTGAGGAGAATATATCGTTGCGATGGATTTTCCAACATCACAACGATTCTAAACATAACGCTAAACTTGTGAAGGATTGGCTTAACGAAAGCGAAATAACTGTAATGAAGTGGCCAGCGCAATTCCCTGATCTCAACCCCATAGAGAATCTATGGGTAATTGTAGATCAAAGGATTGATCGCACGAAATACAATAATTTGAACTCACTACTACTACAAGCACAAATTGCTTGGAATAATATCCCAATGCATACTGCCAATCTAATTGCCTCAATGCTTCGTCCGTGTGCTGCGGTAGTGAAAAATAATGGATATGCCACTGCGTATTGGTTTCAACAACTTTTTTTGTGTGATTTGTTTTTAAATTCGAAAATGTGCTTTGGTTTTGTCCACTTATTTTTCAATGGATTTTTAATTATTTTATTTTATTAAAAATTAAATTAAATTTAACGTAAAATTAATAATTGTAAATCAAAGAGTAATATTTTTTGAAAACGAAAATATAAAAGTTTTTAAACTCTCATAAGCTTTTTTAATATTCTTTACTTTTTTGACCATTTTTCGCGCTAATGAAAAAAAAAATATAATAATAAAAATAAAAATGAAAAGGTAGTTATTTTTGGTGTAAAATTAATCAACAAAAAGTAACAATCAATTAAAAACTGATTATTAAATTTATTTTTTACAAATGAGATGAGCAAAGTTTGAAACAGGGAAAGCGAACTACGAGTAGATTAACGTATGTACTCATTTATTGGTATTGAATTCCAAGTCATATTTATGGTCATATTTTTGGAGACCATATATATATGTCAAATCGCTGAATTCAGTGCTAACTATAATTTTCTAAACGACAATGCATCATCGTCACTATAAACCACTGAGCAGCAGTTTATTATCGGCATAAACAGAACTGTTACGAGCTTAAGCTTTACTAAGGTCGGAACATAAGCAGACGATATATAGAATTGATGTAAACCAGTCTTAAGATCTGGCAACGGTTAAGTCGGGGTCACTGAGATTTGGGATTAATAAAGCATTGAGGCTGCGTTTCACTAATATACGAGGGCGGGTCAAAAAGTCCGTGACTTTTGGATTAAAACAGATTTTTTGATAAAAAAGTAATTTTATTTTTCAACGTAGTCTCCCTTGAGCTCTATACACTTTGTCCAACGCTTCTCCAATTTTTTTATCCCTTCCAAAAAAATGATTTGTCGAGGTCCTCAAAATGACGAGATGACTTCATCATTGGAGTCAAATCTTTTTCCACCAAGCCATTTCTTCAGGTTTGGGAACAAGAAGTAGTCGCTCGGAGCCAAATCTGGAGAATAGGGTGGATGAGGGAGCAATTCATAGCCCAATTCATGGATTTTTGCCATGGCAACTGCACATGTGTGCACCTTTGCATTGTCTTGGTGGAAAAGAACTTTTTTCTTGGCCAAATGAGGTCGTTTTTTTTTCAAATCGTCATTGAATCGGTCCAATAAGTTGACATAATATTCCCCATTGATTGTTCTTCCCTTTTGAAGGTAGTCAATGTGGATTATCCCGCGTGCATCCCAAAAAACAGTCGCCATAACTTTATTGGCTAACAAACCCACCTTGGCCTTCTTTGGCGCTGATTCACCCTTAGAAACCCACTGTTTTGACTGTTGTTTGTTCTCTGGTGTGTTGTGCGTGACGGCGCAAAAACTCCTCCATATTGCGATTAAACAACGCCAAACCTTCCTGTGAAGTTGTTACACGATTGCGTTTGTGGTCGACTGTGAGCAAACGCGGCACCCATCTTGCGGAAAGCTTTCTCATGCCCAAGTGATCATTCAAAATTGAAACCACTGAGCCATGCGAGATCCCTACGGCTTCCACAATCTCTCGCACTTTCAATCTTCGGTCGGCCAACACCATATCGTGAATTTTTTCGATTGTTTCGGGTGTAGAGACCTCAACTGGGCGTCCAGGACGTTCGGCATCTTCAGTGCTTGTACGGCCACAACGAAATTCAGTAAACCACTTTTTTACCATTGAAATCGATGGTGCAGAGTCCCCATAGTATTTATCAAGCTTAGCCTTGGTCTCTCTCTTGGTTTTTTTTCGCAAGAAATAATGCTTAATAAGCACACGAAATTCACTTTTTTCCATTTTCTCCTCAAATTAGTGAGTAGTCTGATAAAAATAGCTGTCAAACACAAACTAACTGACGCAGCAAGTTTAAATTTTGACAGGAGTCAACTGACAGATGCGTGTTGACAGGAGCAGTGTTGCTGTTTCAGTAAAGAGGTCAGAAATTCAAAAATGCACGGAATTATTGACCCGCCCTCGTACAAGTTCTAATCTTACTTTTCTCCCTTGTATAGGGCGCATATATGATTTCTGGATTAGGATGATGTCTCCTGCGTTTACGAATATTCGCAAATTTTGGCATTTCCTTTACAGATACTGTTTCATTTAGTCGTATCGATCTGTGGACAATACAGCTAAGAGGAGAATTTCGAGGTTAAATTCCGGTGAACGTTTTAGTCGTGCGAATGTAGATTGGGTTCCACATTTGTGGAATGCGAGTAAAATTTGACAGTTTGCAAAGAACATTCGCTTATTCGCGGAAAAATAAGCATTTTGTTGATTTCTTCGCAAAAACTAATTGAATTTGAGTTTTCTTTTTTCATTAATTCATTAGCTCATTCGCAAATCGCAACTCGCTGAGCTGTGAATGGACCTTCACAGATGTTGAATTTTGCTTAGTTCTGAAGGAGCCATAATGAGGCGAGAGTGTATGTGCTATTTTCTTAGCTATTTGTTTGACGATGGCGTTGGTGTTTTCGTTCTCGCCAAACGGGATACCTCTTATGACCACATCACTGAATCCATGCGAGCGTTGTTCTCTTAAAATATTGTTTTCTTCTTAGCCACTTCTAGCAATTTGTCTCTAAATTCGCTTAAAATAGCGTTCTGCTTCTTGTAGCAAAATCTGCATTTGCTTTACTATACTTTTTTTATCGATGGAATCTCCTCACTCAAGAAGCCACTGGATGGGTTACCCGCATTGCGGATGGTGTGCTTGTTGATTGCAGTACTTTTACCATAGGTGGGCATTGTTGGCAAAAAGAATAACTAACAATTTCAACTTTTAAACGAGCTAACATGGAGCAGAAATGTTCTTGAGCTGTCGAGTTATTTCACGTATGGTATTTCTAATTCCAAAAAGTATACTTGATTTTGGGTTTTTAATTTAAGCGGCAAAAAAATACTTATACTCACTAGATACCATCAAACAGCTTCTTTTTATGCGGGATCTTTTTTCACCCCCTCATTGATGTCCCTTCATCACTATCCTAGTTTTGCTTTGCAATCCTTCTACGTGTACATACCATATATGCTTTATCACAATTTTTCAATGTAACATATGCACATTCGAAAGAGTGGTTGGCATCCAACGATTGTTCGATAACCTCTTTGAAAATTTTGTTACGTTAGTTACACACAGTGATGTTGCCTTTAGATGATGAATAAACAGATGAAAGAATTTCTCAGAGCCCTCCGTTGTCGTTACTTTCTTTTGGAAAATCCTACCCCCGATAAAAAGATATTTATTTTGACCCACCAATAAAAAATGGAATTCAATTATATGGGTAGAAAATATGCTTCACCTGTTTTCTTTCAAAATCCACTCGGATCAGCTCTCACAGGTATGGTTATTCAACGCCACAGTACTCGCTGTCAGAACTGCCATATGCTCATCGTTAGTACGTTTTTAGATAGCTGTCTAGCAAGCGAGGCAGAACTAAACTCGCTTCGAGAACATTTTTAACTATGTAGAATAAGTTGAATGGTAAAAATAATAGGATCCCATTTCAAAACAATAGAATGCGAGGTAATTCTTTGCTTTTGTTGCTTCCAAATTCCTACCATTTTATTTCGACACACTATCTTTAATCTTCCTGTGATAATATTGTAACTCAGCGTTGTTTCGTAACATTTTCATGGACCATTAACTCCTCTCGTCGTTTCGACTTCCAATCAAGTTCAGCAATCACCGATTTGACACTTTTTTCTATTACTTTTCCAGCTATCTCTTTCACTTTTGAAAAACGACTCATAAAAATACCCTTCCAAATTTAATGGCTTTGATCTTAAATTTATATTGGCTAATAAAATAATTCCCACCAATGAATACGCAGGGTCCTCCACGAAGCTATGAATTGAAAGCACCCCTTTTTCAATTGTCTGCATCCAGAAGCAATAATTACTCGTATCCGCCCCAAAACAATAAAACAAAATTACCAAACAAACAGAGCTACAAAAGCAGCAGAATCAGCTGAATGAAAAAAAAAAACAAACACCAAATCCCTTCGCATCTGCTTTGTTCCAATTCTGTACCCCAAAAGTGTCCTTTTAATTTTATTACAGCCAACATTAAAACATCGATAACGAGATAACTTCCGAAATCACTTTTCCAGCTATCATCGCATGCTCCTTTCCTCTATAAGAACGGAATTCTAAATTTTATGAAACCAAAGCTGCGGCGCGCGGTTTCCTTAACAAATTATATCGGCTTTTGCAATTTACAGCCTCACAGGACCACTTCAAAACCCTCACGCATACCAATAGAAAATTTTTAGCTCCCATAATCCTCTCACAAAATGATATATCCTCTCATGCCATGTATCCTTTTTCTAATCACTTGTGAAGTAGACACCCAAAATGGTGACAAATATAATGACAACAACAAAAAAATGTGTTCATGTATTTTCCAGGTCATTAATTATGATTCATCGAGAGGTGGCGTTTCGGTAATTACCGAAAAAGGCGATGTCACAACATCCTTTCTCCTGATACAAAATGCAGATCTGCCAGACTCAGGAAAGTACTCTTGTGCGCCATCGAATGCAGATGTCGCAAGTGTTCGGGTGCATGTACTAAATGGTAAGTGTATAAACATGTTTCTGACTATGTAAAGAGCCTTCCACACCAACAAATGTACCAACATGTAGTCGTACGAGTATGTGTTGAAGTGCTCTTGGCTAATATGTAATACATATGATAAAATGAACCTCTACCCTATCCTATCCTAGTCGCTGGCTCAATTCTGTGTCCTACTTTACAGGGTTGTCACCATGAGAAACATTGTTACCAGTTCCGCTTGATAAAACATAATTGCAGAAAGTATCTCGCCGAATTTGATGGCGGCGGCGCGGCGGTGGGGGGACTTAATAATTAAGACTACGCGCGCTAAAAGCCACTCGAATTCGAAATGACTCTGGGGGAAAAAATTTCGACATGTACCTCAATTAAATGCACAAATTTCGAGTACATTGTGGGTGAGTAGCAGGATTTGTGCTACGACACGAATGGAAAGGCCTAATGAGATTGTAATCTGAAGAATGCTAGTGACAATAATTTGAAACGCACGTATGGTTAATACAAGCGTACAAATATGTAAATATCCAGTCATGCTGTTATGCAAATAATTTGAAAGGGTGAATCTGAACCAGGTCTGAAATTTTGAAAATGACAACAAGGTACAAGCTACGAGTACAAAAGGGAATGAAAATTCTATTAAAATATTTCAACATATAATTACCTTTTCTGTTCGATCCCTTATATGAATTTTACACACAAGTTTATGGTATAACAGGATAGGTTTTTTCGTTTGTGTCGCCTTTTTATACTCTTTTACATGAGCTTTATTATCGAACCTGGAATTCATTATACAGACGACACTACCTTATTATCTCAGACCTCTTTATCGAGCGTTAGCTGCGAATTCAGTTTCTTTTTCTTTTTTGATAAACAGAACCTTTAAGCGAACTTATTTAAAGTCATCTATAGACTATATTAATAGCCCTCTTCATAGCAGCAACACTTCCTTACTTTCAGATCTTTTGTCATGGGGTACCATGTACAGCTCCCACAATTCAATTTTTAACTGTCTGCAAATTTCTCGTAAATTTAATTATATCCGGTATTAGCTTCACTGATAATTGTAAATGTTACAATTGTTCGTGACATCGTTGCATTTATACAGTAGAACAAGATCAATTAGGCCCGTAAGACATCCATTCTCCTCTTAAAATTGTTAATTAATTGAAATCACGTTTGATTTGAACCAAGCCTTTGTATTCGCTATTGCGTCGAACACCTCCCCCCGCTCCGATGCAATCTGTTGTTATAATCTGTATTGAATGCATGATCTACCCAAGATGGTAGGCCCTATTAATGAAGCCCTAGGTGAATTTTAAATCCTAGCCCACAAACACAAACCGCAAAACCTCAGTGGGAATGCTGTCAACGAGCCAGAGGAGAAGCTGCTTCTAATGTAATAATGAATCAAGTCCCTAACGAAATGCTTGAGGTACCCTGTGATGATCCCCTGTAACTGCATGATAAACCCTTACTCATGAGGGCTAAAATGCTAAGGGAATTATAGGTCTGTAACATAATTCTATTGACGACGGACAACGACCTTTGCATCTTCACGTGGAATGATCGGACCGTTAACAGGCAACTTGCAGCGAAGCAATTAGCAAAGACCCTTGTAAGCTATCACGCAGATATCACCGACGTCCTGGAAGTGCGATGGGATGGGATAGAAAACTGTGATATGCATACGAGTATATCATATAATGGTGATTGCTATAGAGAAAATCAACAGCGCTTATTCGGATTCGGATTTGCCATATGTTGCAGACTTAGGCAAAAAGTCTTGAGTTTCGACACGTGAGCGAGTGTCTTATAACAATCTGCATCAAGGCTACAAGCCCCTATGGAAAACAACGATGACGCCAGCAAAGAATATTTCTATGAGCTCCTCGATGAGAGACGCCATATGAGCAATGTCCTAAGTATGACGCCTAGTACGAATTTAACGCCAGGATGGGAAAAGTGGACATACATATTTGGTAGAATAGTTGGTAAGCATAACCTACACAACACCACGTCTGGCAACGGACTTGGGCTTATTGACTTTGCGGCGGAACGAAATATTACTATAGCAAGCACGCGGATTCAATATATGTACATGGTGTTTTTTTTTTTTTATAATTTACGCGCGCCTAAGGGGGTTATGATACCCTTTTACTGTTGCCATGGCGCGGGCGGAAAGATAGAAGGAGAAGAAAGGAAAGCATTGTTGTGATGCAGTGGTTTGAAACTCAGGTGTGTTTGGTTTCGATATTGACTCTCCAGGGGTGGGAGTCCGAATAGAACGGAGAGATTTTTCTTCTCTCGGAATTGTGAGGTTGTGATTATGAAACGCTAAGTTAAATTGATCACATTTCGATAAGTTTGGACATCGGAAGGTTCCGGGCAGGTGACACTGACTCGGATCGCCACGTTATTGTACCCAAGAACAAAGAAGAACTACAATGAGAAGATATACAATAGAAAGCTACCATCGCTAGAGACCGCCAGAATCTTCGCCGAATACGTATCCCGAAATCTTTCAACAATTCCTATGCCGCCAGTAACAAGTACCAAAGACTAGTGGCAACGCCGTCAACGTGTTATCAGAGACGCCGCAACTTTTATGCTGGATTTCACCCGACCACCACCAAGGAATCCCTGGTTTGGTGAAGAATACCAGCAAACAAGTGCTGCTAAACCAGAAGCCTCTAAAGCGGCGCTGCAACGAAGGAAGAGACTTGTCCGATCCACAAAAAAGAGGACCCCCTCAACTGCGCAAACTGTAGAGGTATAAGTCTCCTCAACATGGCACTAAAGCTCTTATCTGCCATATTGTGTGAACTTCTGGAACCAATCAACAATCTGATTGACGCCTGTTAGTGCAGTTTCCGATCAGGAATTTTCACAATCGACCAAATTACCACACTCCGTCATATCCTGGAAAAAACTCAAGAAGTCCAGTCCAAATAAATACCCACCATCTTTTCATGGTTTCATGTGACAACATTTATATGGACGAGCTATATGGAAACACGTCTATTTTGACATCACTGCTAAGCTCGTCCGTTTGTGCAGAATGACGACGGAGAACGCTCGCTGTTCCGTCAAAGTTTATAACAACTTAACCGAGATCTTTGATATTAAAAAAGTGACCCAGTATCATGTGACTCCTTTAACATATTACATGAAAGTTTGTAAGGAACACACAAGTGAACACTTTCAAAAGCCTGTGCAACCACGAGAGTACTCGAACCCCGATGATATCGACATAATTGGGAGAACACAACAGGCTGTCACCGGTGTGCCCGCTAGTATTGAAACGGAAGCTGTCAAAGTGGGTTAAGCGGTAACTGAGGACAAAGCTAAGTATATGCTGTCAACAAAGAGGTACACACAACATCGGCGAATTGGGTAGAACTGAAAACTGCTCATCAGTCGGCTGAGATGGCTAGGACAGAGAAACTAACCCAGAGGGACAGCGCAATAGAGCAAGATCTTACTTTACGTGGAGCGCACAAGTACAAGGAGACCTCAACCGACTTGGAGTGCATAACTGGAGACAGTTTTCCAAGATCCGAGCTAACTGGAAAGGCGTTTTAGTTGGGGTCCACCGAACTATAGCGCCACCTATGTAAGTAAGTAAGCGTCTAAGGGCGAGAGCTTCTCTTGAAAAGGAATAGCACAGGCTTCTCAGAGAGAAAATGGAAGAATCAATCGAGAGATGTACTGCAGGAATGACTTTAGAAAGTTTTATCACAGAATGAAATGAACATACCAGGGCTACAAAGCCGAAATGCAAGCCTGCAAAAATAAAGATCCATTACAGTACCGTAGATCTTTTAAAGACCAGAGAATTTTAGTTCGACGCTCACCATCTATTTGTCTGCTTTAAAAACGCATATGACAGCGCGCATAGAGACGATCTTCATAACGCCGGTAATGAATTATCCGAACCCTTTTAGGCAAGCTGTCTTAATACGTCGCCCTAGAAAGAATCGTGCACAATCACCTGGGTACGCGGATTATATTGAAGTGAATGGACGAACACAAAAAGCTTTCGTGAGTAATAAGGCGGAAGTGTCCACAATGGGTCCCACGGTAAACGAAGTTAAGACAAAGAAGTTGTTGAAAAGAACGCACACCACCGACGGATTAGCCTAAACGTCATGGAAATTATAACATCGAGTCAATTAATGATTTCGAAATACTTTTGCCAATCGCTGGTTCTTGCTCATAATGCAAGTGAGTAATAAATCTCTCTTCCGCTGGACCAAGCTGGTTTTATACAAGACCCTGATTGTCCCGGCCCTACTGTATGGTTCAGAAGCTTGGAATTTGTCGAAAGCGGATGAAGTAGCACTTGGACGTTTCGATAGAAAAACACGGCTCGTGGTATTGGGTTTCATTTATACTAACGGAAAGACGGTTTCATTTATAGAACTGCACGGGGTGTACAGCGACATCAGTCTAGTTAGGCGTCTACGAATTCAACATTTGAAATATGTAGTGAAGCCATTTTGAGCGAATGGCTCAAAAGCTTCGTCCCAAAGAGCCTTCGAGATTAACCTCGAGGATGACTGTATGTGAGATGAAAAGATACCTCCACCAACTTTAGTGCGATATTGGAGGCAGCTGACAAGAGATTAGGCTAGTAGGAGAGACTTGTTCGTTGAGGGTCAGATGAGTTGTAAAGAATAATCTAATTGAGATCTCTATAAAAGAAAAAAATTTGCTCATACAAGAACAAGTCGGCTTTTAAAAAACCGAAACGAAAATCATGTGAAGATACGAAGAAAATCATTTTCAGATTTATGACAAAGCCATACAGTGCGTATAACCTGTAACTCCACTATAATTAGAATAGGTATTTTGGAACATGCTTTCCCATAGATTCGCAGGACTCGGTCGAATGCATTAGAATTAGCAAAACCTAAATTATGCAGGTTTTTTGCTGATTGCCTTATATAAAATATAAGTTTCTGTTCGAGATTTCTGTCAGATGCAAAATATCGTTGCAGTGGCAGAGCATCTCCGACCACATGGAAGCACAACTATGTCCAAAGATTGATGTCTTCAAGAGCGCAAAGAGCGGGCGGAACCTCCAAGATATAGAAAGAAATTAGGGTGCAGACTCCAATCAATTCGCAGGATATATATAAGATGCATAAGGAGAACCTCATAAACCATTACTGTCAACTTTCCTATCTCTGGCTCAAGTGTGTCCTTGAATTCGATTACAATATTACTCTTGCGACCTAAGTCAAACTACCCAACTTGCCCCTGGTTTGGGTCCGCTTTACGAACTAAGTCTGCACAAAATTCCGGCGTAGAATTAAACCGCATCTTAACAGACCTTTCTACTTAATTAGTGGTCAATCTTCTCCAATTGTGTACCAACCACAAATCTCCGGAAGTCCATCGGACTTGTTTGTTTTGTCCCTTTGACCTGAACTATTATTTTTGAACAAACAGCGCCGCCGAATGAAAATTAAGGAGCAAAGAAATAAGGATGTTGATAACATACGAGTACATCAGTGGTTTTAAATGTTTGAATGACATATACGAGTATATAAAATAATTGTGCATTTCATAATCGAGTTGAACGATATTTCAGAGTATATCTGTATAAACACTAGGGTCAGCTATGAGTTTTATCTCATTGTTTTGAAGAGCACCTGACCAGATGTGGGCACTCTATTCTGCAGCGAAGTTGTCATAGACATGCATACCGAAAATGGAAAGCGTTTATTTTTAACGATGTAATGCCATTCGTGGTTAATGTCTGGGTTTTTCAACTTCGTTTTAACGACAGCAGACAGCATTGTGTTTTGGAATCATAAAATTCAACACTTTTGGTGGTTTCCATATTAGTTATGCTGTTAATATCAGAATTTAATGATTTGAACATGCGCTGCCGTTCCGGTTTCATAATCAAAGACCTATGAGTTTTCAATCTAGTTGGAAAAAATCCAAGATCTTTGGATTGATGAAAAACCTTTCATATTTGTTTGGTCAGCGTAGAAGAACACCTCTTCAGAAGGAGGAGAGATACGAGTATACCATATGGACCATGGAATTTGTGTATGTTAGATCTTTTAGTATTATTGCTCCTGCACGAGCTCAAAAGTAGATTGCCATCATGGAAGATTCGACGAAATCTTGTGTAAGCGGAGACATGACAAAATCTGGAAGCAAAGTGCTTAGCAAGCTGAGTGGCTTTACCTAAAGAGCTGACAGTTGGAGTGTCATTGCAAATGAGAGTTGGGATGAAGGACGAAGCAGAATCTATTCTTTTTGGCAAACAAATAAAAATGTTTGCTACCTGTCAACAGACGATGGAAGGGGCATTACAGGCATCTATGGCTCATTCGCAAAGCATTTCTTTGTCCATAAAGATATTATCAAAAATCACTTTAAGGCATTCTACTCATTCTATCCCATCTATTTTAATAAAATCTTTTAGTCTTTCACAGAAAGATCCACAATTGTTTCAGAACAAAATGCCTACAGTAAAACCACCTACTACATCAGCGCCTACTCGTAGTGCCTTGATCCTGGCATAAGGGTAAGTCGGGCGCTGGCAGCACAAGTGTCCCACGGTGCCATAGTCACTTCTTGGCAAAGCCCAGTGCCCCGTTAGGTGCAACTTAGTATTCAGAATACTTCTCTATTAAAGTATCTTGGCACTGCGAGACGACGTAGGCCCTTTTATAGCTGTCGGTGGACTATAATCAGTCTGCTTGGCTCACTGAATACGTTATTCTATTCGCTAAAGTCCTGATAGAAAGAGTTCTTCGAAACCGGAGTTAGCGTCTTATATTATTTGTGCCTCCCTTCTTCCAAATCTTTTTTTTTATAATCAGTGCGCGCTCATTTGTGTACCATTAAAATGTTTATATATTTCGCATGGGCTGGAAACTTAGGGCGGAAAAGGGAGGTACCAATATATATATGTACATTGGTCTTAAATGTTTACAAGCTGTAACGACCAGGAAATAGAGAGCTCGTCAAGGCATTCCATAAGTGAGTTTTATGGCTTAGGAACGAATTCCGATATTTTAGAGGACGTCCGAAAGTGGGCTGAGGGTATACTGATGAGCATTCAAAGCGAAACGCGTGTTACGGTTGAATGTTTGAAAGGGCGGAATGCTACTTGGGATTTCAATGAAGCACTGGTGGTAGAAATAGCGATAAAAGAAAGTGAGACAGGAGACATTACGTCGGTGTTCGAGAGTGTCAATTGACTGACAGATATTACATAGTATATACCACCTACGAGCTTTATCGCGCAATTTTGAATCCTATCTAACAGGTGCAGAGATGTTTTAGGAGCACCTAACCAGATGTGGGCATTGTACTTAAATTTTGGGCTGATGAATGCCTTATATATTGAGGCCAGATCAGAAGGTGTAAAATATTTCTTACATCGCTTGAGGAAACCTAGACATTTCGCAGCATTTTTGACGACATGACCATATGTGGTCATTTCAACGTAAGCTGTGGCTAACACACATACCGAGAATGGAAAGCTTTTTGGTTTCCACGATTCAAGTTCTAATTCAAGTAATAGATAATGGCTGGGTATTTACATTTCGCTTTATTGGCAGCAGAAAACATTGAGATTTGGAAGCATTAAATTCCACTCGATAACCCCGCAATTGGTTATGCTGTCTGGTAATCGTGTGGACTCACTTACAAGCTGGGTGAAGCTATTTCCCGCAGCGAAGATCTAAACACACCGTCCTTCGGGTGTTGTGAACATGAATCACATTGTGGTGGAGTTTGATAAGCTAAATCACTACGCACGTGAATGGTAAGAACCACGGTGAGAGAAGAATAATGACACTAGTTCGTCGCCAGGTAGCATCATTCAGATCAGAGCGATCTGAGAGGTGTGGGCGGGGATCTACCCGTGTTTTACTAAATGTCAAAACTGCTGGTTTGTACTTACAGACGTAGACATACGCAGAAAAGTGACTTCTTTTTATCCTGCGTCCTTTCTGAATTACGTCCTTTCTAAATTACCTAGTCATAATCACAAACAAACACAGAAAACACAAACACTGACGATGCTAAACAAGACTACGAAGTGAGAGTTCTGATGGTGGGTTAGCAAATCAAATTGCTGTAGGTGGCATGCCCTTATAGCAATGTAAAACAATGCACCAACAAAATTCACATTCACAGCCGGCTATCCGTCGGTTGTTACATACACTCAGGCACTACCCGTGACGTATGAGAGTGGGATAGCTGGGATACCCGCACTGTGTAATACTTTCTTTTTGCTTCCTGCACTGCACTGCACTAATATTTTTATTTTTTTTTCGTACCACATGCCCGCGATGGTTCTGCTTTTTATTTTTTGTCGAAGTGGCGTACGCTCGGCCCGGTTTTTTTTTTGTACAACTGACGAGAAGAACAGAAGAGACGAATTTACGAGTGCACTGGTCAACGTATGCACTCGTCCTTGATCGACTCGGGACTCTTTCTTCTGTCTTCTTTCTCTAGGAAGTCGCTGCTGAATTTTTGTAATACCAACCGTTAGTTTAAAGCATTTAGCAAGGCCACCATTCAAGTTCTAAACAGCTTTTATCTCGTTTGAATTTAGACGGCTATTTGGCCGTTATATCTGTCTCCTCCTGGAAATCTCCTTAACATACATACGGGGTGTCATCCTATCTTAACAAAGATCGCCTGGGAGCGAATATTTTTAATAACCAAGCCATTCATTAAGTCGGTTTCATTAAGAACCGTACTGGAGGAAAATTACTAATAAAATTAAAGTCAGAGAACTTCTTCCTCTGGACCCTACTAGACAGCAGAAAAAGAGGCTACCATATCTACAAGAGATTAAAAAGTTTAAAAGTTAGGAACGGCTTTAAGTAGGTTACATATTCTAATCCTAGCCAACGAAAGAGTATGAGTTTGTATTTTAATATTGTACAAACGAACCCCTAAACTTTTATCTGCCAATGTCGAAACGTCAGTCGTGGTTTACATTTTTATCATGATGAATTTCACGAACGAGCAACTTTTGGAAATTACTATCGAAATTCTAAATAATAATCACCCCACCAGACAAGCTGTGCGTACTATAGTGGATAAATTCGTATCAATATATTCACTATTGAGTGTTCCTATGCCAGTGAACATGGGAGTACCAGTCCATGTACCGAAAAATCGCAGCCGTATGTGATTCCGTTCCAAATATGCCAAACAAGTCGATTTCACGATGTTCACAGGAATTGGGAATCACTCAGTCCGCCTACCTACACCCTTAAAAGATCAAATTAACTCAAGAACTGAAGCCTCTTGATCATTTGAAACGTTGAAATTTCTCCGATTGGGTTCTGCAAAAGTTTGAAGAAAATCCTGAATTTCTTTGAAAAATTATCTTAAACGATGAAGCACATTTTTGGCTTAATGTCTTTGTCAATAAGCAAAATATGCGTTATTGGACAG
This sequence comes from Volucella zonaria, assembly GCA_963966105.1. Lineage (NCBI taxonomy): Eukaryota > Metazoa > Arthropoda > Insecta > Diptera > Syrphidae > Volucella > Volucella zonaria. Next base: position 38,858,321 of record OZ014534.1, on the reverse strand, counting down.
CACCAGAACCCACATGTCCTTCAAGATACTCCATTGCATCCACAAAAAGTTACCATGTGGTGTGGATTTCATGCCGCAGGTGTGATTGGACCATATTTTTTCGTCGATGAAAATGATCGCCATGTTACGGTCAATAGAGTTCGCTATCGTGCTATGTTGGAAGACCATTTTTGGCCTGAATTGAATGGTGATATGTGGTTCCAACAAGATGATGCCACATGCCACTCAGGCGGTCATACAATTGATCTATTGAAGGGGAAGTTCGGTAATCGTGTAACCTCGAGAAATGGTCCGGTCGAATGACCACCTCGCTCATGCGATTAAACGCGGTTAAATTCCTTTTAATGGAGTACGTTAAGTCCTTGCTTTATGCCAACAAGCCTTAGAGGAGCTTAGGAAAAATATCGAACGCGAAATTGCCAACGTTCCGGCCGATAAGTGTAAAAGAGTGGTGGAAAATTAATTCCAAAGAATCGATCGCTGCAAACGTGCTCGCGATGGTCATATGAGCGAAATCGAATTCCATACTTGAACTTAACATTGTTGCAAATCCCGGGGGAAGAAAACTAATTGATTAGGGAATGCCGGACTGCCGGCAAAACGACAAACTTTAAAAGCAGCTGTTGGTTAGCTGCGCAAGCAGGCTGTCCAGCAAGTGGGGGTTCGGGGAAATCGCTCGACACAAAAACTGATAACAAACACAGCAGGTGGGCGCCACCCAATTTTTAATGCGTAATTGAGAAAACAGGTGAAAGAAAACGCTCAATTATTTTTACGGCAATACATATACATATTAGGTGAATTTTTACTTTGATTGGTCGGATAACGGAAGGCCCACAGCTCCGCGTTGTCGTACCGTTACGGCTAGCGGGTTGCGCAATTAAAGAAATATAACCATCTTAGGTACGGTTTCAAGGCAAAACGGAAAGAAGGCTTACGGACGCGGTTTTTATTGTATTGATGTACGAATACATTTATTTAAATACACAAATCTATGTAATTTCAAAAGGGAACTTATCTGGTTATGCGGTTTTCCTGCCTATGCAGGGTCGCTCTCTAGATTGGCTTTCTGCTGGTGGAGGAGGGTAAGACGTCTCCGCCACAATCACCGATTTTCGTCCGTTCGTATCCGTTGGGTGTTGTATTTTTCCCCTCTGGTTTTTCCGTTGGTGTGTTCCTTACCAACTCTCTTAATTGTGTTGTTCGTGTCCTCGTTCTTATTCTTGTTATTTTTATTCTGTTCTGTTTTTCAGTTTATTTTTCCTGTTCCTTTGTCGTCGTTTTTTTTTGTTTGATTTTCGTTCCCTTTTTTGTGCTTTCTTTTTGTTGGTTCTTGCCAGTAAGACGATAAGCTATCGAATGCGCCTATCCGCTTTTTTGGCCATCGCCGCCATTCATACACACACACATACATGGGGTTCCGTCAATTCAGCTGTTAGAGCAAGGGGAATCACATCCAGATCTCCAACAGCTTCTCACCGAATCCCCAGCTAATCACACAAATAGATGTTCTATGTTTGTGGATCATGGTTGTTTTGTCGTCCAAGTGATTGCTTTGGTTCGAAGCCAGCCCTCTGACCCGAAACCGAAGCTAAAGTTGAGAGCTTCAATTGAGACCACCGGATAGGAAGGAAAACTTATTTTGCTAGGCGTACGAGGGTGGCGCCGTAAACCTCCTTGCAGATATATAGGGCAAAAGAACGACCGCGTGGAATTGCGGGCTTTCCTTTACAATTTCATATTTAACCTTTTGTGGTGGTGAGGGGTTTTACAAATTTCAACAATTTGCATGTAGGTTGGGCTCGCGTCCATTGCTGGATATGTTGATCTCTAGTGACATCAGGGGCGGGGAGGGGGGGAGTAGTTCCGGGAAAAATGGTTTTAAATATGAAACTGGTTAAATGTCAAGTCAGAAAATGCATTTCGCTGAATTCCACGCATCTTTTTAGAACGTTTACGCTTTGGATTCTTTATAGCAAAGTATGTAAATGATTTAGTCATGTTTTTCTCAAGAGAATAAAATCCATCTCATACGCACCACCATCGTTGAAGTTGACCTTCAGTTAACCCATTTGCAATTTCAATTTAAAATACATCTCCATGTGCCATTACGGCCATGATTTCCAATGTCAAAAGAGCCTATTATTTACCAAAGCTAATGGAATTAGCAAAACATCAAGTAACCACCACAAGTCTCCAAAGCCCAATAGTCCTATGATGTCGTCATACATTTCTGGGCTTGCAACATTTTGCAATTTGTTCCAAACAACCAATGGATGTACGAGTATTGGTGTATCGGCAAAGTGCCTATCCTTCCGCATGCCAAAGTCTGCTTAATTATTTTCGGTTGATTGATCCCTCGCCCCATTTATCCAACAAAACAAAGGCACACGTACTCGTACGTCTGAAGTTATTAGGACACGGTCATATTTAGCACAGTTGCAGCGGCGGCGACGCGATGGTGACGGGGCACGCAAAATTCAATTGCCGTAAAATCTACTCAGTCATGCAAGGGGATGTTCTAATGAAGACTCAGTTCGAGCTAGCTTGCAATTACGGTCTCCATTCTTGTGAGCGCTCTAATTTAGACATATCGTATTAATCATCAAGGGAGGTGTTGCTAAAAATATATGTATTTGGGCCCACCAACCCCACATTTACTTGTCATTCGATGGTATTCCTTCTCCTCCCATTGTGTTAAAACCGATAGAGATAATTCACTTTTTGAAGGTTGTATCATCACTTCACACTTCACAGATGTATCTTGCTACATGAAATATATACATATATATGTATGCATGGATGTAGATACGCGACTCCTTAACTTTTACATGAGACGAAGGAGCAACCGCTTATTTATAAGTCAACAAAGGGAGAAAAATTCCCGTTGTTGATGTACTATGTATGATATGGAATTGCGTTGTAACATCCTACCTAGGAGTACTCCAATTCCACACTTTGGGAATCATCTACAAAAACCATGGAGACCAAATCTCTCTACTCCATAGTTGCTCCAGCATCCGATTGGATTCTCATGACTTGACACTTTATTACGAGATTTCTATGCCACAGCTAGAGAATATGGATTAAATAGAACACAGGTACTAAAGGGGGTAGCAAAGGGTTCTATCCACTTGGTACCATCACTTATGTTGTAGTATGCGATTCGGTAAAGTTATCTTCCGATGAATTCCTTGCAGTAATGCTTTATTTCTCTAAGAATCCTCCCGAACACAACAAAATACTCTTTTTACTTTGGAATTTGATGTGACATAAATGCAGTGATATTTTAAGGAGCTTACTGTGGAACGATGCAAAGTTTAGGTTCGTGTTTTCGTTTTTCTTTTGTTTTCTCCTGGTCAAGGTATCCTATGTATTTATGTGGGAAGGGTTCGACGAGGGATCGTTTATTGATTCTGTGATACGATTATTGTATCGTATGCGAAAATATCCATAACTCTGCTTTCACATAATCGCATGGTGAAGAAATTCTCTATTCAATTGCCTAGGTGCAGGAATGAGCAAGTTTGTGATACGATTTCATGTCAGTCATGTTGCTGGTTATCGGAAACCCCATTTAAGAAACTTTCTAAATGGGAGTCATCAGGGTTTGTTTACACTACCCACTTTGGTCTGTGTATTCTCGTACAGAGATATGTTTTATTAATTAGTTTACAGCCTGAAATCATATTTCATTGATGACCTTCTTTATCTGGAAGATAAGAAAATTTAGAACAGTTTTAAGTGTTTATGGAGATTTAAATTAAGTACCGATTCGTGCATGCATATGTATATAAAAAAAATCCTTATTTTCCTTTAAACATTAAAGTGCATATGTAAAAATCATTTTGTTTTCCGTAACTTATTGTGGCAACCCAGGTAGAGTAACTGGAAGAGCAAAAAGTTAATTTCTTCAGTAGAACAGTAAAACTGGAATCCTATCCGATTCGGAAGTAAACCATCTTCAGGTCCATTACGCGAAATTACGAGCTCAGCAAATGTCTCAAGCAATAAATTGATGGTGCCGCGCGCCGTGTGGCATGTTGCGCCATCTTGTTGAAACCAAACCCCTGTCACGTCAGAAATCATGTTTCTATAGCGCTCTCCATTGACGGTAACATTCTGGCCGGCATTGTCCACCAGCTCATAAAGCGCACCAAAGACTGAGTTTTAATGGTTGTAAGGGCGTCTCGACAAATGCTTTTGGATTTTCTCCACTCCAAATTTGGCAATTTTGCTTGTTCACATACCCATTTAACCAAAAGTGGGCCTCATTGGCAATGGCAATACGAGAAAGCCAACTGGAACGGACTTAACACCTTCTTTAGGAATTTTAACTGGTCGTTATGTTTCCTCGATAACGACGTAGATGCCACTGCTAATATGATAACAGACACCACCCTCTTTGGAATGAGAAACTTTATCCCTCATCGGATGGAGAGGATCAAACCAAAAGAAAAGGCGTGGACTAGAGCTATAAAAAGGCTGTCAGGGTTAGAGACATGTTTTTTCGGTCCTTTAAGACCAAGCCAACAGAGGAAAACCGAAAAAAGTTTAAACGACCCAGGACGACTGCACCGTCTTTCTTAAGCACGTAAAATCCCAATATGACCAAAAACTGAGGCAAAAAATACTACAATGTCCCAAAGGTAGTAAAAATGTTTGGTTGTTCGTCAAACGTTTTAGAAATTCTGCCTCATCCTCCATCCCAACGCTCATTTACAATGACATTCCGTCTGTCAGCTCTATGGACAAGGCCAATCTGATTGCTGCACACTTTACGGCCAGCTCAACAGTCACAGATTGTGTTTTGTTTCCGTCAACACTTGAGTGTGTCGAATCTTCAATGGGACAAATCCACTTTCGCACTCGTGTAGTAGCAAGAGTATTTAAAGATCTTAACATTCACAAATCCGCTGGTCCAGATGGTATATCTTCCATTCTTCTGAAGAGATGTCCTTCCACTGTGTAGGCTTTTTCATCAATCCTACTCTTTAGGACTCTTTCCGAGCAGATGGAAAATAGCATTTGTCCAGCCAGTCCTTAAAAAGGGCGAATCTTCCTGTCTCTCCTCCTACAGACCCATTGCACTTACGCTGATAAACCGTAAGCTCATGAAATATCTCGAAACACGAAAACTTCTTAATGACCGGCAGTACGGTTTTCGTAGCAACAGGTCCACTGGTGATCTGACGGCATGTCTCACCGAAAAGTGGAACCAAAGCGTACATCAAGTCTGATGTTCACAAAATAAATGCTGGTATGCCCCAGGATTCCGTCTGCTACCTCTAATCCAATATATTGCTTTGCTGACGACAGTGCTCTCTGCTTTTCATATTCGTTTCCGGACTCAGGTCCCTGTTCTTCGGCTGTAAAACGGGAACGGCAGCGTATGTTAAGCTCATTAAATTCTGAAATTAAAAGCATAACCAATTGAGGAACTATTAACAGAGTGGAATTTAATGCTTCCAAAGCATGATGCTGTCCTTTGTCGTTATGGCGAAATTTAAACTCCCAGCCATTATCCATGAATGGCACTGCATTGTCGAAACCGATAAACTTTCCATTCTCGGTATGTGTGTCAATGACAACTTACGTTGGAATGACCACATATTCGGTGCCGTCAAAAATGTTGCGATATGTCTAGGTTTCCTCAAGCGATGTAAGAAATATTTCACCCCCTCTGATCTGGCCACAATATATAAGGCGTTTATCTGTTCGAAATTGGAGTACAATGCCAACATCTGGTCGGGTGCGCCCAAAACATCTCTGCACCTGCTAGATAGGATGCCAAACCGTGCGATAAAACTCATAGTTGATACTATGTAATATCACCCTCGAACTCCGACGTAATGTCTCGTGTCTCTCTCTGTTTTATCGCTGTTTGCACCACCAATGCTCCATAAAAATCGCCAGTAGCATTCCGCCTCTTCAAACTTTTAACCGTAACACCCGTCTCGCTATGAATGCTCATCAGTATACCCTCAAGCCCACTTTCGGACGTACTCTAAAATATATTGATTCGTTCCTAAGCCGTACAACTCGCTTATGGAATGCCCTGCCTAGCTCTTTATTTCCTAGTCATTATAACCTTTAAATATTTAAAACCAACGTTCACCGGTACCTCTCTTTCCATCCTTCCTGACTCTTTCCTTCGCCCGCGCTGTGTGCAAACATTTTCAGAGTACTTAAATCCCTTGAGCGCGCGCAAATTATAAAAACAAAAAAAAAATTACTGTTGAAAATGAGGATCAAGCTGAATCATGTTTTCAGCCCATTGACCGAATCTACGACGCGTATAATGGTCACGCAGTTTCAACTCTTGTACAAGCTGGATCTTATAAGCTGTTAAGCCAAGATATTTCCGTAAAATCTTCCACAAAAAACTTCTAAAAAATCACATTTTATTAATAGGCAGCGCAGGCCGAAAGGTCGCTGTGGATGGTAAGCGCTACAAAACCATGATCAATTAATTTTTCATTCCTCAATTGGATGAATTGGGACTGGAGCACATGAGGTTCCAGCAGGACAGCGCATAGTGCACGAGCCACAACCGAGTAAAGCAGATATTTTAAGCTCTAAAGGATCATACATTATGGTCATGCATAATGGTATAAATAAGTGTCCCCTACCAGGGCCCTCGCCTAATTATCATGGCTTCTTCCATTCGTTCCGTACAACTCGCTCATGGAATACCCTACAGAGCCTTCTATTCCCTTGTTATTATAACTTGTAAACATTTACATAAGACCAATGTAAATCGATATCTCTCCATAAATTTCCTTCGTCCTCGCTGTGTGTAAACATTTTAAAGGTATTAATAACCCCTTCAGCGCTCGCTGAAAAAAGGTTATCAGTTAATTTCTCGTCTTGAAGATCTGATGAACAATATCAGCATTCCATTAACTGATTTTTAGTTGTTGGAAACAATTGTTCTATGTTCATCTTAGTATTTTTGTTAATCATCTAAAAGGTTTGGACGTTAAAAATTTTTCTGGCTTACGAACCCATCCTATGGCCAAAACTTGATATGCACTTTTCCCCCGCAGCATCCCAATGTAGATACCCAGAGATATAAAATTCAGCATAGTCTTGAAAATAAATTCAGGCGGCAGAACTTCAAGATTCGCACTTCGAATGTCAGCGAACATCCCCATTTAAGTTTCAGACTCCCATTGGCTTGATAATGCTACGTCTGAATATTGAATTGCAAGCAAAATCCAATTAAATGTTAAAGAAACCTACACGTCTTCATTTACAATATTCTTGAAGATGTCACATGACACTCGATTGATGGTTTGAGATTAATGACCTGATTCTGCGATATCACATTGCCGGATAAGGTATGACAAGAACACCCTTGAATCCTTAAAAAAGAGAAAACTCCCTTGCTACTCTTCCATAATTAAGTTCAATTTCAAATTCTCCTTCTCCTTCTGGTGCCTGAGAGTATCCTTGGAAGTAAAAGTAAGTTTAAAACTAGCTCCAATGGGAAAAACGAAATCAATCCGATATTGTCAACTATGCCTCTTTTGAGGACAGACAACATATCAAATGGCCTTGGCTATCCGAAAAGGGAAACGACTGGTTACTGAAGCCGCTTCTCAAAACTGCTGATGTCTGGCAGACGTTTTATTTTTTTTTTTTACACACACGATTGGGGTAAATAGGACGCTTGAATACGAATACATTTACTTTGTTCTCAAACATTTTCTCGGCGTACTTTCTTCAAGAAAGTCCTGCGCTGGAAAAAGGGATGAAAATACGCTGACAATTAACTAGCCTGCGGATCCTTTCAGTGGATAGACACTAAAAATTCTGGAGCAGAAAAGAGGGAGGGTTGTTGACAAGATGAAGGAAAGTTGCAGCCCAGGGCTATGTGTAGAGAAAAAAACGCTGAATCACTTACTCACCAGATGAGTAAGCAGACCAGAAGTTCTAAGTTGGTCACCATTTATGCACAGAACTGAAACGTAATTATAGCATCACACAATGCGTGATGTATAATAGATTTGAATCCTGCTATAGAATGCTGTAAACTGCTACAAATTTGCAATATCCATTTATGGCATATTTTAAACGATCATAATCTAACATCTCATGATGGCGAAAATCAGAAACGTCAGCAAAATGTACTATTTAGTTCGAAGTAGCTAAAAATAGCAGTTGGTTAGGTCCATTCATATAATGGATAACTAAAGCTTGAATTTGGAAAGCAACCACAAGCATGATAGACAAGAGGTCGTCTATGTTATAAGTTAAGGAAAGTATTGTTGCTAATTTGTGACAGCTCAAAGTGGTAAATATTTTGCAAGTTCAGGCTTTTTTTTTTTTAGTTCCGTTGTTCTACAATATTTCCACATTGTTCATTAACTCTACATGTCCTAGTCATCTTAGGCGGCTAATTTGCACTTTTCCGTAAAATTTTCTCAAGCATGATGTTGAAAAAGTAATATGACATCGCATCATCTTGCCTAGTCATCAAAGTTCTCAGAGAGGTTGTTTCCGATTTTTACGAAGCAACGAGCGTTCTCTATCGTCATTCTGCACATTCGGGCAAACGGTGTCAAGGTTATATTCTTCAGGCATGCATTCTGCCAGCCATGAGTTTGTACACGCTCGCTAACAAGTCATCTTCCGCTTCTTTGAATAGCTCAGCAGATGGGCCGTCTGGTCCAGCAGCCTTCTTATTCTTAAGCTTGGATATTGCTGCACTCATTTCATTTTATTCGGGTGGACGGATCTCTTGGCTTTCTCCGTTCAGACTGAATGGTTCGTTTTGGCTGACAGCGCAATTTGTGTTGTCCTCGCGTTTAACAATCTGCAGATGTGGATTTTTCATATCCTCAGTCTCGACTATTCTTCCTTGTTCATAGCTACAGGCTTCTGTTCGTTCTTCTATGCAGTGCCGCTTCATAGGTAAGTTGTTTCCCTACGTGTGCATGTCTGTATTGTTCATCAAACCAGGAGTTTCCTGGAAGTGATCAGATGAAACCCAACACGTGGTGGCGTTTCTGATAATCCACCCCGCAGTAAAGTCAATTAGTCTGAGTTTGTTTGCAGACGTTGTGTGTGCAGGCTGTGCTTCCCGATTGTGCTGCCTAAAATGTTATTCCTTCCTATTATGGGGTTAGAACCACCTAAAACAATTTGTACGTGTTACTTCCTCTATGGGGACATGAACGGATATCAGGTTGATGCTGGCGAATAGAAGTTTTATGCGTATTCTTGCCTTTGTCTGCTCCTTACAAGAAATCTGAACACAAATTAGCGCTGTTTGTTTTCTCTGTAGAAATCACCGTAGTATGTATATATTACAGTTTTCACCCTTCTTTCGCCCGGCCCCATGCAATTCACTACCAGTATTTCGGTGATATCTGCTTAATAGCGGTCGCAAGGCTGTTCTAGTTGTACGGCTGCATGCAGTCTATTCAAGGTTTGAACATTTCATATGCAAATTCGAACGTCGTCGTCCTTTTTTGATTTTACTGGGTCATCAATCGTAAATCCGTTCTTATCCGAGACTTTTTCGAGATCAGTAACCGAACTTGGGGGTATCAGAGCTGCCGTTGAAGCATTTTGGGTTTCATCCACCACCATTTCTATTTCAGCACCCTGACTAGTTCTGAAAAACTTTACTGACCTCAACTCGAAATACCTTGAAGTAGCCCATTTAAGATGGGAGATAACACCTTACTGACCCTTGACGCCACCATTGATTCAGTGATGTGAATTCATCCGCCATAAGTCCTCCCGCTAAGGTTCAGTCATTTCTGGAATTGCTCTATTTAGTTTGCAAGTATTCTTGTCACCATTATGGGAAGGCGGCGTACAATATAACTTATCAATTCAGTTTTGCATTAAAAGCCACATAATACTAACAGAGGCTGCTGTTACATTTTCTATGTTAGTAGATAATCTCTAGCCTAGAGGTCATTCTTGGTCATTAATTTCCAGAGCAATCGACCCTTCTTTTACGTCGTTTAACAAAGCCAAAAATAATTAAAGTTCCACTCCATTGGTCATCTCAAATGTGGTCATAAATGTCTTTCCACTTTAATGCAGTTCGTTTTAATTCTTCGAAGTCCTTCGTTCCGTTGCTCTCGAAAGGAATTACGAAATTCATATCATCGTACGTCATTCTCTTCATCCCATTTATGCCCAAGACAGTTGTCCAGCTGAACGTTGTCCCATTAATCTTTTGCTTCATTCTGAACAGGCAAAAACAAATTTTAACCAACCCGGAACGAACAAAAAAATTTACTCATTTTGCCGAGAACCACAAGGAGGGATAAAAAAAAATAGGTAAGCTGGACGCTGAGTGCGGTGTGCGGTCTGCGGTTTGCATGTCACCTCTTGACCACAATACTTCCATCCGAAACCATCAAAATCCATCAGGCAACGTCACAAAACAGAAATTAAATCAGCACCGAAGGTCTAACTTAAACCAGGAGTAATGACTCTCATAAATAAGATTCGTTCCTGCTTCCACTTTCTACATGCTACCCGGATCTCTCAAGCCTTATCACAAGCCACTACTCATGCTGCCTGAAGGTGTTTTTACTTTTTTTCTGCGCATTCCTTTCTATGAATTTCCCCCCCCTTTAGAACTCAGGTTAAAAGTACCCCATAGCAAGGGCTCCCCCCATCCAACTGTTGGCCCGCCATTTTCGATTTCCAATTTATTAAAATATCAATCGCAATTTATAAATTGAAGGATAAATAATTTAGCAACGCAGGTTGGTAACGCGACCGAAGTGATGTGGCATTATTGCCCAGGGATGGTCTTAATCGATTTTCACAGTTCATCTCTCGTTCGACTAAAGATCCATCTTGACAAATGTGGGAGTGATGGGATGGAGAAATTACGCCGCCCGTTGTAGCGACAAATGCAATTTGTCTGAGGTGCAAGGACGTGGAATTATTTCGTAATGAGGTTGCCATAAGCAGAATCCTATTTCAAGATACTCTGACTAACACGATTACGGTGGCGACGAGCACGACAAGGACGACAACGATTTGCCAGGATACAATTTGGCTGTGGCAAATCTTTTGCCATTTTTTTCCGTTGCCTGCTGCAGATGCATCAGGCAGGCTTTGAAGAAAAATGTATGTTTAATGGGAAATAATGGGTGAACAGGACGAACCGAACAAGGCACATTGGGTGAAAAAACTTATTCCACTATAAGGAAGCAAAGCGAAATTATTCAAAAAAGTATTCGAGTGGATTTGACACTTGAAAGATTTGTGGTGTTAGTTAGAAATCGGGAAAAACTTTACAAAACCGGGAGTTGAATGTCGTTTGAGGTTGCAATACACCGAGATTATATCTTTTTCTCTTTTTCAAAGTCTGTTCCACTGTTTATTTTAATGCGGGATTGTGTAATTTGAAAGGGATTTTTTTCGTTGTGCGTTTAACTTTTTTTTTATCTGTCCATGAGCCATTAGCTATTTATCAGATCTCTATTAGGAGAATACACGTTTTCATTCATTTCATTTTGTGAATACGTTTTTAAACGAATTATATTTTGAATTTTACCAAAAAATTTACCACAGGTAGCAGGTAGGCTGGTTAAAAAAAATGTAGCTTGCAAATATGTACTCTTATAAACTCACCGATGTAACCTATTCCTTCTCATAGGAGCAAAAAAAATGCTGCTATCATGTTGCAGTCATCTAACCTATAGTTTCTCTCTATATAAAGCTCAAGGCTATGAGCTGTCAAATAATGGCTATTTTTAAAACATCTTGTCTTACGTCGCGCAACGTTTCTGGCCCCGAATATTTTATTTCTACACGAATATTTGCTATAGTCCCGCTTGTTCTTTCTTTTTAGTAGCCCCACAAAAAGAAATAGGGCGCGTCAAATCTGGAGAGCGAAGGGGCCATTGAAATTCGAATTTTTCGAAATTAGCTGCTCGCCGAAAAGTTATCGAAGAATCCAGCGAAAATTATTGTGGACCAGCCAGTCGCTCTCAGATTCTTGGTATCCAAAACTTGGCAATACTTTTTATTTATTTTACGTATCCATTTAAATGTAAATGTTCTTGTTACTTACGTGCTTAGATGGCACAATAGTTCGTTGTAGACTACCAGCTCAGGTAACATGTCTTTTCAGCCAGCGTGGTCTTTTGCCAGCTGCCTCCAGTTGAGCACATGAAATTGCCTGAGGTCATCATCACTTGCGTGCGCCGCCGAAGTTGTCTTGTCCCCCGTTACCCCTTTCAAAAGTATTTCGATCCGGGGCTCTAATGTCCATACATTAAAGGTACTTTAGCCATTTAGACGAGGTTGTTCGAGCTTTTTTGATGAGGCTGGCGTCACCGTACGTCCCTTCCATCCTCCATTGATGAAAACATTACCGAAAATTACCCTAAAATTTTTTCTCCCCAAGAGCTCGAAAGCAATTTCATCCGCTTTTGTCAAGCAGGGTCCGGGTTCTATATAAAGCCGTTTTGGTTGCTCTATTATTTAATTCCCTTCTAAGCCCAAAGAAGTAGCTATTAGCCGGAGTGATCCTTCGCATGGTTTCCGCGCTGGTTGCAGCTGCTTATTGTGAGCTTCCGTCCTTATGTTTTATATCGCTTTTTGTTGACAATATATACAATAGTTTGTTTTTCCTTCATTGATCACTGCACCCAACTCTAATCTCAAATGCTCCATTGGCAGCTCGCTGGCTTGTTCCCATTACTTCAATGTTATCTGCATATACGAGTTGCTGAACAGACTTTTGAAATATGGAGTGAGTAAGCCTTGCGAATTTCCCACAATTCTCTTAAGAATGATGTTAAGATTGAGAGAGCAGCATGCATATTTCATCGTCATCCTGGATGATCAAATGAGATGCCCAAATCAAACATATATTGTACTATATGTCATCTCTATGGACACGATCACATGCGTCTTTGAAGTCAATTAACAGGTGGTGTGTATCGTATCGATTTGGAACTCTTGCGTTTTTTTTTCAAGATCTGCCGTAGTGTGAATATTTGGTCGATGGTGGATTTTTCTGGCCTGAAGGCACACTGATGTGGCCTAATCAGGTTGTTGACGAACGGCTTCAGGAGTTCATACAATACGGCAGATGGGATCATGTAGGCGATGTAGTTGACGCAGTTCAGAGGGCATCCTTGAGGATCGGATAAATAATGCTTTGGTTCCATTCATCGGGCATACTTTCGTCGGACCCTATTTTACCAAGTCATAGCCTGCCGCTCTGAAGAGCTCGGCAGTCAGGCCGTCTACACAGTTTTGTTGGACTTAAGTTGGACAGAGCGTCCAAGTTGCAATGTACATTCTGCCTGACAGCGAGTATTTGGTTAGTCATCGTCGTTTTATAGTCTACAGAAATGCTCTTTCCAAATCCTCAGCATCGACTGCAATTCCACTACGATGTTCATTTGTTCGTCTCTATTGCTTCGGTTCAGGGTTTTAACCGTGACAAGTTGGTTTCGCCTTTTGGTAAAACTTCCGAATCTCAATTCTGGAGTACCATCTCTCAATTTACTCGACCGCGTCTTTCTCATGCTCCTTCTTTTCCCTCTTCTGCTCGTAGAGCTCGTGCACACTTCTTGTCCTTCTATGCACCACCGCTTTATATGCATCTTACTTAGCTGCATGTGCTTGCCGGCACTCGTCGTCAAACCGGTAGAGGAACTCTTCAGAGATCACGGGAGACTCGATCGGAAAAGGGTATGGCTATCTCTTGCTACTGTAGCCGTCTGACGTCAAACTTCCTCACATTAATAGCTTAGTTTTGTGATGTTCAGGATATCCGTACCGTACCTTGGCTGCAGCAAGGTAATGATACGAGTTGATGTTGGCCCTTAAGAAAATTTAATTTTTGGGCTGGCTTAATACAAGCTTAAGCTAACTTAAAAACTAACAGAAAGGCTTAAGAGTTAGGAACCAAAGGAATGATGGAGGAGATCTTGTTTGAGACGAGGAGTGCCCAGGTTGTAATCAATAACGGAGATGTTTGAGTTGACAATTCGGAGCATACAAAGATTGCGTGGGTTCTTGTTGAAGGAAATACTCGTAGAATTGAAAAGGGATGCACAGTGGATGGCACCTTAGAGCAGTCTATGAATGAAAAGAATGCCAGCTATATTCCTATGTTCTCCTAACGAATTCATATTGAGAAGTTGGAGGCGGTACTGATAGGGAGGCAAAGTTAAAGGGTCGTTCTAGGGCAGACCACGGAGAGCAAATTGGAGGAATAGACGTTGAATACCCCCGATTTGGAAAACATGAACTCGGTGAAAGGGGGACCAAGCTTGACTAGCATACTCAAGAAGGTGGCGAACAAAGGTAACATAGCGGCAAGATCGTCTGCAACTTTTTGTGGAGACGTATTGAAAATCTAGTGCAGACCTGTAAACTTTCAATTACCAATACTAGTCAAGTACCCAGTACCGTGTACTTGTACTTGAAAAAAAAAGTACAATAGACTTGGTACTTGAAAATCACCAAGTACAAATACTTTCTTCTTAGTACTTTTACTAGGTACTGTAATACTGCCCAATAGATTTTTAAGCACTTTTCAAGTACAATTCGTTGAATGTTCTATGTTGTCATAGCAACACCACATCGCAAAAATTTGATTTGTGACTCAAATACGAGTACTTAAAATGGACTTATAATTGAGAAGTACTGGAAAATGTACTGGGCACTATTGCAGTAAATAAATGTACTTAGAAGAAAGTACTTGGGAAAGTACTTGTACTTGGTGATTTTTAAGTACCAAGTACATTGTACTTTTTTTCAAGTACTAGTACAAGTACAAGGTATTGAGTACTTACACAGTACTGCAGTACAAATGTACTTCAGTGTTTTACAACTCTAGATTCTAGTGATACTTTATATAAAGTTTCTCGAAACTGGTAAGATCGGTAGGGGGGCCTTTCTGTTGCATGGAAACCATGTCGCTTGTTTTTGCTTTACCCTCGTCCCACACCAAGTCGGATTTATCGTGCAGGTAGGCAAGATATAGATGTATATTCTCATGTATATTCTCCTATATCTTCTTATCTCTATACCTAGAGAGCGCATAGCGACATTCGGTAGTATCGCTAGTTTGCTGCGTTAATTTAACAGTGGATGGCGAAAGGGGGTCAATAGCGGAGAGTTTTGATGTCGGAAGTCCGGACATCCATAATACTGGAGGAGTGGTTGACGATTGATTTATCAGGAGTTCTCCAAGTCCCCCTATGGGAACCGCGTGCTTGGGCCGACAATGTGTCGCCTCGCTGCAAAGTCGATTAGCCTGAACATGTTATCGGAGGTGTTGTCGCGCAGGCTATACTTTCCCACGGTACTACCAAAGATGCACTCTCCTCCTAGCTTTGAATTAAAATCGCCGAGGATAATCTTAATGTGCTACAGCACCGCTCGTAAGTCTTGCCCAAGAGATCGCAAAAGCTATCTTTAGTATCGTCATCTTTCTCCTCTGTAGGGATGTGCGCGCGTATGAAGCTAATGTTGGCAAATTTAGTCTTAATACGGATTGTTACGAAGCGCTCGTCCACATGCTGGAAACTCAAGGCTTCTTGCTAAGTTTGCCTCTAACAAAAAATTCACATACAAAAAGGCGCTGTTTTTGCAGTCGATAACAATCGCCGTATGTTTTTCATATTCTTTTTGGTCGGCCCATCCCATTGCATTTCTTGGGAGGCGATAATATCTGCTTTCCAGAAATCCAGGGCTTCCGCTAATTGTTCGGCTGTACGTGGCCTATTAAAGGACCTAATATTCCACGTGCAGATCCGGAGTTCATTGTCCTTGTTTCCTTTACACGGGTTGTCAATAGTAGATCCGTCCGAGGCTTGTTGATGCTTGGTAACTTAACTTTCTTTTTTATCATCGGGTGGTTCCCCGACGGCCCAACCCCAAACACGGATCGTCTTAAGACGACGATTCGGTTGGACCGAAGTCAGTAACCCGTTCGGGGATGTGTGTGCTGCCACCATTTCTGTTCCAAAACACTGACTTAGTCTCCGAAATCCTTACGGGCTGGATCCAAAATATGTCAGAGTAGCCCGACATTATTTGTTTTATTCGGGAGTTTTACTTCACCGTTGATTCCATTTGGGGAATTTATACGTTGCCCGGATGACCATCGATCAGTAGCCGATGATTACCACTTGGAGGTAAAATAAGCACAATTGATGTGTAGAAACAGTTGCAGAACTGGGTATAGCCAAGTTGACATCTCTCAGTACCTACTCTATTTCCACAGCACCCAACCATAACCATAATAGTTCGCTCTCCTTTTCTTCATGAATCAGATGGATGGGACAACCTCTTACCTGAAGCATTCTTATCTACCATCCTGATGTACCCAAGCCCTTGCAGTCGACGAGTTTTAATTTGCCGAACTACATTCATATCTTCATATGATACAAATAATTCATAGCTCATAATGTTTGCTGTTAAATCTCCTTCTCCATTTACCCACCATGCAGGCAGGAGCAACAATTTGTCATAGAGTATTTCTTTTGAATGAGTTCACTGTCTTACTTATTGTTGAGCATAGAGGTCTCTGTAGCAAGGTAAGGGAAGAGTTTTTTGCCTCGATGTTGCTCATTCGATTACAGTTGGGATTTTGAATCCTAGTTGTTTGAAAAATATAAGTAGCAATGGTTGCCTAAGGTCATCCCTTGTTGCATCATTTGTGTAGTTATTATTAGATAAACTCCTTGTCCTCCGCCTGAAGATTATTATTGTAGAATTTCGAATTCACAGCTTGTGAGGAACAAGCGTGATGTCGATATTCCATACTCGTAGAAGAAATTCCACGACATGGTGTCTCCAAAAAAATCCAGCACATGTTTGTAATAATCCCGAGGTTCTAGTTCCAAGCTGTGCAGTGGATTATCAGATTAATTTTCTTGGGAACCCAAATTTGTCTATCACATTTTATATCATGTTTTGTTAAGGGGTTAGGCTTTTTTGTGACTTATTTTTTGAAGGGTCTACGGCGGTACCAATAGCTCCTGTAAATTTTGAATTATGATGAGTCACTAATTTCTTTGTGTATTGCTCATAACAACAGCTAGATAAGTACGTAAGATTTTTTGTATATCGATTTTTAGCCGAATGGCGTACTTCCAAAGTAAAGATCTAGTTGAAATTTGAAGTGAATTTGTTGAAAATTGTTCAAGTTATGGGTGCGGGCAACTTGAAAAATGCAGTTTTGAGATAAACGCTTTTTACATTTTAAGTTAAGCTCGATGCCTAATTGGCGACCTTGTACTATGCTTTGAAAAACAAGTACAATACTTCGAGATATGTCCCGGCCATAATCTTTTGGGATATCATTTCTGAGTTTCTAAGAGACCATTGAAAGCACCTTGGAGTGAAGAATAGCTCGAATTGCGAAAATGGCTGACGATATAGTTGAAAAGATAAATTTAGTCTCTGTGTCAGCTATGAGTTCATTGCTAAGCAGCAACACTAGTCCAGCAAATGGCTTGTGTTTAAAAACCTGACTGCCCAAATCAATGATACCAGTAAGCGGTCAAACTGTCGAAAAGAAAAAGTCGGAGCCTCCGCAATCATTCAGCATCGAGGTCAGTAACTCGATGAAGAGATCTCGCGATGGCGGACCAATTCGAAGGAGGAATGCTTTGATCATGCCAGCTTTTGGAGCACAATTAACAAAATTCCGTCCACCATGTTCATTCCAGGAGGAAATCTGAAAAGCCGAGCTCATACTAAGGCGACTGAGCTTGGCCCTTCTTGTGCTCGCCTGTTTATTTTTGACGAAGCACTGGACGAAATTTCCTTGTAGATACTGGTGTAGACGTTTCCTCATTCTACCAATACGCTATCAAATCGCCTTCGACTTTACGCAGCCGTTGATCCGAGATCAACGAAGATCCGAAAACGAGATCCGATAAAATTGTCCAGGTTTCTATAATTGGAGCAGATTTTCTGAATTTTTACAATTTGTCAGTTGGTCTACGTAGCCGAAAACTCATCGAGAAGTCAACTAAAGTATACTGTACTGAAAAAATTCACTGGTCCGATGTGCCATAGGTAACAATCATAGATGTGATGCATTGCATCCTTACAAATGGTCCACCGATGACTGCCAAGCCTCGACGACTTCCACCCTAAAAAATTGCAGCGGCAAATAGAGAATTCCAAGTGGTCATGGCACTCGGTATTTGTAGGCCGTCCAAAAGCAACTGGGCCTCACCTCCACATATGATGCCTAAAAAGGGCTCAACTTGACTGTCATGCGGCGACTAAAGGCGTCTGAATGCGAAGACGGTACCAGACAAGTACCTTAACTTACATTCACGGCCTTGCCCACATCGTACACGGCCGGAGAATGTTCAGCACAATCGACTTAGAGAACGCGTATCATCAAGTACCAATGGAGTCAAGTGACATTCCAAAAATGGCAATTATAACCCCATTTAGATCATACGAATTCATGTTCATAACGCACGGGCTTCGAAATGCAACTCAGACCTTCCATAGGCTAATCTATGAGGTACTCCAGCATCTGGATTTTGCTGTGGCATACAAATATCAACGACGTCCTGATCCCCTCTGAAGTATTGGCCGATCATGAACGTCACCTGCGAATCATTTTTAAATGATGTCAAGACAAAGAGCTGGTTGTCAATCTGCCCAAGTGCGTGTTGGATAAACCTAAAGTCCTGTTCCTCAGCCATCTGGTTCTCCCCAAAGAAATTAAACCTTCGTTAAGCAAAGTTGGGCAATACAGGAGTACATGAAAGCCAAAATTCCAAAGGACTTACGACGATTCCCGGCTATGATTAATGAACAGTACAAGCCAGCACTCTATAACGCAAAGATGTTGGCTCATCCAGCAAAAGACTCGGCCACCATCCTTTTTCTCGAGGAAACTATCCACTTCGCAGAGAAATATTCTACATATGATCGTGAATTGTCATTTACAAAACTATACGATACTTTCGCCAGCTACTTGAAGGAAGAAATTTTTTTAACAAGCCCGGGCAGGCAGACCTTTCAGTTGAATTTCATCAGTCAGTTTTCGACCGATACGCTGTCTAGGATCGAAGCAGCGACGGGCGAAAAGCAACACCGACTTCGGCCAGTCTGAATCAGACGAATGTTGATCGGTTGTTCCTGAACCTAATCTACAGCGTATCAGGTACATATGTATGTAAGACCTTTCCTTACTAAAAATTTTCGACATTCTGTTCTAGCGAAAATGCATGGTTTGGCACACTTGGGTACTCGAGCTACTAGAAAACTGATCCCACATCGATTCATATGGCCGAACATGGGGAAAAACTGCAACCAGTTCGTCAAACAATGCATCGCATGCCAGAGTGTAAAAATTTAGCGACATAAGTAGACGCATTGTAACCATACGACGAACCAATTAAACGTTTTAACCGCCTCCACATCGATTTAGTCGGGGCTTTGCCACCGTCAAATGGTTTTACCTACCTTCTTACAGGGCAAATCGTTGGCCTGTAGCAATCCCCATCAGCGACATCACCACGGAGACCGTAGCAAAAGCATTTGTAACTGGCTGAATATCACGGTTCGGTGTCCTATCCGGTGTCATATCAGACGGAGGATAACAGTTTGACTCCAATTTGTTCCAACAACTTAACAAAGTGCGACCACTCGTGGCGTCGTTCCCTAAAAGCTGCTTTTAAAACAAAGCTTGTCGGAGGAATTGCCACTTGAATTGAATTGGCCTCCGAGTGACCTGTAAAGAGGACTTCAAAGCAGACCCAGCCGATATGCTGTACGGTAAGACGTTTAAAAACTTGGAAAATTGTTTGTATCTCGACTTGGAGAACATTTCCGATAACGATATCGTCCGAGAGTTCTCTATTTTTTTGAAGAAGTTTTAGGTCGGAAAGAACGTCCATCACAGATCAGTGAGAACATTCTTCGTTCAAGCTCCGTTAGCCACGTGTACTCATGATGCAATCCGCAAACCTCTGCAACCGCCATTCAGCGGACCATTTAAAGTCGAACAGCGTCATCAAAAATATCACAAGGTCAACATTAATGGCAACGTACAAAAGGTTTCCGTCCTTCAGACTGCTATAATTTCCAAACCGTTCATGACAGTGAGCCCAAATTTTGACACATGACAGATAATTCTATTATTTACAAGTAATTTAAACGATTTGCGTCTCAGTTGTGTTGAAAAAAATTTATCCGCGATGGGATTCAAACGTGATAGTGTGATTGCTTTATATTTGGTTGGAAAACCACAAGTAGCTCCCGTTAGAGCCCTCCAGCATCTCAACGTGAATAAATCATTTGTATCTCGAACCATTGCACGTTACCGTGATACTGGCAGCGTTGCAAAACGCCATGGAGGTGGTCATAAAAAAACAGCAACATCGGCAGAAATGGTTCGGAAAGTAAAGGCTCGAATTGAGCGAAATCTGCGTCGAAGTGGAAGAAAAATGGCTCGTGAGCTCAACATATCGTTGGAACGGATGCAACACATACTGAAAATGAGCTTGGACTCAAGCCATTGAAGTTCCAAAAAGCACACGATCTTACACCGCAACAGAAAAAGTTAAAGTCGAAACAGCGAAGGAGTTGCTAAGCTTGCACGAAAGTGGTGAGTTGCCAAATTTGGTTTTTTCCGATGAGTCGCCATTTGTTATCGAGCAATATGTCAACAAACAAAATGACCGAGTTTACTTGCCAGAGAGGTCCTTCGAAAATTTACACCTTCGGACGGCCATCAGAAAGCAGGCAGCACCGGTGGCGATGGTTTGGGCCGCCATAACCGCCGATGGTCGCTCTCCGCTCGTATTTTTGGACCGTGGCGTCAAAATTAATGCGATCGTATTCCGTGAAACTGTCTTAGAGTCAATATTGAAGCCTTGGGCAAACAATCATTTTGGTCGGAGACCGTGGACATTTCAACAAGACTCGGCACCATCTCACAAAGCGCGCGTCAACCAAGATTGGTTAAAAAACAATGTTCCACATTTCATTTCTTCGACAAAATGGATTGCAAATTCTCCGGATGCAAATCCGTTGGATTTCTCTGTCTGTTGTATTTTGAAGGCGTAGGTTGGCACTAAAAAATACGAAAGTTTGGACCACCTCAAATAAGCACTTCGCCGCGAATGGGCCAAAATACCGTAGAGCCACTTGCGGGTAGCGTGCGATGCTTTCTTCGGCCGTCTCAAGGCCATTATTCGCGCCAAAGGTGGATATATTGAAAACTACTGATACAATTTGAAAATTGAAGTAATTTCCAACATTTTTTGCTTTGGCACAATAAAATTTATCAAAAAATAAAAAAAATTATAGCATTTTAAAAAGTTGGAGTTCGAGTCATTCACCCTGTATTACAAGTGTTCCCAGCAGTATGCTGGCAGATTTCGAGACAGAGCAGGTACAGAACTCGCAGAGTAGTTAAGCTGTGAAACCTAGGACCATCCGACTAGAGGGGGAGTAGAGTAGTAGTACTCGAAATCATTCACGACAATACCGGCAATTTTGTACAAGTTTGACTCACACACAACAAACACACATCTGCAAAAGATTGCCTTGCAACCGTTAGAGCTGGTACGGCGTTGACATTTTAAGCTTGCACATGTTTATCCTCGTAGCAGTCTGTGTCCGGTCATCATCGCAATCTCATTTCACTAAAAACATATCCTCGATCTTTGATATATCTGTAGAGTGTTAGCATTGGCTTCAGTTCTTGAAAAGCACCAGAAGTATTCACTGTCCGTAAATTGCAGCCATAATCATTTAGTTCTATGTATATTCATAGAAATTCTGAGCCGTGGTTCAACACGAAGCGGTATGCACTCTGGTTCTTGGTGCTACGTTTACATTTGTAGAGAAACAGAAAAACTTTTATCTGCGAATATCATTATTATTTCAATAGGCAACGACAACCATCTAAAAATTAAAATCGTCCATCTCCTGTACAGTACAACATTATTTTATGCGTCCTTATGCTTGGATGTAACAAAAGGAAATAGTTGAAGCACTCTAGATTGCTAGGTGATTGTACGTGTAACCAAATTAGCACTATTCAATCAATGTATGTACACAAGCTGTCCGTAAGTCCAAATAAATTATGTGATACTGATTTAAGCATTGTTTGACTTAAAATTGTGTCCTACTATTCAGTACCAGGATAATAGAAACAGCACATATGCTCTCGTTTCTAGTCAGGTATGCACTTATTCTGATTGAAATTCCACACAGCTTAAAGGTAGAAATTTTACAAACTGAAAGTCAATTCAATATCACAATATCAAATAGAGCTTGCAGTAGTAACAACAATCAACAGAATATTATATACAGTATATAAATGCAGGTACTCGTATTGCTGGCTTAAAAAGGAACATAAATCAATACCAAAAATACGGCAGGGAAGTCCAATTGACCTTCATTAAGGTACGGTATTAGTCAACGCCTTACAGGCCTTTAAGTCGGATGTGCTCACGTCATCAATACAACAGTTCCTTGGCACAAATGGAAAACTCATTAAATCCTATTATCGCTCAACAAAGGACACACAAAGCAGAAGAAAGCAAAATAAATCACCGACAAAGGTGTTGACATAAAATCAGATCAGATCACCACCCAGTTCAGTTCGTGTTCCCTTTTTACTCGTACTACCCTACGAATACATAGTCTTACATATAAAAGCACTATGTCAGTGTTTCCATTTCATTTAGCACACAATTAAATAAATCGAAGAGAAGAGGATTTCTACTGGAACAACCTGTCTTTGTGTCCTATCTTAGCTCTACATCTACTCGTTATTGTTTGAGGACGGATGCTGGAGGGTTATCAAGCCTTCATACGAGTTAGCTATAAATGTCTTAACTGCCCCAATCGACCATCCTATGTACATACATGTCGTCCTCCTTAAACTGTGATCACTCCGAAATGAGTTCTTATCCCAATAATATGAGGACGCACACAGATACGCACTAACATGAATACACGGATAAAATAGATTCAAATGGATTCCAATAAATATCTCGTCTCTTCAGATTTGTTGTGTATACATAAAATATCCAGAATACGAGCGGCAATCTTCCAGATTAACTTAGAAATTGCCTAACATCAATTTCCGAGTAAGGTGTACAAATAAAGGAGATACATTAACAGATATGTAACATACCATACATAGATAAATGCTAGTTTCAGTGTGGCCAGTTTTAGTGAGAAGACAGCATTTTTCGTAAACGGTGTACCAAAATTCACGCAAGAAGTAATTCTGATAGAAAACACAGATATTTAATTAAAAATTGTGAATTTTTTTAGTGATTCACAAAGTAAGTATGCAAAGTAGGGTTGTGGCTGGAATAGCATATCGGACAAATGGCCTCCACGGCCTTGCTGGGACATACACACTGTTTTGTCGACACTTTCCATGACAGTTTTGCATAAAAATGTGGCTGAATTCCATTGATACAGTGCCAAATTTACTCCTTCCAGACGTGAGTGGTCGTGGACTTGTTAGCATAAACTTTAAACTTCCAAACACCCCAAAGAAAAAAATCCAACGGCGCGGCGTTAACTCACAAGATCTGGGCTGCCAACTCTAATCACCAAAATGGGAAATTACACGACCAGGAAATGACTCATGCAGTAATTGAATTGTTTCTTGGGCTATATGACATGCTGCATCACATGTCTTCCACATCTATGTATATCTTGCAATTTAGGCACAAAAAGCCAGATTATCATGTCACAATAGCAAGCACAATTAACTATTATTACCCGGCAAGCCGCATTTCCCTAGAAGAATGGTCCGATGATGTCTCCAACCCGAAATCCGCACCAAATAGTGGCACGTTGTGTATGCATTTCTTTCTCAGTAGTCACTCGTGGTTGAACTCCAAATACGACAATTTTGACGGTTAACAAAGCCATTAAGATGAAAATGTTGTCCCATAATCCATTCACCGAACTTTCTTCGCTGTGCGTGGTCAGAAGACTTCAGTTCTTGAGTCAGTTGCACTCTGTACGCATGAAGATATAAATCTTTCGTGGAAATACGCTGTAGAGGGCTCATCGAAATTTTGACCACCGTACCGAATTGCTGTCTCTGGACTCTCAGGAACTGCTTCAATGTCTTGTGTTGAACAACTTGTTGAAGGACAGAAGAGTGTCTACGATCACTAATTGATCCAATCCGGAATTTTTGAATAAATCTCTCCACAGTTAATCCCTGGGGTTATCTTGTTCGGAGCTCTGGAACGAGTTTGAGCTCTCTCCAGCTCATTCCTAAAGAGCGCGATCCCTCCTCGACTGTTCTGCGTCATGAATGCTGCGGGCGCCCCGCTGTTCTGTCTGCTTGGGTAAGGGGTTTCCATTGCATGACGCACTTCGCTGTGGAACTTTCTTCGCGCCGTAGGTTGTGTTCAATCCATTGTAACTTTCTCCTCGGTATAGTAATGTCTATAGGTTCTTGGCCCATTCTCTGATAGAGCTGTGCATTAAAGATACGATTGGCAAAAAAACCCTCAAGGTGATTTTTAGGCATCTATGTACGAAGGTTTGCAGCTTGCGTGGTAGTGGTGTCCATCTTCCAAGTACTGCACCCATAAAGCAATACTGATTCTACACTGGAGCGGAACAGCCGCAGCTTCATTCTTAAGCTGAAAATTTTGCTTTTCCAGATTTTTGACAGCATTCCAAACCTTCCCGATTCTGCTGCACACATCCAGTTCGATGACACCCTGGTCGACTCGACCTCCTGTACGGCAATGTTAAATTGTTGGAAGTGCTAAGGGCTTTCGCGTTGGCAATGTTTATTTCAGCTTTCAGATTGTAGGCCATCAAATGAAGGTCCATTAGCCGAAGAGAAAGTAGGCAAACTTTATCAGCGTAGTCAAGATGTATAAGGTAAGATGTTATTGTCCATCGAATTCCATAGTTGCCTTCCGTCAATGCTGCACGGAGTACATCGCTGACAACCACCAAAAACAATAGTGGTGACAGTATACACCCTTGACGTACTCCACTTTGGAATTCAAAGTCCTCAGACATCTTACGATTGTGCAAAACGAGAGACTTACACCCTCGTATCAGTCAGTCAGTCAGTTTATATGCATTTTTATTGTTTCACTTAATTTACTCTTACTTGCTGGACAAAAAAATGCTTAAAAGTTAGCTTAATTAACTTAAAATTATCTTATTCTAACTTACTGGCCCCATGCGGGCACTCTAAGTTAAACCTAACACTTAAATTATGTCTTTCGACGTACCTTACTACTATAATATACTATTTCTATTCCTTATAATTAAAACTAAGAAATCATTTTTTACAAAAAAAAACTTAGTAACATGACTTTTTTTTCTATTTTATTATAAAAACTTAAACTAAAATCCTACAAACTACCTACAAATAAATTTTAATCTACTTAACCTACTTACATACATCTAATACATACATATACATATACATATACACACATAATATATATATACTTAATATATGTATTTATATATATATATATATCTATATATATATATATGTTTTTTTTTTTATAATTTTTTATTTTTATTAATTTTTTTTGTTTTTGTTTTTATATATTTTTTTTTCTTAAACCTACCTTACTCCTACTTAAAACTATGTAAGCCGGCCATGGCTAAAAGAAAAATTAGGCGACCCACTTTGCTTCACATGAAGCTAACAAGTATTGGAGGAATTCGACGACGAAGCATCCTCTCCTTCAAAAAGCCACCAAAATTGTTGGTGCTGCTGATCAACATCCCTCATATCACGACTCCCTACCGCTCTACTGAACCGGAGACGCTCCGCACTGCCGTGTGCGACGTCTCTGACGTAGTTGAGTCGCCTGTCTGCAGCTGTTCGAGCGACGTGTAAGATTAGCGGCACCGCCAATCTGTCCTGGATCAGACCTTTACTATCAAGGTAGAGAAACGCTTCTGGAGGAACATAGCCGTCAAAGCGAACTCTCCCGTGATACATATAATTAGGGTAGTAAGCCCCGGAGATCAGGTTGTTCGATGAGGTCATTGCTCTTGCAATGTGCCTTCGAGTCAACTTAATAACAAAATTGTCCACTCTTATTAGGTTCGCCCTATTGTACAAGACCTCATTGCGATAGAATTTTATGCACTCAGACTCTGGTGTTCTGTATAAGCGAAGACAAGCCCTAAGGCAAGCCCTCTCAAACACCCGAATCTTTTCCAATAAACTTGCTCTCACGTTGAACCACACGGGACATCCAAATACCAGCATGGGCCTGATAAGGGCCATGTAGCAGATTACCTTCACCCTCGCATCGAGTTGGCTGTTATAAAACAGTCTCCTTGTAAGGGCAAAAGCACCTCTGGCTCTGGCCAGAGCAACATCTATAGGTTTGTTAAAATACAGATATTGATCTAGCCAGATCCCAAGGTATCTGACTACATTTCGACAAGCAAGTGGCTGTCCATGTTGTCCGACGATAGAGAACTTTCGCCAATTCTTTCTGGTATCCCTAGAGGCCCCAGACAAAGGCGTCCTAAACAGAATGGTTTCCGACTTCTGAAAGTTGATTTTCAACTTCCAGTCATCGCAATATCGCTTAATTTTGTCGAAGTCACGTTGCAAAAGTGTATTAATGACCTCAATCTTTGGACCTGATCTGTACGCAATTAAGTCGTCTGCGTACGCTATGGCATGGTGAAGTGAACCTATCAGATCACTTGTGTAAATGTTGAATAGGATCGGCGAATTTACCGCACCTTGTTGCAGACCGTTTTTAATGTTAAATGTTCCAGCAGAAGTCACATCGCCATTCTTCACGATGAACTGTCTACTGGAGAGCATATCAAAGAGAATATACAGCAGTGGTTTACTAATGCCCAACCTGTCCAGCTTGAAGAAGAGTCCCTCTAACCATACGGTGTCGAAGCCCTTTTCCAAGTCAATCAGGCAGGCACCAGTGCACTGTTTCTTGCCTTTGTTCCATTGGATATCAGAAACCAGTTTAGACGCAGCATGAATGATATCATGCCCCGCCTTGAAACCGAATTGATTATCCGGAACTACGAGTATATGTTTGTCCTCAACCCACTTAGTCAGGACTCTATTGATCACCTTCTCGAAAACCTTACTGATGTTTGGAAGAAGACTGATCGAGCGGAGATTCGCCGGATTGGATGTGTCTTTATCCCTTTTGGGGATGGGATGTACCACCGCAGTTTTCCAATGCGCTGGATAATGTGCATTATTCATTGCATTATTAAACAGGGTGGTATAAATGTCCACCGCTTCTAGTGGGAGATGTCGAAGCACAATGTTCGGTATTTCATCGGTTCCCACTGATTTCTTACTTCTAAGTGATTCGAAGATCGTTTGGAGCTCTTCCTTCGAAATGAACGGTGGTAATACCCTTTCGTTGGTGATGACATTATTTGCCATATTCTCGTCACTGAACTGGGTGAAACCCGAGCTCTCGAATCGCCAATTCGCAATTTCATTTCGAAGGCAGGAGTTGTGCACAAGGACTCGACTCTCCAGGTCGTGGTTTGGGCCAATGATGTCATTCGGCTTGTACACTTCCTGGAAAGTCGCTCCTATAGCCTCTACCTTCTCCTGCGGATCCTCGACCACAAAGAAGTTGTCATCATCAACGGCCTCATTTGGATCAATGCCTGCTGCTACAAGTATTTGCTCGTTGTTCGTCGTTCGGGCGATTTTAAGACATGGAAGGTCGTTTTGATTATTTCTCCGAAATATTTTATTTATTTGCGGGAACATATTCGGGTTGCTGGTGTTTACAGCCCGAATTTTGTTGTTCCAATACAAACTTACAGAATTTTTGTAATTTTCTTTTATTAATATCTGGAGGTTTTTAATCGACGGCTTCAATGTCATGATCTCCGGGTTATGTCTGTCAGTAAACTGTCTGTACAAGGTTTTTAGTCTTGACAGCAGCCTACTTTTTTGTCGGTGCAGTGCGTCAATAGTTCCATTGCGGAATAAGTCTTCGTCGTCAGTGTGTTGATACCGAGGTATCGTTTTGTCCATTGTTCGTTTAATTGTCTCGTCCATTAGTCTAAGATACCTGTCAATCTCCTCGTTTGACAGATTTCTGTTGGACGGTGGGTAGAGCGAATTCGAGGAGAGTGCTCTAGTCAGTGTTCTGGTGAAGTGTGTCCAACGCACCCTACTATAATTGTAGGAATGCCTTTGCACAAACTCATCTAATTCCGCAATTTCGTTGGAAACAGTTATTTCGGTGCTGAGACCGCAATGGTCGCTGTCATACACGAAAGTGCGTAGACAGTTTGTAGTTTGTTGGTTAGTGCACGTCAGTTGTATTCGTGAATCGAACAGCAGAAGATCCAGATAGGACCCGTGTCTGGGAAACGACGGACTATCCGTGGCTTTGAGGCCGAGTCGATACATCACACTGTGCTGACTCCACCAATTGAATAGTAGATTCCCTCTAGTATTTGGTGTATTATTTCCCCAATCTCTATGTTTGACGTTGAAATCTCCGCCGATAATAAAATAGTTATCTTCCAATTCCAGCCTCAGGAATCGAAACAGTGTCTCGAGCTCTGAGATGAATAAAGTGGATTGAGTAGCCTTAGATGCATAAACAGACACCATGTATAACCGCTTTCCACTACGGAGAGGGATGTACATGATACATGCTTCCAGCACCTGAAACCTACGTACTACACGACTGTATACTCTTTTAAAACGCAGTCCCTTTTTTACAAAGATCGCAACAAAAGCACATCAGGGCCTTGGTCTTTAAGCAACTTAAACAGTGCGGCTTTTCGTTCGAACCTAATCAGTGAATTAACATTCACTGCAAGGACCTTCAGGGTTTGCTCCGCCATGTACGTACCCATTACGACTGGAGGTGCGTTTGGCCCGGCAGCAGCGCGTATATTTGATTTACCCGCTTAGCCTGTTCCTGTATTTGACGCTGAAGCTGAGCCATCTGCCCCTGAATAGAGAGCAAGATAGCCAGCATGTCAGGTACAGGTTCAGGTGCTCTAGGCGCTGGGGCCTGAGAAGCTACCTTTGCTTGTTGTACCGTAGTTCCCCTACCTGCCGCCATTTGGGCGTAAGTAACTTGGGGAGTAACGGTTGGTGTTTGTACCTGTACGAGTGGACGTTTAACTTCCACTTTCTGCTGCCGAGCCAGATTTACTCTTTTGATGTATTGGAATTTGGGACAACCCCGATAATTTGCGGTGTGTCCCGTGTTCCTACATAAAGCACAAGAGAGTTGGCTTTTTTCCGACGCTCCGTCCTTACCTAGAGCACATTCCTCTGACTTGTGGTTCTTTCCACACTTCACGCATCGGGGCTGCATTTCGCAGTTCGACGCGGCGTGACCGAACCTTTGGCAGCGAATACATTTTAAAATGTTTTCGCTCCTCTTTAATTTTTCCCAGTGAACAACCTGGTAGTCTAGGACTTTTATACTCCTTAGACCATCCAGTTTGCTGTTGGGACTTAGCTGGACCAAGAAGAACGGCAGTTTCCGCTTCTCCCTTTTGGCTCTAGCCGTGACAAATGGCTTGACCCCCACGAATTTGAGCCCTTCGCACTCCTTCTCTTTCAGCAGTGCAAGGAGCTCCTCCGGATCAGTCGACGGTTCTAACCCCCTCAGCAGCATTGTCTGCAGCTTCTCCCCCTTCGGGGTGTAGGAGAAGAACTCCGTCGTCGAATCCTTCAATAAACTTTTAATTTTATGGTAGCGCTCCACTGTATTACAATGGATCGCGTGCCTATCTAAGCTAAGTCTTTTAATATAAAAATTATTGCCTATGGCCGACTTACATAGTTCTATTGTTTCCTTTAGTTCCATCTTAAATGTATTTATAGGTGGAACCCTTTGTTTTGAAATTTGCTGTTTCTGCTGTTACACCCTCGTATGTAGCCTTAATAATGGCCATGAGTTCTTCTGGGATGCCTCTCCTGCGTAAGGCCAACCATATAGCATCTTGATTCAAACTGTCGAAAGCCTTCTCGAAGTCGATAAGCAGTAAACTAGACGTATTGCTCTATAATGATCCGATACAATATGATCCAGCGCAAAAGCCTGCCTGTTCGACGTCGAGAGTTGTTCTCTGATGCGTCCCAGAATTATTCTAGCATTATTTTTGCTACGGCTGGAAGTTGCTGAACTTATCATGTTTTGTACGAAAATTGTGAACTGTAGTTGCCAAACCTTCATTATTTTTAAATTATTGCTCAACAATGAAAACGCGCTGTTCTTTCGTGTCGTACGCCATTTTTAATAACCCTGAACTGTAACTGTCACGTTGCCTTTTTTTCGTTGGCAACACTTTTTCACACAAATGATGCAAAATACAAATCTTGCGTGAGGTTTGAGACACCCTTTATACATATTTGCAAATACAAGGATAATATTACTTTTCTTTAACTAGGATTTATTATAAAGGAAACACAACGAAATGTTTTTATTCTCTTGACATAATAAAATGTTTGTAATCAAAAAGTTCAAAAACTCTTGCAACCGATGTTTATCAAAGTTAGTTGGTCAATTAGCTCCGCTGCTTAAGTACTTCCAGTTTGAGAGCGGATTTGATGTCTATTGTCGAAGCTAACGTCTATTTGGCTACAAATTTCAGTTCAAATATAATCAATTCCTGCATATCTGACTACGTATATTTATTTCAACAATCCAAATCTGTTACTTCATTCTAACATGGCAGGTAGCTACGAAACAAACCAAAATTCGTCGTTGTGTCAGCTTATTTTCTCTGTGGAGCAAAACTAAAGGTAGTAGCCGGAAGACAAATAATCGACTCAGTCTTATCCAGCAGATATGCAAAAATTGTCAAGCTACTCGTACAGCGAATTGCGAACCAGATGTTAAGTCTCGATTTTTGTAGTGAGCATGAATCCAAGAAAATCTGTCAACACTCTGGCTAAGTTCAGAGAACCGTTGAAGCTTAAAGAATCTATTCAAATCATAAACGGTGCTTTCAACAAAAAAAGCCAATCCTGACGGATGAAGTCCTCCATAACGCACTTGGAACGCAAGTCCCCATTTATTACTTACGGAAGCCTGAAAACTTTTAAACGAAT
The DNA here is from genome assembly GCA_963966105.1 of Volucella zonaria. NCBI lineage: Eukaryota > Metazoa > Arthropoda > Insecta > Diptera > Syrphidae > Volucella > Volucella zonaria. Next base: position 38,827,261 of record OZ014534.1, on the reverse strand, counting down.
TACTTAAGACTAATTTGGAAAAGGATGGAAATCTTTACGGTGGCGCAAAAATTGTCAACCGATGTTCTTTGGCTGTAATTTTTTCCTTATGAATGAAAAACTTTGGTTTTGCTTTTGGATTATGTGATGATTATGATGTCTTTAATTTCTTTACTTACGTAAGTCGAGAAAATCATATCGTCTAAGTGGCCGCCGCCGGAATTGATGAAAATTCGGGTCCGATTTGTGGCATTTTCCATCACTCTTGCCAGAACTTCCGGCGATAGGTCCTCCCATTCTTGATGGATATTCTCTTTGAGGTCTTCAATAGTCTAGGGCTTGTTGACATACCATAGACTCGTAACTTCAAAATACCCCACAAAAAGAAGTCTGGCGATCTTCCCGGCCAGTGCAAATCGCCAAAACGAGATATTAGGCGACCCCGAAATGCAGCCCTCAGAATTTCGGTTGTAGCTCGTGCTATATGCGCCGTGGCTCCATCCATATGTTCTCCAGCCCCAATTCGTCCAATTGAGGAAGGTGAAAGTAATTGAGCATGGCTCTGTAGCGCTCGCCGTCCACAGTAGTCGTTTGGCCCGTGGAGTTTCCGGAAAAAAAAGGCCCGATGACGCCTCCAACGTTAATAGCACACCATGCAGTAACTTTGAGCATATGTAATGGCTCTTCGTGGGTTATACGCGGATTTTTGGTGCCCTAGAAGCGATAACTTTTCTTATTCACATATTCAATGAGATGGAAATGGGCCTCGTCGCTCATGATGATTTTCAATGAAAAGTTGTCTCCTTCGTGGTAGAGATTCCCGATGGCTAGAGCGTAGGTTACACGCGCTAACAGCTGATGCACTGTCTGCACTTTGTAAGGGAAAATCTTATAGTCGTTCACCAAAATTCTCTGTAAAGACCGCCGATTGATGCCAAATTGCGTGGCACATCGTCTGGTCGATACTCCGGGGTCAACCACAGCTGCAATATTCTCAGCAGAACGGCTGCTCCGGGGCCGACCAGACCTGACAGCATCTCGTGTTGTTGTCCCATACTTTTCTAGGCTAGCGGCTAAACGTCATAGTGTTTGCCCAGAGCCGCAATTCATGCTGCGCGAACACCACCGACGAATTATTCCGCAAAAACATCGTAACAATTATTCCGCGTTCTTTAGGAATGTAGTGATTCATATCATGTTGACGTGTATTTTGTGTCTGTAGAATTGACATTTCCCGCCATTTACAAAAATTATAGCATTTTCCGATGGAAACTTTTGCGCCACTTAGTATTTATGTTTAAGTCCTCGCTATAAAAACTTTTACTGAAGCGTGAAACTTATGGTCCCAGAGTGAATATCGAACGGACTGAAAAAACTACGAAAATCGAAACCTTTTTACTCTGAGTTGAAAGCAGAGGCTTCCAGTCGAATGCTCAAAAATCGATCCCAAGTTTTCAGATCAAAATACAGCCATAACCAGCTCCCATAATTAGAACTGCAAATGAGCTGATGTAACCCACCATAGCTGATATGAATCGTCGGCGAAGGCGACAAAATTTAATACAGTATTGCATTTGACGTTCTGTTAAAGGGATCCACCTGCAGGAATGAAAGCAGTACTTATACCGAAAATCACTATTAGTATTAATCACTCGCCAAGGGCTTCAGACTAATCAGTGTGACTTTGCTTCTGCTCACTAGCATGAAAAGAGAGGTTGCGCTCCAAGTAGCTAAAACCGCTATTCTTCGAATGCAGATCTTTTGAGACTGTGCCTAAAAAGCTACACTCTTTAAAATGCGCCGGAAGTATAAGACATGTTCGTCGGTACCGAATATACCCTCAATATGTGGATAACAAGGCCGAGCTGCCTTTGGTACGTCTCACACTAATGTTCTTATGGCCTTGCGCCTTCAAATTTGTTTAACCTCGTCTTATACTGGGAAATTACAAACTAGGCCTTACCTGTTCTTATAACTGATTTTGGCGAGAATCTAAGAAGATACAAGAATATTGTTGTTCGCCGATAGCTGCAGATACAGTCTGGAATCAGCGCTGGCAACCCAAACAGCAATGAATTATATTGGAACAGGTAGAAAGCCGAAATATTTGCGTCTATAGTGGCAACCTAGTTGCACTTAAAGCCTTACTGCCACCCTATCACAACTTGAAAGCTAGTTCTAGATAGAATGCCAGACTTCTCTGAACATAGTTCGAATGCTGAATTTACTAAAGTTGTTATCATTTCTCGGCTATTGTACAGGATCTTCCAATAGGTACTTCTGAACTTTGACAGTTGATAGCGGCCATATTGTTGAAGCTACGTCTGTCAAACTGGCTGTGATTCATTCAGTCTGTTTTGCCAAATCACCATGGACAGATATAGCGTTCAACAACACGTGCAAATGATAAAATTGTTTTATCAAAATGTCCTACCGAGAGAACTATTCACAGTGTGGTGAATAAATTTGAGTCTGCTGGTTCAGTAAACGATAAGTAAACCAACATCCGTACGTCGACAAAACGGAGGTTTCTGACCGAACAATGATACAAGACATTTTTTTTTTTATTTTTCTACATAGTATTCTTTTAACTCTACACACTTCTCCCAGCGATGCTCCCATCTCTCTAACCCGTCCGAATAGTACTTGGAAAATAATTGTTCACGAAGGTGATTGCCTCCTCATTTAACGAAAATCTCTGTCCTCCGAACGCAGTTTTTAGATGAGGAAACACAAAGAGTCGCTTGGGGCTAGGTCTGGTGAATAAGGCGGATGGTCAAGCAGTTCAAACCGTAATTCATGGACACCGCTGAGGTGTGAGACGGCGCGTTGTCTTTGTGAAACAGGATTTTCTTTTTCTGCAAATGTGGCCGTTTTTCCGCAATTTCTGCCTTCAGCTTGGCAAGTAATGATGTGTAGTATGCTCCTGTAATGGTTTTTCCTTTTTGAAGATAATCGATTAAGATAAAAAAAACAGTCGCCATCACTTTCCCAGCCGAAAAAACAGTTTTTGCTTTTTTTGGAGCCGGCTCGCCCTTTGCAGTCCACTGTTTTGACTGAATTTTTGTTTCGGCGGTATAATGGTGTATCTAAGTTTCATCTATAGTAATTAATCGACGCCAAAACTCGGATTTATTGCGCCTAAACTGCGCCAGCAGAGCGTTGGAAATGTTCATTCCAACACGTTTTTGGTCTAACGTAAGCAAACGAGGCACCCAACGCGCGGACAGCTGTCTCATGCCTAAATCTTTATTTAATATGTAACAAATACGTTCTTTGAACATTTTCATAACCTCTACGATCTCTCTCACTTTAATTCGGCGGTCGTCTAACACCATTTGGTGAACGTATTGCCTTTCAAAAACAAGAATTTAATAACAGCTCGATACTCAATTTTTCCCATTTTCTCAAAAAACACTCACATCGACTTACTCAAACGACTGTCAACTAAAAACTGCGCGTCCAAAATGACTGAAACTTCGGTCATGAATGTCAAAAGATGCACATTCACTAGCTTTTATTGACGAGTACCGAAACTGACCCTAATTTTCATCGAAAAATCATCTTGATGCATGAATGGGTACGTCAACAAACAAAATTGTCGAATTTGAGACTATACCAATCCACATGAGATCCAAGAACGTCCAATGCATCCCGAAAAAGTCATTGTTTGGTGTGGATTTTGGGCTGGCGGCGTCGTCGGTGCATATTTCTTTGAGAACGACGTTGGCCAGGCCTTCATTGCAACGGCGAGAGCTATAGGTCGATGATTACCAACTTCTTCTGGCCTGAGTTGGATGATATGGACACCAACGACATGCCGTTTCAACAGGACGGTGCTACGTGCCACATAACTCACGCCACATTGGAAATTATGCACGAGCGATTTGAGGGCATGGTCATCTCAGGTGGAGGTGATGTGAACTGGCCACCAATATCGTGCAATTTGACCCCGTTAGACTATTTCTTGTGGGGTTTTCTGTGGAATGCCTTCCCAGATCTCTATTCCCTAGTCATTATAACATTCAGACATTTAAAACCAACGTACATCGGTACCTGTCTTTCTTTCCTTCCTAATGTTCAATCGTCCGCGCTGTGTGCGCCCGCGATTTAAAAAAATAATAAATCGCTTTAGAACCTCTTTCTTCAAGAACGTTTGTTTGATTTATTATTTAAATGGATTCATTTTGAGTCTTTTGAAGTTTGCATATATGCGTTTGAGATACGCTACCCCAAGCAAGTATGCCATACCACAGTTTCGATTCTATCAAAGCATGATATACTTATTTTAGGATAGGGGGTGTAACATGATGTTTCAGGTGTGCAAGAGTAAAGAGAGCTTTTTTTAGATCGCATCGTACTTTTCGATTTGGTTGTCCCAGATAAAGTGACGGTCAATAATAACACCAAGCTATTTATAATTTTCAACAACGTCGGTCAGTAGGCCAGGTGTTGAAGGGCAGGAATCGTTTTTAAAAAATATTTGCTTCTGGATTGTTTTATGATGCGGAATCTGGATGTGTTTTATTTTGGGTTTTGACGCGTTGGTGATAGAACCGTTGTCATGACACCACTTTACGGTATTATTAAATTCATCTTGCATTATTTGAAACGCTGTCTCCAGAGATTTGTGACAAACCTCCATAGCAATGTCATCTGCATATGCAAATCGGACTATTTTTTTAAGGATATGTAGGAGCTCTTTTGTGTATATGTAGTATGAACCGGATTGGGCCCAATTTATTGTAGATCTTTGTGGGACATTAAAAGAGTCCCTAGAATAGTCGGCTGTCTAAATAGTCCATCAGCCAGTTTGTCATTACTTCACGAATGCCAATTTGTTCAAGTGCTTCAAGAAGCTTGTAGTGGTGTAGGGAGTCAAAAGTTTTACTAAAATCCATGAATAGCACCAGTATATGTATGATTATTTTATTTATGCCTTCTAGGAATTTTTCTATAACTTGTAATATAGGAATTGGTCGATAACTGATAATTTCGTTTTTATTCCCCACTTGCAATATATTGGTCTAACCACCAAAGTTTCCAGTGTTTGTGGAATTTTCCCTGTAATAAGCTCAGATTTATAAATTTGATCCTGCAGACCCTGTAGATTTATTTTCGATCATTCCTTTTAGTCTGTTGTATACCTCCGCGCCGTGATACTAGTTTCATTCAGGAATATACTCGTATGTAGTCTATATATGGGAGGAATATATTTTTTTCCTTTCTGTGAGATAGATTTTGGCCACTACATTGCCACGCTTTCATAAGGCAATTATTTGTATTGAATTTTTTTTTATAATTGGTGCCCGCACAAGGTATTTTGTGTACCCTTAATATGTTTGCACATAGATAGGGAGGGAAAAAAGAGAGATACCGATGTACGTTAGTTTTAAATGTTTGCAAGTCATAGTGGCTAGGAAATAAAGAGCAGGACATTCCATAAGCGAGTTGTACGGCTTAGGAACGAATCATGATTGCCATATATCAGGGTATATCCGAAAGTGGGCTTGAGGGTATACTGATGACAATTCAGAGCGAGACTGGTGTTACGGTTAGAAGTTAGAAGGGATGGAATGCTACTGGTAATTTCTGTGGAGCACAGGTGGTGAAAATAGCGATACAACAAGGTGAAACAGGAGACGTTACGTCTGTGTTCGAAGTTGTCGAATGACTTATTACACAGTTATCACCTATGAGTTTTAGCGCACGGTTTTGATCCTACCTAGCAAGTGCAAAGAGGTCTTAGGAGCACCTGACTAGATCTGAGCATTGTACTTGAATTTGGGATACGAGTAGATAAACATTTTATATATTGAGGCCAGATCGGAGGGGGTGAAATATTTCTTACATCGCTTGAGGAAACCTATACATTTCGCAGAATTGTTGGCAACATCGAATATGTGGTTATTCCAACGTAAGTTGTCATTGACACACATACCGAGAATGGAAAATTTTTCGGTTTCAACTATGCAGGTGCCATTTATGGATAATGGCTGGGTACTTAAATTTCGCTTTAATGACAGCAGACAGCATCGTGTTTTGAAAGCATTAATTCCACTCTGTTCATTGTTTCCCAATTGTTTATGCTGCTATACGCTGTCGTTTACGTTCTATAGCCGAAAAGTAGGGACGTGAGTTCGGAAACGATTATGAAAAGCAGAGAGTACTGTCGTAGGCAAAGAAATATATTGGATTAGAAGTAGCAAACAAAGATCGTTGATGAAAATTAGAAAGAGCGTCGAAGACACATCGGAGCCGTGGTGCACTCCAGAATTTATTTTGTGAATATCGGATTTGAAACCATCCAAGACAACTTGAATTGAACGTTTCGAAAGGTAATTTCTAATCCATTGAAGAAGAGTGTCGTCGATCACAAATGCACGCATTTTCGACAAAAAAGCCTGATGTCAAACTCTGCCAAATGCCTTAGAAATATCAAGTGCAACTATCTTGCTTCGCCAGATTGATGTAGACTTTGGTTCTACTTTTCGGTGAGACATGCCATCAGATCACCAGTGGACCTGTTGCTACCAAAACCATATCGCCGGTCATTAAGAAGTTTCCGCGTTTCGAGATATTTCATTAGTTGACGGTTTATCAGCGTTTCCATGACCTTAGAAAGAAGGGACGTAAGTGCAATGGGTCTATAGGAGGAGAGAGAGGAAGATTCGCCCTTTTTAAGGACTGGCTGGGCAAATGCTATTTTCCATCTGCTCGGAAAGAGTCCTTAAGAGTAGGATTGATGAAAAAGCCTACGCAGTGGTTTTGCCAGCGTAGAAGAACACCTCTTCAGAAGAAGGGGAGATATACCATCTGGACCTGCGGACTTGTGAACGTTGTGGATTCATCCCATTGAAGATTCGGCGAAGGCAAAGCACAATCTGGAAATGTTGAACTGGCCCCAAAGTGTGCAGCAACCAGATTGGCTTTGTCCAAACAGCTGTCAACTGGAATTCCATTGTAAATTAGCGTTAGGATGGAGGATAAGGAAGAATTTCTAGATAACAATTATTGTTTTCTGTTTCCTGAACATTAACGCCGCACAGTGGTTCATTTTGATTTTTTTGTCAAAAGTGTGCTATGAAAGTGCTATGAAAGTAATGAATTTTGAGAAAAATGCTTGGGTGTTTCAGAATCTTTTACTGAAATAGGACTTTCTTATCACAGCGGATAAACATAATATTGTACTTAAAATATATTCAAAAGTCGATGATTTAAGTAATAACGGGGTACCTAAAAACTAATTCGGCCAAAACAGTGGAGAAAAAACTAAACGGGCCAACAATTTACATAAATAAAAGATTTCTTGGTAACTTTAGTCAACATCTGGGATAATGTCTAATAAACTTATCATTTCTAGAGAGTATTGTGTTTAGAGATCTTTTGCAGTTCTGACAGTCCTTGACGAAGGGATGAGTTGGTCCGATGAAGGTACTAGCATTTTAAAAAAGTCTTCACTTTGCCGCATCTTTGAAACCTTGCAGCTATTTTGATGGTATATTTCGTGTAATCTTTATTTT